>PVJA010000276.1:18913-76784 GCA_004027025.1 Myocastor coypus
TTTTTTTTTTTTTTTTTTTTTTTTTTTTTTTTTTTTTTTTTTTTTTTTTTTTTTTTTGGGGACCGGGGTTCGAACTCACGACCTTGCACTTGCCCAGCAGGCACTTGTGCCTCGGAGCTATCTCCCCAGCCCTTAAGTGTGATAGTTTGTTTGTTTTCATTTAGGAAGGTGCCCTTTTCATGTGTTTCTCCTTTCTGTTTCAGGGTAACGCTCTGTACTTCAAATCTGCCAGAAATGTGACTGTGAACATTCTCAACGATCAAACTAAAGTGCTAACTCAGCTGATAACAGGTAGGAAGCTAGCAATACCTAGGCCATGATGGAACTCAGAAAACATAGACCTGAAGGTCAATGGAAGCACCTGGAGAAGAAGGCTTTGTTAGCATGCTCCCAGTGTTGAGAAAGAAAATACAGCCATGGCTGTTCACAGTTTACACCTACCCACTGATCCAGTGACATCTGCTCCAGAGAGAGAAAAAAAAAAAAAATCATAGATCATGGCCCCTAAACGCAAGCCAGCTCTTCCACCTGGTTTTCAACAAAGCTCTCAACTGCAGGGTTGGAAGAAACAGGGGCATGTCAGACAGACTGAGGAAGCAGATATGTACAAAGCCACACACCTCTTTAGGGTTTGAGGGGATTTTAGTGATAGATTGAATCCATGCCATGTTTGCTGTGTGTGGTCACGTGGGACCGACATATTTGCAAGATGCAGATGTATCCATGAGATGTTTGTGTGGTTCTTTTAAAATAGAATATCTTCTAGCAGCTGGAAAAGGGAGCCACAGGGCTTTAAGCTGCGCATTCTAAAAATTTAAACAAGGATTGGTTATTTATTCTTAGTAACAATGCACATGGGCCTCGTGGCCATGGTGCCACGTGTGGTGTGATCGTTGTGTCCTCTGTAGATGGCACAAAGTGATAAACACACATTATGCCTCCCATTGTGTGGGAGGAAAAGTGTGTGTGTGTGTGTGTGTGTGTGTGTGTGTGTGTGTGTGTGGCACTATTACACTTCCAGATGAAAATGCCATTTGTTTGGCTTCAGGGCTAAGTGAAAAGTACCCAGATGGAAATTTTGAGAAGCCACTTGCCCAAAAGCCATGAAATGTTACTGTCACTAAAATTCCTGGCACCCCACTGATCACCACAGGGAAACAGATGCCTTTGTGCCCAGAGTCCTTTTTACTAAGGAAAGAGTCCACTGCCCAGGACAACTACCTATGGTGCTCTAGAGATGCTCTGCCCCCCAGTGACTGGGACCCTCCACCAGGCGAGCCTGTGATCCATACTCATGCTGCTCCCTGCACAACTGGACGGTTGGCCTTGTTTAGGTAACATCTGGCCTGTATTCGCCACACTAAATAATTAAATAAACAGCTTCAGTAAGCAATGATTTAGATGGCATGTGTGAAAATTGCCTCCAGGAGGGAAATAAATCCAACTGCCAGCTCCCAGATTTCCTCGTTCAAAAGGAACTTACTTAGCCTGTGGATCATTTGCCATTTATTTGCAGAAGGAGATGTGGTTTACTTGAGAGATTTTTGTTTTGATAAACTTGGAAACAGCCAAATGACCTATTGTTCACCAAAAGAGTCAGCGTCTCCCCTCCTCCTGGACCTCTTTATCCCGATGGTCTCCTCTCTGTCCTTGTCCCCCTCTCTGTTTTCTTCCCATTGTCTTTCTCCCCCTTCTCTTTTCTGTTCCTTTCTCTTTCTCTCTCTCTCTCTCTCTCTCTCTTTCTTCTTCTTCATCTTTCTCCTCCTCTTCTTCTCCTTTCTCCTCCTCCTCCTCCTCCTTCTTCTTCTCTTCTTCTTCTTCTTCTTCTTCTTCATTTTCTTCCTCTTCCCCTTCCTCTTCCTCCTCTTCTTCCTCTTCCTCCCCTTCCTCCTCCTCCTCTTCTTCCTCCTCCTCTTCCCTCTTTCCCTCTCTCTCACCATTCCTTGGCCTCCCCTTCCCACCCCTCTCCTTTTTTCTCTCTTCTGTTACTTTCATCCTTCAGTCACCTTTGCCTTCCTGCTTCCCATTACCACATCAGGCTGTCACGGAAACTGAGAGATGCCTCCCCTTCGTTAGCTCTCAACGTGAAGAATCCAAAGTACATTCCAGTAATAGAAAAATGAGATGGGCAAAGAGCCATTTTGATCTTAACTAAGAGGAGTTTTCAAAGTGATCTCTCTCTCTCTCTCTCTCTCTCTCTCTCTCTCTCTCTCTCTCTCTCTCTCTCTCTCTCTCTCTCTCGTCTCTTTGAGACAGGGTCTCACTATGCAGTTCAGGCTGGCTTTGAACTCACTTTTGTAGCCCAGGCTGGTCTCAAACTCACACTGATCTTCCTGCTTCAGCTTCCTAAGTGCTGGGATTATAGATGTGCACCAATACACCCGGCCCAAGATGATTTTTAAAGAAGATAATAGATTGTGTTTATAATGTGATTCTAAGCACAGAAATACAGGGACGCACACACATGCAAACACACACCCTAAAGCTTTCCTTCAGCGTTCTCCTTCTACATCACATTTATAGACATGGTAGAAAGCGCCACATGTTTGCAGCGAACGGTGCTTTGTAATTCCTGTCTCACTGAGTGCTGCACTTCACAGACAGCAAGTCGCTCTTGTCTAAGCAGTGAGATCTGCTAAGGAAGTCCTTCAGATAGACGAACTCTCCATTGAGCTAAAAAATAACTGCAGAGCCCACTGGAAGTCCTAATGCCAGGAGGTCAGATCACATTTGGTGCATGAAACAGTGCCTCATCCCTAGATCGATGACATCTCAGTTCCCACAGTAGGCCACAAGGCATAGGTGACCTGCAGCAGGCTACTTTCTTGTCTTGGGAGTGATTGCAAACCTTGAATCCTCTGTGCTCCCAGGGGCACAGGCAGAGATTCCTTCTACCCTGGCCTCTGGAAATGGGGATGGGGCCGCTCCCTTGGGGGAAATTAGGCTGGACATCCACGGCTCCCACATTCAAGGCAGTGGCTTCCCGTGGATGCAGCTAATGCATGCTGACGGGCAGCAGTTCTCCCTGTTTAGAGTAATTAAAAAGGCACTTCGCGCATAGACTATCACACACAGAGGGGATTAGCTGAGGATTAGTTTCACATTATAAATAGTGATTTTTTTTTTCCACTCCAGAGAGCAACCATGGGTTCACCAAGGGACCTCCTGAGCAGCTTCAGCTTCATTTGCATTTCCCTCTAGGGCCATTTTTTAAGCTTCCAGCCCAGCGGAGGAAGTTTGGCAGCCCTGGGTAGAATCCACAAAGGGCAAGCTGTCTGCACCACTGAGCCAGCAGTTGCTCTGTAGGGTTTTGGCTGAAACTACCAATTACTAAACTTCAGCTATGCAAGTGGTTCTGGCTTTGACAAACTCCATTTTGTCTTTTGTGAAGCCCTGAAAAGCAAGATAACTTCATTGTGCTTTGTATTCTCTGATTGCTGTGGTCTCTGCAGTACGCTTCCAGATAAATCTCCCCAACCATTCGGGACCCCAGAGTAGTCTCAGTCCATACTCAGGCAAGGGGTGCAATAGCTGGAGGTCCTGCCCAGGTCAGTGGAGGCAGAGTCTCTGTGTCCACCCGCCATTCCCCTGCTTTGCCATGTGACTGGACCCCAGTGTGCGCACTGTTGCTCTCCTTTGCCCAGGCTGAGGACACTGGCTTGCTTGTTCGTTCACCTTCCACGCTCTGTTTCGTTCTGCCTTCATCCCTGCTCTCCCTTCCAAAGAAAGCCACTTCTTTCAAGTATTCACAAGTGATGAAGATTTCACTTGAAGTTTTAACACAGTCAAGAAGACAGCTACATCTTGCTCCTCACGGAGACGACTAACAGAGTGGTGGTAGTGGTGGCGAACCTACGGCGTGCTCGCTGCTGTGCCCTGTTGGTGACACTGGTTCTCTGTCACTAAACGCTCACCCCCCATTACACACCGCTGGCCTTCACAACCTCCCTCTGCTCTTTGTCTCTGATCTTCTACTTTCCCGTCCTCACAATGCTCCCCAGATCATGGATGTTGTACTCATGAAGACCTGAGTCCTCTTTGTCTTCCTGCACAAATACACATCCCTTAGCTTCTGGGGAACACTTCTATGAGCCGGATTCCAGACTGCGATCTCCCTGAGCTCAGCAGTGACCTTAACAGAGCCCATACTCGGGCTCCTACTCCTTTTCCTCACCTGTGCTGCTTGGAAACTCTGTGCAGCCCCTGCGTTCTCAGCCTCTGGCTCATGGAGGAGCCTTCCACTGTCCTTGCCTGTATCACAAGGTCCTGGTTGGACGTGCTAGCAAGCAAGGAGCCCTGCTAGATGGACACAGCCGTGTGCACAGCACAGTGTACAGAGACGCTCGCCATCACTCACTGTGGATGCCCCGTGAGAACAGACTGGTGATTGTGGCGGTGATGCTGATAACCGCAAGAGTGGTCCCCGCTTTTCACAGTGCGCACCCCTCAGACTTCTTTCTATAAATTCAGAAACATTTGATTCTTTCAGGCTTTCTGTGATGTACACAAAGGAGTAGGTAAAGAAGCTGAAGTGCCAAAAATTCAATGATTAGCTCTCAAGTCACCTCCCCAGAAAGTAGGAGCTGGAACATGGTTTGTGTCTTTTGATTCCAAACCCAAGGAAAACCATGCTGGGAGCTGGCCTACAGCTATCACCCGGGCCTTGATGCTCCTTTGCTTAAGTATAAATAACTTCATAGAGTGTCACCAGACAGGGCCACTCATTGGCTATCATGGATCCAGAGAGCAAAACTAAGTATGCAAATGCCCGTGGATGTGCACACAAGCACACACACACACCTCTCAGCAACTGTGCACTCAGACTGAAGAGCAGCAAAAGCACCAAGCATCTCCTGTCCTGCTAAACATAAGTAACTATAATTTCTGTAAATGTGGTCCATTGTGTTTCCTTGGTCTCTGTACTTCTAGATGAGCTTTATGAAGATATCTAAGCACAAGACTGCTCTAAATTTCTGAAAGCATTTCATCTTCATTTTGCTTTCCTAATATCCTTACATAGATATCTGTATAATGCAGTCAGATCCTACAGTGAGTCCTTTTAATAGCTTCCTCCTGAGAGGCTCTGGGCTTACCCAGGGTGTGGCTTTACCTTCCACATCAAGGATGAAGCCAGCCTTGTTCTCCTGCAGGAGCGATCCTGGTGGTTTCTGGCCTTGAGGACACTTTCATTATCACTTAGCATTTTGTAGTAGCATCTTGGGGGAAAAAAAACACATAAAGCAAAACAGAAAAGGCATGTCGCAATTTTTTACATGGTTTTGCAAAAATGTAAGATTTTGGACTCTTGAAGTTCAGAAGCATTTCTCAATCAAAAGAAAAGGCTCTTGCTAACTTCTGGGTTAAGTGAGGACTATTATACCTAAAGATTATCCTGATGTACTTCTGTAGAACAAATTGTGGGAGCTCCATCAACTGCCAGCTCAGACAGACTGAAATTTCTCCTCCTTTTAGAGATTTTCTAGCACATAAATATATTTTACTTTGTATATTATATCTAAACTCCTGCAAGATTTACAATCACTCATTAATAATTAAATTTGAATCAGTCTTTCTCTGTCATAACATAGATGTCTGGGATCAGAGGCCCTGTGTTCTTTCTGTACCACGCTAGAAAGGCCACTTACGAGAAGCGTATCTGTTGTCAAATGATAGGCTCAATGCCTTATTTATTAAGTTTGTTGGTACACTTTTGATATACCTAGTGATACATTTATTTTTTATTGAGTGAAATCCTAACATAAAAGATTTGACATCTAAGACAATTAATTCCAATATATTATAACAGTTTCTGCTGGGAAATGATAGAGTGTCTGAAGAAATAGACCTGTCTTGGTGTCAAGCGCAGCCACTGGGTCAAGGGTACAGGAGGAGACAGATTCTAGCAGAATGCTGAGGAGTTTTGACAGTGAAGGCTGCTGGGGACAGGCAGCTGCCTTGAGGAACGATGTGCCTTGCCAGCCCAGATGCACTCAACTGAAAATCTACACCTGCTTGACACTAATTTGGTGGTTAGCAGAGGGGAATTCCATTCAACCATTAGTTTGGAAGGAGGACATGATGGTCTTTAAAATCATAGCCTCAGAGCATGTGATTAAAACTAATTGATGAGAGATGACTCAAGTCAGGAGGCTGATTTTTCACGGTCTGCTTCTGAAAACCAATCCACTTGACATTAAAGTCTAACCCAATCTTGTCAGACGTACATATTCTATGAAGAGCTTTTGTGCAGTCTTATGCCATGAGACTAATGGATTTCTGCGTTCTCTTTCTCCCTCCCTCTCTCTCTCTCCCTTTTAGGTCCAAAAGCTGTAGAGGCTTATGGCAAAAAGTTTGAAGTGAAAACGGTTTCTGGAAAATTGCTCTTCTCTGCAGACGACCATGAAGTGGTAGTGGGTGCTGAAAGGCTGAGAGTTTTAGGTAAGGGGATGTGATCTCATGCCACCATGTGCAGGTCAGGGAAGGCTGAAATGGTGTGGTGGGTGGGCTGCTTGTCCAGCCCATCCCTAGGAGAATGCGTAGGTTGAACTTCTAAGCCCAAGTGTGACCACATTAAAGATGGTGCCTCTGTAAGTTAGGTATGGAGGGCAGAACCCTCAGGACTGTCGTTGGTGCCCTTATGGGGAGGGGGCTGGAGAGACCAGCACATGGGATTATGAGCATATGCATGTTTCTTCATGGCTAGTCTGTCTGTCTCTCTGTCTCTCTGTCTCTCTCTCCCTCTCCCTCTCCCTCTCTTTCCCTAACTCCTTCCTCCCCTCTCTTCCTCCCCTCTCTTCCTCCTTCCTTCCCCCATCATTCTCTGTCTCTGCCTCACCTCCTTTTTCACCCTATCTCCTGCCTGCCTTCCCCAAACCTCCCCTACATACTGAGACATTAGCAGCCTACAGTCGGAAGAAAGCTCTCATCAAAACCCAGTCAGGTGAGACTCAATCTCAGAATCCCAGCTTCCCAAACTATAAAAAATAAAGTTCTCCTATTTATTCATAAGCCCCTGATCTATGATACTTTGCTATAGCACCCTGAATTGAAATACATGATGTCTCAAAGAGTAAATGAGTACAGTTTTCTGACTCCTTAAAGCAAAGTAGTTGAACTTCCCTGGAGTCCTGGTGAAAACTTATTGATGCCATGTGTCCTTGCTTTGAACCTTTCAGCCCTGAGATTTGGGCTGGGCGTGTGCTCCAGGAAAGAAATGTAGTACAGCCTATGTGCAGACTGGCACTTCTGCTTGCAGCCGTGGAAATGGTGTGCATGAAAAAGCAGTCCCCAGACCTGTTTCCAAATTAAGAATCATCAAGCAAACCTCTAGTTTAGATTCCTGTGTCTAACCAGGACTTACTAAATTAGACGTCGTGACGGAAGTGCCTGAGAATTAGATAGCATAAATGCTTACAGATTTTTCTCTCACCCCACTGCTGAAGTTGCTGAATTTGAGCCCAAAGCAAATGTGTTCTGTAACTGCACGGGGAACTGTCCCACACATCGGTTTGAGTTCTGCTAGTGGAGCAGACTTGGCTTTGGACCACAGCTGTCACCATGGAGTTGGATGACTTTTGGTGAGTTACCGACAGCTCTGAGCCTTTGTCCTTTCTGATCCACAGAGCTAAAAGCGTTTCCCCTCTCAAGTTGTCTGAGAATCAAGTGAGACTGTGTTCGGGCCTTGTAGCCCAAGAGGTACTCGACGGTGGACGCAGGCGTTGCGCCTCTCTTGACTTGAACTACCACTGCTATTGACACGACTCCCAACTTTCCTTCTTTGGTTCCGTAAGAGTCACTGTAGCATACTGGTTAAAAGCTCAGGCTCTGAGATGAACCCATTGTGATTTTAATCCTACTTCTGTTTTTAAGCAAGTTATTTAACCCGCTTGGCGGCTCTGTTTGTTGAGCTACAAAATTAGTACAATAGAATCTGTCTTCCCAGATTGTTGGAAGACTAAAGGAAAAAGTCTCTGTAGAACAGCAAATTGGCTAAAACATTAAGTGCTCAGTAAGTGCTGGCCGTTATTATCTTAAATTATTACTATAAGTTCTTTTGATGAGAATTATCTGTTCTCTGCATTATTATTCGCACTTCCCATCTTCTTTCAACTCCATTAGTTTTGCGCTCTTCCTGGCTGTCACCTCTGCCCTCAGCAATCTGCTTATCGGGCTTCCCCCCATGATACCACGTCTCTCCCTCCCACTCCCATATAATACACACTTATATCCATTTTTTGGATATTTCTTAGATTTCCAGCCTCAGTGTCTTCTCTGATTCTAGATTGTCCCCACCATCTGGATATTCCAACCTCTCAAAATAGCAGGTGTTGAGTGCCTAGCATAGTCTGACATTGCGCGCTCGCGTGCGCGCGCGCGCACACACACACACACACACACAGACACACACACTCCACATCCCCCACGTTCTCCTGGTACCGACTTCTCTCTTTCAGACTCCTCAGTACTCTGGCATCATTTACTCAGCAGGAGTAGAAGTCTGAAGAGTCTGGGGACTGCTAGGTGGCAAAGCATACAAGCTACAGAGGCAGGGAGACAATGGCAGGTCTCAGGCCTACGTCACATCCTTTAGGTCTTTAATTGCGAGTTGTTACCTGTCATCGTATTAGTGATATTTCCACTTAGCATTTGCTTTCTTTGTTGTGACAACATAGAAAGGAAGCATCGAAAGAAACACCACTGCTGCAGCCAGTGCTTAAGAGGATTTGGAAATGGGCACCCCATAAATCTCGCATCAACCTCCTTGGTGAAATGAGCCCAGCGTGTTGCAGGAATGAACTTCCTGTCTGCTGGGACTTAGCCATATGGTACGGAACCAGAAGTTGAGGCAATCACATTTTCAGCTTAATGAGAAGTTTGTCTCTGTGTGCTGTGAAGTTGTATAAGCTCTCATGAGGTTGGAATGCAGATGAGTATTTTATGCTGGCTTCTGACATAGTTGGGTGTGAGTTAGTGCCCTACCTCTTAGCAGCCAGGTAACCCTAGCTGAGGCTGCTTTCTCTTGTAAGCTTTAATTTCCACTTGTCTAAAAGAAAAAGGAACAAAATGAAGCACGAATGAATGTCCTATTAGATATGAGCAAGTATTAGAAAAAGTCATTTGCTTCAGTTGTTAGTGAAAGGAGGACAAGCAGTAGGGAACTCCAGTGGCAGTGCCTCTGGGGTGTGATGGCTGTACTCCTGGGTTCTAAACAGTTTTTAAAATTTTTCTTGGCATGTAGGTCAATAGCAGAGATGTACCTACCATGCAGAAAAACCCTGGGTTCAAGCTCTAGGACCACAAAAATGCATTATGTAAGGACACCTGCCTCTTTAGTTTCAGAGATGGTGACAATTGTCAGCATGCTACAGAGACTTTGACTACTAGGGCAAAGGGACCAGAAGCCATACCTCTTGAGGAATGGGCGGTTATCTGGAAACTGAGCACTTGGAAAAAATACAGTAGGGTGAGGGAGACATACATTAAAAATAGGCAGGGTGTAGTTTTTGCTAGCAGATTTATGCATGATTCTCTTAGGGAAAGAGAGCAGGAAGGAGCCATGCAGTTGAATAAGCACAAACTTTAATAACTAGCTCCAGCTTGAAATACTAATGACTCTTCTATGTCTGCTGAGTCCTGGGAACTACAGCTGCACTCTGCCATGTATCCTTTTACTGCCTTGTGTGTCTCACTCTCAACACTACTGAATTGATTAGAATATCAGTGATTGGTGGAAAATAACGATTCCAAGTTAAGTCTAAGATCTTTCATATTCAGAAAGACAATGATGTTAAGCTCAAGTACCTGTGTTATAGACTAATAGTATCACTAAGCTTCTCCTCTGGAGGGTTAAGAACATAAGTTTATAAACCAAAAATTACAGAAAAAGAAGGGCTACAAGGATAGCCAATATTTTGGCCCTAGCCCTTCAAGGTCAGTGAGGACTCAGGACATAAGAGAACCTATACCATAACAGCCTATGATTCAGTGGTGTCCCAAATTTTCTGTTCAAAGAGATTTTGGGGCCTCAGAGGAAAGAGATTGACTATGTATAGTGTATCTAAGGGGAGTCAGCTAGAGAGAAAACATTCTCTCAGGCTTTTACAGGGAGCAAAGTGGTCAAGCAATGGCCGTGACTCATGCAGATGGCAGACACTGACAACAGTGCTATGAAGTACTGTACATGGTTTCAAGGTAAATCCTGAGGGGATTTGACTGACCTTGGGAGATACAAAGTTATATGTTCTGTTATACAGGTCTTGCTTTAACTTGCCTTTAACCACCCAGCAGAAAAGTTTAACCACAAGGCATAAAAAGTAAAGCTAGATTAGTATGCTGAGCTGTAAATGGCTTAAATCAACAGCTTCCTACATTGCCAGTATGGAATGCTGGACTATGTATACAACTACTTTCTCTTAGTTCAATGAGAAGAAATTTTTATATCAATAATGATTAGAAAAATTATCATGTCTGCATCCTGTGCTCTAAATAACTACTACTTGGACAACAATATGCATTGTATCAATTATTGGGAATGTACTACTAAGATATTTTGAAACTGTCACATTATTTCTTATTAAAAGTAATAAAAAATAAAGTGGAAAAAACTACTATTGGAGAACAAAATGGTCAAGTGGATGGGTGAGTGGAAAGTGACTGTCATGGTACAGGACACACAAACAAACACTGAGAACCTGCTGTTGTTCTGCAGATAATGAGGATTTTGTTCATCAGATTTGCAGGACCCACAAAGGCCTGAAATTGTCTTCAACCCTTGTGAGTCACAAAAAAAATTAACTTAGAACCTTGTAGAGATACTCATGTATTAGATAAATCTGGAAAAGTACACTTCCCGTACCTGGCTAGATCCAGAACAAATCTTGAAAGTGCCATACTGCCTTGTGTACAGGTAAAGATTGCTCTAATATATTTGTTCTCAAATTTGATTTTGGTAAGGGAGGAATTGAAGGTCCGATTGATTTCCAATATTGAGGAGCATCTTCCCACCAACTACCCCAGCTGGTTCTGCAAGTGTGGCTCCCAAGTGGAAAGCATGTGCTACGTGCTACTCATTAGGAGGACCCAGCCATGCCATTTCCTAGGCCTACTGAGGCTCAGGTGCAGCAAGAAAAGTGTCACTGCAGAGTTGTTGTGACACTTAGTAGTGTTTGTGCACCAGCAGCCTAAGGCAACCATAGGGAAATCTTTTTGGAAAAACTCTGCTGCCACTTTTAGAGGAAAATGCACTCTATATTAGCCACAGAAACCCAGCAGAGCTACACTACAAATATAGCTGACGTCCAAGTATTCACTCTATGAGAAGTGTTATGCACTTGATCATGAAAGCAATCTTGGAAGAAGCATATGAGCTTTGTGCCTTTTAGTTACAGGTGGCCATGCTGCGACACAGAGTCATTGCCCAAATTGTTCCAAATTTCACAGAGAGCACAGGGCAGTCAGGAGTGAGTAGAGGCAGTGTCCCCCTTTGAGTCTGCAAGCTGTTTTGCAACCAACTTTGTCTTCTCAGAACCATGCAGCACAATGTTATCCTAAGCACACCAAAGAGTGGTGCAAGAAGTTTCTCAGTCCTCTCCTTTTCACTTTCTTGCTCACTGTTCCTACATTTCTCCTATGTAAGTTTATGGTTTCACATTCGGTCACCTGTGTGAAAACTCTGCTAGTGCTTAGTCTGTATTTTTGCATCTCTTGAAAAATCCCACATCTGCAAATGTTCTCAGTGTGATTTCAGTGTTTGCCTCATTTCTGTTGACTCCAAGTCTGCATTCACCCTCAAATAGCCTGCTCAATCCTAGTTTCAAATTCTCAGCAGCCTGGGCTCCACTCCCTCATAAAGGAATCTTCGCATCCCTTGTGTTGTACTGCTTGCACCTGGACACCTGCCTCTCCTGACACCCGTTCTCCTCGAACGTGCATCCTTAATTCTATTTAGGAGGTCACTGTTCTCTGAGTCTTCCGGGTCTTGGATGCCAAGTTTATATAACATTTTTGTGTTCTTGGATTTTAGGTATTGCAAAGCTATGTAAAATTTAAAAAGTTTGTCTACTATTAAAAATAGAATATAAATAGGTCAATCTACTTAATTACCAGAAAGTCATAAAATTAGTATGCAAGATGAGACAGGAGATAGATTTCACTGCAGAAAGTAGTCCTTAATTATTATATAGAAATAGCCTTTAGGAAGAAAAATAAGCAACAGAAAAAGTCAGAACGTCTAATATAAATGTTTACTTCAGCACCAGGGAAAATATGACTTGCGTTATCATTAATGACCTGGACGTTATCACATTTATAAACAAAGCGTAATTATAAAGTGCTATTCTCATTGATGATTACATCTACTTATCCTCTAGATTAGTTTTTATTTTAAATATGATCTCTAGATGCCACTTGATGCTAATTACCCAAATTACATTATTATCAACTGAAAAACAGTTTTAATTAAATCTAAAGCCATTTAAATTAGCATAAAATTTATAGAAATTTGGATGTGGCCTGATGCTGAAACTACTTCTTTAGGCCTACTCAGATGGTACCTTCAGCCTTTTGAGTTAGTTTTTGGTGAAACTCTGCTGCAACCTAGCAGTTGGTTAAATTTAAAAGAGGGGGAGTATAGATAGTAGTATTTATGCATAAATTGGGTATGGATCCATCCTCTGTGTGTGTGTGTGTGTGTGTGTGTGCATGTGTTATTTCCAAATTACTGCTAGTGATTCTGCAAAGGTAAGAGATCCATACCACTGCTTCTACCTTCACAAGGCATGATATACCATGCAAGCTTCTAGGAAGCCCAAGAGGAAGCAGCAGCTCAAGAAAGACAGAGTAACCTTTGAACTAGGCACCTTTGAACTAGGTTTGGAGTACAGGTGGGGGGAAAGCCACAGGGGGTAGCATCTTGGTGAATGCAATATCCCAGGCGAACCCTAAAGGGCTGACTTTACTGCCTAAGGTACAAGTCCAGTTCAAAGTGAGAGCCTGGAAAACTTACTCCCTTGTCTCATAGGGCAGTTGGCTGCCAGCTCAGTTTAGTAATAGAATTGGCAGTTCCCAGAATGAAACCAAAACAGGCTCGTGTCTTTCTCTTAGCTGTCTCAAGTCTGCTTTCTGCTCTTGTACTCTGTCTTCAGTTCTGCTGAGGAACTGAAAAAGTGTTTGCCTTCTAATAGGAATGTGAAGCTTGCCTGGAGTTTACTGTACCAGTCGCACTTGGGTGTGGTGCGCATTCCTGAGCCAATCCTTGACATCAGGGCGAGGGTACATGCCGATAGGTAGAGTATGGAGTTACCCACGTTGCTAGCGCTAGGGGTGCAGAGTGATTCCATGAAGCAGAGGGATGACAGAGTCTCATCCTCAGAAAATGGACTAAGTTCTAGGGCAAGAAAATTATAAATATTGATCAAGATTATAATGACCAGTGGGACAATAGCAGCAAATTATAATACTCACATATGGCACCATGGGACCCAAGAATGGCTCAATATCACCTGACCCAAGAAATCTTCCCTGATCACTTTATAAAACTACGATGTTATTTCCACTTTGTATATTCAGAGTTTGCAAAATGCGACCTCTAGCCCAAATCTTACTAAAATTGCCAGCTACTAATGTAAGTAATATGTTCCTGGAGCACAGGCATGGTCATTTATTTTTTGTTTGGAGAAAGCGTGTCACTGTGTAGCGCGAGCAGCCTTGCGCTGGCGGCATCCCCCGCCAGAGCCTGTGGTCGCAGGTGTCCCCCACCACATCTGCACTGCACATGCTTTTGCACTTACGCAGCGGTAGCAAGAGTTGAGCGGCTGAGATGGAGAACGAAGGTCCGACGAGTCTCAGCGCTTGCTTCCTGGCTGTTGGCGGAAGCCTCTATCTTGCTTCCTTGCTCCCTAGCACACTCCTCCATCTTTGGCTTTTCCAGACCTAGCCCGCCCTCCACCGTGGTAATACGAAGGAAACTGGGGTTTCAGAGTGCAACACAGTCTGTTTTTGTCATGTTGTGGCCGTGTGACACTGTTCCCCTTAACCGAGCCACTTGGACCAAACATAGGTCCTCACACACTGCTTCTCTGTCTCGCCTTTTGCTTTGCTTCTGCTTCTTCCTCGTTTCTCTAAAGCATCTCACCAGGGTGCCTAAGAGAGGCTGAAAGGTGATGTTTATGAACTGACCCGATTGCTCCTAGAGCCTGCTGAAAAGTGAATAATTCAGACGATGATCCTTGGAAGGCAAAAGCATATTTATCTTATAGCATTTGGGTAATAAGTTCAAAAAGTGTAAAACTTACCAGGGCCTCCTCTGCTTTCTGTTATCATTAGCAGAGATAAGCTTCTGAGATTCAACTCTTTAAAAATTAAAAAAAAAAAAAAAAAAAAAGGCTAGTTGTACAGTCCTTCCATGGCAACTTATTTCAAAGTTGGTTTATTATTTACAGGAATACAGCAATAATGTATTAGCTCATAAAAATACATTTCCCATAAATAATGCAGTAAGGCAGGCAAACGTAAAAGAGTCTCAGATGAACAACCTCAGCCTAATAAACCAGGGATACTTAATGAGAAAAAGCACCATTCTACAACAGAGAAATAATAATGGGGATTTTATTTGAAATGGTATCAGGAGTACAGCACTTACAGCTCTCCAAAAGAAATTTAAAAGGCCCAGTCCAGCAGCCCTGGTGATTCCTTCTCCTATTCCTGTAGCTCTCTAGACCCATGAGCGTAAGCAGCTTCATGGGCTGCTGGAGCATCGTTCCCCAAGCTCGAGTGACTTCCCCACGCAGGTGGAAAAGGCATGTCAGGCACTAAGTGATTATCCCTTTGGCAACGGGAGATATGGTTTAGTGGGCCCGTGATCGGCTGGGATGTGTGTGTGTGTGTGTGTGTGTGTGTGTGTGTGTGTGTGTTGGTGTGTCCATCCATGTTGCTGGCCTAACAGCAGCAGTGGAGCAGACTCCAGACCCCTCTGCATTCTCTCCTGCCTGGCTGCCCCTCCCTGAAGTGGAGAGGTGAACCACCAGTAGCATGGGCGTCCATCTTCCTGGTTTGATTAAAGAGTTGATATAGCTCCGTGCCGGGCTGCTTTGATTTGTTTCTTTGTTTTCTGTTTCTTTTAGTGGGGATTGAACTCAGGACCTTGTGCTTGCCAGGCAAGCACTTGCTCTACTGAGCTATCTCCCCAGCCCCTGATGGGCTGCTTTGGAAGAACCAATAACAGCACTTACCAAGGAGATGGTCTGGTGTTTCCTTGGTGGGGGTGACAAGGCTGGCTCTTTTCATCAAGCCCCAGTCGCCCTGCTCTCAGGCAGCTGCTGCTCTGCTTTTATTGTCAGTTTTCTTCTTGCCATTTAGTCCATGTGAGTGCCTTCAAATGAGGGGATCAGGCTCTTCCTGGACTTCCTGGATGTCAAGAGGCTTTCTAGAATCCAGCTCTGCTGTCTCCTTTGTTATTAATTACACTGACTGCTGCAGAATAGCGGCGTCGCTGTCTGCCAGCAACAGCCACTTCAGTAGCACTTTTGTTTTTCTTTCTTTTCTCCCAATAGAAGACAAGGAGGTTGTTCATATTCCATGGTGGCAGGCAGAATTTAATGAGAGGACAGTACGAATAAGGAGCTCACAGTATACAGGACTGGGAAGGCAATTAATTGTATCCTGCTTATCGGAAGCATTTAAGTTGTGCTTACTTATGTGACTGTACTGAAGTATTATCTGACGCTCCTTAGGCTTTTCCACGCCTCTTGCACACACCGTGGCTCTGTGCGCTCCTCATCTTCATCCCTTTTGAGCTCTCTCCTTCCTAGGAGTCACAGCATGGCAAGGGTGGGTCCCAACAAGGGACGTAGGAGGATGAGAAAAGAATATATCTAGATCCTTTCGGTACCCAGAATGCAAGCAAATGCCCACGTTCCTTCATAAAGGCAGTAAAACAAGTCGACGTCCGATGCGGTCAGAGGCAGCCTAGGTCCTACTTCTAACTCTAGTCGTACAATCTTGGATGAGTTTCTAGGTCTCTGGAATCGCCAGGTGCTCCCATCTGCCAAATGCGGCTAAGAGTAACTACATCGTGTGTATGAATTACTCATGTTAAAAGCAAGGGCACAGTGGGTTCATACCCCAAAGGTTCATACCTAGGGCTGCTGTCCCTTCCCGAATTCCTACCGGGGACCTTCTGCACAACTGTCTCCAACTGCGTTGAATGCAGAGATTAAGGACATAGAAGAAAAATGCCTCCTAAAATGGTCTCAGATCAGTTCTAGTCTAGTAGTGAGGCCAAAGCACACACCCGGTGAAATGATACATAGTATTAAAAAAAAAAAAAAAAAAAAAAAAACTGCAACAAAAATGTACTATAGAAGCTGGCCACAGTCAATGCTGAAAGCATCAGAATGATAAGAGGCGGTGAACAGATAGGCGATTGAGTTGATCCAGTGGTGTTGATGGCGAGAATAGAATCTTCCTGGGGAAAGAACCAAACGTGAGGGTGGGGGCAGGGCGCAGAAGGTGACATAGCAAAGGAAAGAGTTCAGGGTTCTGTACAGCAGGCATAGCTGGATCCTGGGTGCAGCTACTGAGACGAAGAGGTGGGGTGAGCAGACAGTGCCTTTTCCAGCAGGTGAACCCATCTGGTTTTCTTTTGGGGGAAAAGATTGTTGTGATCAGCATACACCAACCAGGAACGGCTTTCTTCTCCAAAAGCTGGAGTTTCGGAGGTGCTCACAGATGAGCTAGAGCCTGCTGGAGCTTTCCCCTGTGACCCTGTTCTACACAGCAGGGTGGACTAAAATAGGAATGGGAGCATTTGACGCAAGCTCGCTTCTGCAAGTCAAAGGGAAAAGACCGGTAGGGCTTGACTCAGATCTTATTTATGATGCAAGGACCTGCACGGTTCAGAAGTGATCACCGCAGGAAGCTTCTCCGCATTATGTGTGCAGGGATGGGGGCAGCTCTCCGCTCAAAAGAGATTTGCTCACATTCAGTGTATGTTAGTCGAGGTTTACTCAGCCAACTGCCTCGCTGACCAAGAGGTACACACCAGGACTCTGCCTTTCTGGAATGCACAGCCCAGCAGAAGAGATGGAGGCTTTAAATAGTTATGGAAGAAACAATGTGGGATGACAAAGAAGTGAAGCCCAAGGACCTTTGGAAATAAGAACTTGGGGGATCACTAGATTTAATTTTACAGATCAGGCAAGTCTTCTTCTTTTCATTTACTTTTTTTTTTTTTTTTTTGACAGTTTCAAAACATGTTAGTAGAACATTCCCAATAGTTGATATAATGCATATCATTGTCCTCATTATACTTATACAAGGTACAGGGTGTAGACATGATAAATTTCCTAATGGATATTGGTACAATAGATTTCTTCTCTTTGATCTGAGAGAAAGTAGTTGTATACATAGTCAAATGTTCCATAATTGCAGTGTGCTACTGGTGAAACTGACAATGTTGGAAGCTGTTGATTTGAGCCTTTCACAGCTCAGCATACTGAACTACCCTTACGTTTTATGTGTCATGTGTAAGCTTTTCTGCTGGGTGGTCAAGGGCAAGTTAAAGCAAGACCTGTATAATAAAACATGTACTTTTGTACCTCTCAAGGTCAGTCAGATCCCCTCAGGATTTACTTTGGAACCATGTACAGTGCTTTGTAGAACTGTTGTCAGTGTCAGCCGTCTGGATGAGTCACGGCCGTTGCTTGACCAATTTGCTCTCTGTGAAAGCCTGAGAGAATGTTTTTCTCTCTAGGTGACTCTACTTAGGCACACTATATACCTTCAATCCCTTTCCTCTATAGCCCCTAATCTCCTTTGAATAGAAAATTTGAGAAACCACTGAGTAATAGGATGTTATAGCACAGGTTCTGTTCTGCCCTGAGTCCTCACTGACCTTGAAGGGCTAGGGCCAAAATATTGGCTACCCTTATAGCCCTTTTCTTATTTCTCTAATAGGGCTAAAAATATAAGTTTACAGACCAGGCAAGTCTTCTTGAAGGAAGTACTAATTCTGACTCAAGGGGTGTACTTGACTTAGCGCAGAGTCAGAAGGGCTGGATAAGGAAAACCCACTGCAGACACAAAATACAGGTTGCTCTAAGTATGGTAAGGCATCCCCCATTGAAAAAAATGTTGTAAAAGTCCAGAATAGGAGGGAAGTAGAACAAGAAGTCTCCACGTACAAGAAGAGAGAGGATGTGATTATAATCAGACCTTTTACTCCCACCATCCCAGCTACTGTTGGATCTCTTTATGTGTGATACTTCTGATCATACGGTAGTTCTCTGAAATAGGTTTTATTCTCACAGTCACTTTATGTGGGAGAGAACTGGCAAATAGAAAGGCAGTTTCCCATGGTCACATGGTGAATTAAGTAGCAGAAGTGAGATAAAGCCCAGGCAATCAGAATCTGGAGCCTGTATTTTGTTCATTATTTAATAATAATTTTCTTGATGTTTGGCTATTTAAACTGTAAAAGTCATTGTTCAGCATAAAGAGCCTCTTGCTCTGAACGCGTTGCCAGGAAAGACTGGGAATATGAGAGGCCAGTGCTGTGGGGGTGAAAAGAATCTACCAACAGGAATATAGAAAAGTTGAGATTATTAATGCACTGCAAGAGAGCAGGAGGAGAAAGCAAGAGGGAACTAAGGCATCAATGGGAAAGGTTATTGTATATTTGATTTTAACCTGAGCCCTGAGCTTGAAGGCCTGGACATGTCCCCCCGGAATGCTCCCATCAGGTCATGGTGGAGCTACTGTCCATCCTTTCTACTTAACTTAAGTGTTGTTTGGAAACTGACATGATGCTCTTATTCCACAGGGTCCAGTGCTCTTGGCATTGCTAGAGACAAAATTAATTGACAAATGTATAATGATTGACTAATGCCAGTGGCTCAAAGAATCAGCAATGCTCTAAAAGGATTTGTGATGTTATATTGGGATAGATGAAGAGGTGATATTCTTGAAGACAGGACATGCAATTAGATGGTTAGATAATCAAGTTAGCTATGCATAGTCTTTGTGTACAGCTTACAAAGTGAAACGTTGACGTCCCGCAGACTTACCACGCAGCGGCAGCATGCACCAGTGGTGAAATAGCCATGACTCCCCACTCATATGTCCCCAGAAAGGAGGAAGGGAACACATTTTCCTCATCCCTCTGACAAAGACAGACTCACAAAAGAGAAGCATAGAAAATTTAATGAGCTCGCCTTTTGTGTGCTGTGGAAGCCTTTAGAAATGAGCAGCCAAGGAGGTGGGGAAAACTGTGTGGAGTCCTGCATGTATGGTGAGGCTTAAGCAGCAAGCAGTGAAGTGGAAGGATGAAAGCCCAAGAGCGCGTTGGCCAGGTCTGTATGCCCAGGTTCTTGGGGGCATGTGCTTGTCTCCATTCCTTCCCTCTGTGTGTCAGGCAAAGGGAAATGGGAGGAGGGGGGTCGCAGAGCCCTTGGTAGGCGTTATGATTTTCTTTAGGGCAGAAGGGCCTCTTCTGTTTTTCCAAATGTCAGTGTATCATATTTTGGAGTAGTATGTCAATCTTAAGTATGTAGTAACAAACAGATACGTTGCTATATTGCTTGTTTTATATGTATACATGACATGAACATTTCTTAGATTTGTGTTTGGTATATGTATATACATTGTGTACATTGGCTATCTATCTATCTACCTATCTGTCTATCAGGTGGGTATGTATGTGTGAACATGTCTTCATGGACCCATTAGAAAACCATAGTATTTAGTGAATATTATGTAAATATTCCACTGCTGAGACTTTGTGAAAGGTATTGAAGGAGGACCAGCGAGATAGTTCAGCAGACTAAGTACCTGCACTGGCAGGTGCAGGGACCACGCTTCAATCTCTGGTCCAGCATGCCATGCCAGCCCCACCCCTTAGGGCACTCTGAGCAGGTGACTGAGTCTGACTGTGGTAGCACACACCTGTAATCCCAGTGCTGGGGAGGCAGAAAACAAGAGGATCACTATGAGTCTGCTCTGCATAGTGAGACCCTATATAAAATATGTTTTAAAATTTTTTTAAAAACATATTCAAGAGTTTCAGCAAACAGGAGAATGGGAAGCTCTAAAGGCTCTTTTACATTACACTTTGAAGATGATCAGGCAGGGATGTTTTAAACAGGTGCACTAATTTTGAGACCAGACAGGGGCGTTGATTGATTGAAAAAGATGTCCTAAAACAAAAATAAAACAAGACTATGTTATCACCAGGTAAAAAACACAGAAAGCTCACAAATAGTTCAGATTGCTCGTCTTTCCCTTCGGCCTCCAGGAAACAAGCCCAGTATGTGAGAAAGGGCAGGGGATATTCTGGTTGGAGAGTGCCAGGCATGTCTGATGAGCACTGAATGCACTGCACTGCTGTTCCCATCAGGTTGCTTGACATGAACCCATCGCAGGTCAGAGCACACTGGTGTTGCATCACGGGCTTGCAGGAGAGACTGCAGTTAACCAAACAAAGGAAACATCCAATGTGAAATCAATATGCAGGACGCCTGTGAGCTATGAAGGAAGATAATGTGCTTTTCTGCTTTGGCTATCAAATGCATCTCGGCCGCCAGGGAAAATGATTTTCCCTCTTGACTTCCAGTCTGTCTGTCTGGCTGGTTATTGGGAGAGCTCAGGCTCCCGTGGCTCAGTTGTGTCTTTAGTGAGGGGGTCCTTGTATTGGAGCTGGAGCAAGCTCCTCTGCCTAGGCTCTTCCTACTAGGACCCCAAAAGTATGACTCTCCTTAGAAAACTGAGATTAGAGATTTCTTGTGGAGCCCCAAAAGGGACTAGGGCCCTAGCTTTAGGGCTATGCGCTGTGCCTGCCCCTGCGTACTTATTGAGGTATCCAAGATCTGTAAATGGACTAGAGGGATTAACAAGCCAGTGGCCCACAGACCTGGAACCACGGACATGCCAAGGAGAGACAGTGAGCACTGAGGAGCCACGTTGATTCTTGGAGATGGGGAAGGCCACAAACACTGCTCCCACTGGGAGGAGATGACGTCAACACTACTCTTGACCGAATCCTGTAAACTGAATGGTAGTTTGAAAATGTAATCCTGCCTCTTGAACATTCTAAGGATAAAAAGTGAATTGTGGGACAGAAGATAAACTAGATCTCTGCTAAAATTACCCTCTTCTGCTTTTCTTTCCATCTCATTCCTGTCTTCTTTTCCTTGCATAGTTCCCAGGTTGAGCAATGATACAAATGAGAAGAGTTATAAGTGAACTAATAATGCACAAGTGCTAATGAAATGCTAGGGAACTGAGTGCATGCTCATATCTGGAAAGTAGCATTTAGTTACACCAGGGTACTTACAGTTTCTTCTGCTACCATCTTGTTTGATTCAGAAAACTTAATTATGATTCTAGATTGGTCAGCTTTCCCATTCTGGAACAAAATGCCCAATACCCCCAATTTAAGGAGAGGTTTATGTTGGCTCATCAATTTAGAGGGTGCAGTCCATGGTCAGGCAGCTCCAAATCAGAAGCAGCAGATTGGAAGGCCAAAGCAGAAGGAAGACACACGCCTTATTGCAGACAGGAGAACAAAAGGGAAGATCTCCAGATAAGGATATGATATGCCCTTCCAGGTCACAGCCCCCATTATTCAGTTTTTTTCTACCAGAGACTACCTTTTAACAGTGCATTCACCAATACAGTAAGCTACTAGGAAGTCCAGGAACCGTGACCAATTCGCCTTTCAAAAACTGCCACCCCCATCATAAACACATAAGGCTTTGTGGGCACATTTTAGATAAAATCATAACAGATTCTCAGACAGCTTACACTGAGTGATCATTCTCAAGTGGGGACTATTCCCTTGCTTTCTGCCATGAACCCCCTTTTTTATGTAGACAGATGCTTCCCAGAATTAAATGCATAAAACATCCAAATTGTCAAAAGCCTTTTTAGGCAATTATCATCCTATAAAAAAGAGCTTAGTGATAGAATAAAAATGTGTTTTTTTGTTAAACATTTTAAAGTTATAAGTATAGGTCTAATAACTACAGCCATTTCAAAATAGTGATGAGGATATACAACATTTCACTCTAGCAAATTTATAATATAACCTTTTGGGGATATGATTTGAATAATTATTGCTATATAGTATTTTCAACATTCAGATGAAAAGAATTACTTGCTATCATTTAGAGATTAGTGAAAAGGAAAATGTGTAAATCTGCCTCTTAAAAGCTCACAGACTCATTCAACTAACAGAAAGTAGTTGTATACATAGTCCAATGTTCCACTATAGTAGTGGGTTATTGGCAGAATTGGCAATGTCGGAAGCTGTTGACTTGAGCCTATTACAGCACAGCATACTAATTTGGCTTTACTTTTTATGCCTCGTGGTTAAACTTTTCTGCTGGCTTTCTATTCATTCAATGAGAAGAAATATTTGTGCCAATAGTGTTTAGAAAGTTATCATGTCTGCATCTTGTACTCTGAACAACTACTCTGAAGACAACAATATGCATTGCACTAATGACTGTGGCTGTCACACTAACGTGTTCTGAAACTGAAAAAAAAAAAAAAAAAAAGAGCTCCGCAGAGAAAAAACAGGAAAAAGCAATATCAAACAGTTCTTTGTTGTGTGGATTCAGAAATACATAATACATACTTAGTTCTCTGAAGTATGTATTTATATTTCCTATGAGAATTATAATAAATTACCACAAACTTGGTGGTAATTAAAACAAAGAGAAAAATTGGAATATGGTAAAAGTTGAATTAAGAAATTTGTATGCAAACATCTAACAAGAACGAAAAAAATGCTCACAGAATACTGATTTATGTCTAAGGGTCCCTGCGGTTCTTTGTCCATAGGTGAAGTCCCCTATCCTAACTAAGGCAAGTACTTAGGGAATCCCTGGTACATGCACTCATTATGCACGGGGATCAGGCTGAATATAACAAGACCAGGACGTGACTCAAAATCCTGAACTGTATAATTTTAGACCCTGTGAAGAGTCTGCTGTTTTATATGGAACCTTTGATGAGGATAGCCTGGAATTGGCAGGATGAAATTAAAGTACCCTGGGACCAAATAGTGATTCTCAGTAGAGGCATTTGGTACAATGCCTAAGGATGCCCTTGATTATTATACGTTGAGGTGGGCAGTGGCACGGGCATATAGCTGCAGGATGGGAGGGATGCTTCTCAGCAGACTACAGTGCATAAGAGAGCTTGCCAGTGACAAACAGCTAGCAAGCTGCCGCTCTAAATGGTACATGTGGTGCTTGAGTCCCTGAGGGTCGGGATGGGCATATGGAACAGGCACACTGTGTCCTTTCACCCTTTACAAGTTTATTTTTCCTCCTTTTCCAGTACTTCCGGTTGTAGATTAATTCTTTCTCCCTCTCAGTGCTCGGTGTCAGGTCATACACACAGCAGGTGAACAATTACTGTTAACCGCTTGTGAGTGTGAGGCTACTGTCTCTTTAGCCTGACGGTCGGCTTCAAAGTAATGGTGGAAACAAGGAACTCCGTATGCGCACTCTCCAGGGGAAGGCTCGCTGGAGAGAGCACACAGGAGCGACACAACTGGAGGCCTGAGTCCCTGCCTCCCATGAGAGTGGCATAAAGGCACTACTTTTGTTATTGAAGCAGAAAATGGAAAAGTCTGGGAGAGAGAGATCCCTTTCCACTTCACTTAGCATATCAGTTCCCGTATTCATATAACGTCATAGTTGAAATCAATTTTAAAATGGATTAACAGCAACAGTGACATTTCTTAGACATCAACTAGATATTTAGTCTATTTATTTTTTAATGTTATGGTTGGTACAGTGTCTCCTTGTGCAGCTTAGACTCATAGTGATCCTGCTGCTTCAGCCCTGGAGTTACAGGCGTATACCGCCACTCCTGGACTTGGTGGCTGGCTCAGCGTGACAGGGGATGGGGCCAGAGTGACATGTAGTGGCGAGAATCGAACTTGGGTCTTTATGCTTGCCAGGCAGGTGCTCAGACCTCTGAGCTATCTCCCTGGCCCTAGATATTTAGTTTTGCTTTATACATCTTGCAGTTGTAACATCACTTAGGACTTAATTTCCTCTTTCCTTTGAGAACCAGGTCTATCTTCTCTGTAAAGAAAACCTACTGTGTGGTTAGGGCAAAGAGAAAGCTGGACCCGTCACCCTGGGTGTCATGGCTGCTGTGGCCTATATGCAGATGGCTCCTCCCAGCCTCATGCTCTCCCACGGTGGACTTTTGGCAGCTTGATGGATTTCTGCGTGTGCTACTATCTTCAGGACGTGTGAATAAGGATTGAAGGTGTGTAGTATGAAATCAGCCCACTGATTGCTTTAGCATGGCTCTGTCTGCACCCGGAAAATGAAGAGGCCCACTTTGGGTATTAGTGGCACCTCCCAGAAGTTGGCAGCCTGAATGTGACAAAGGAGAAAGGGGACCTTGCTGCTCGCCACTGCTTGCTTCCCCCTGCCTGTTTCGCCACATCCCTGCACCATGCTGTCCTGTCTTGGAGCCAGCCAACTAAGGAGTGAAATCTCGGTGAACTGTGAAATGAAATAACCTTTCCCCCTTTAACTTTGATGTTACATATTTCATCCCGGGCATGAAAAAAGTAAGACATGGTTCATATCTAGACATGACTGTAACATTTTCTGTGATCACAGGCGGGGCTCTGGGGAGAAGATTAGGTCATGTAGGCATGACATCTGAAGGTAGATTAGTCCATGCATGAGTTTATAGCTAAAAGTGACATTAGGCCCGAGTCACTACCAGGCCATGAAAGGTTTCTCCTTGGCCATAACCTTCGGCCTTATTTCCTTAGTTTGGAATCAGCTGACTCTAGTCTGCCAACTGAAGAAAACTAATTTTTAATTTTAAATTGTGGGTGTCAGGTACTATGCCCCAGTGAAAAGAAAGTGACTAAGGCAGTGGACCTTTCTGTTGACTAGGGATGAGTCTATGGCTCAGGGGTGGAAAGCATTTGACTGACACGTGGGAAGCCTGGGCTTCAGAGGCCGAGTCCTGTGTTATATGCTTCATAGTTTCCTACAGTAAAATACGTCGGATAGTGTAGTTGGATTTGTTTCTTTAAATTCCTGCATTGTGTTAAAACCAATGCTATTTCCTTCTCTTCCCTTAAGGCTGATTTGGCCCAGTTCTGAAATGGTTTCCCAAGTCATGATCAATTGCCCTATGGGAGAGTGATTTTGGTGGGTCCCTGCGTCTCAAGCAGTCCTTTGCTCTGATGGATTAGGGACACTGTCAGCTCCATCCATTTAGTGGACTTCTCTTTGAGCTGTTTCCATTTGTCATGAAAATCTGGAAGCATTTATGCATCACTTGAGTAAGAAGGTTCAGGAAAGAAAAAGGAGCCTGGCTTTATGGATTTGTTAGTGTCCAGTGGCCCTGAAATTTGGCTTTGGACTGAAACTTTTTTTCAGAAGTATGAGAAAATATAATAAAAAGAGATTAATAGATCTGGATGGAAGTTGTCTTTAATCTTACATTAATCCTGTTTAGCTTAGTCTTCTCACTTTAAGGAGACTGAAGAATTCCCCAAGCGCTGCCATTTGTCACTGGCATTTATACCTTGCTACGTAGGTTGAAGAGCTAGTTTTTCTCTTGCTTAGTGTGCATGATAAATACAAAGCATAGCTTAGACAATGGATGATGCTTGCTTAATAGATGCAGAAATTGACAGCTAAAAGGCTTAGAGTTATGGAGTAAGCTTGGTGGGAAATCAAAGGAATGTACCAGTGTTAAGATATATTAATAACAACTGTGCTACAATGTATAGTTGTTTTAAAAAGAAAAAGTCCTAAACAGTAAGTCACGGGTTCTAGTAGTTAACACTGTGTATTCAAGCTATATAACTCCTTGGCAAAGTTTAAAAGTAAAATGCACAATAAGGCAAGGCTATATCCCATCACCTATGAAGATGTAGTAGTAAGAGCCAAGAGTAAGTTGGCCCATTTATCAAAACATTGGATGGGAGATATACTTTGGAAATTGAAGACTCAAATGTCTTTGGCCAAATCCAGAGCATGTTGGTAACCTTTCCTTTACAGATTATTTTTATGGGTACTCCAGTTCCAGTATTTATCTCTTTACCAAGCAGAATATGGGTGGGATTTATTTTTAAAATAAGAGACAGCAAAAAGGAATTGGATGAGGCAGCCTTAAGTCCTTACAACTCATTCACATTTGATCAGACATCATCATCATCATCATCATCATACCAGTTTTTTTACTTTTCCTTCTATTGTTCTGTTCTTCAAATCGTAGAAAAGAAATAAGACAATGGTAATGTAAAATTATCTACTCAGTGAGGGAGCTACATGCAGGAACCATATTTGCTTTGATGAGGAGGAAAGGCAGACCATAGGGCACGCTCCAAGGGTATGCTTTAAGAATACACCTTGTTGATGACAAGCAGGTCCTCATATGGCCCTAGTGCTATATCATAGTACTGTAGAGGAAAGAATATAAGCAGCTTGGTCACATTGCTGAGCTTTATGTGTATAATTACCTACCCCCTCCACCTCAGTGTTGAGGAATGGTAATATAGAACAGCTAAGACAACATGAAGAACAACAACTCAGCCCAGTGATTTTTTTTCTATATAGAGATAGATAGTACACTTTAAGTTGCTAGATTTGTGAACCACAGGATCTCTGTTGTAAGTTCTCAGTTGTGTCACTGTAGCCATGGTCAACAAATGTAATCATACCAGTATGGCTGAGTTTCAGAGGGAAGGATACATCCCTGTATTTCCAGAAATGAGGGCGACTGAAGCAGAAGAATGACAAATTAATGTCCTTCCTAGGCAACTTAGAAAGACTCTGTCTGAAAATAAACAGCTAGAGATGTAGCTCGGTGGTAGCGCTCCCCTGCATTCCAGCCCTAGTACCTCAAAGAAAAAAGTGGCCCAACTAGGTTGGCCAATGGATATAGTTTGCCAATCTCTGGTTTAGGCTATGGTTTAATTACTCGGTTATCATGCAAATATCAAAGACTCAAAATGTCCAGTGAGAAATGTGAGAGCTTGATTGGTTCAACTTTGAATCTTTGGCATCTCTTGTAATGCCTGACCCTGACCTAATAGGTGTTTAATCAATGTTGGAAGGATGAATGGGTGGGTGGCTGGGTGGCTGGAAGGGGGGGTGGATGGGTGGGCAGGTGGGTGGATGAATGGATGGATGGATAGATGGATGGATGGATGGATGGATGGATGGGAGTATGGGTGGGTAGGTGAGTAGGTTAATGGATGAAAGGACGGTAAAACTAACAACAGCTATGGCTATGAGGCTGACCTATAGTACATCATAGATGTTTTATAATAAACTGTGAGGTGGGTGTCATCATTAGCCCATCAGGTATTCCTCACATGCTATAATACTGGATTTATTAGCTATTTAATCTTAAATGAGTCACATAGGTTTATTTCCTTGCTTCCCTTAAATGGATACTTTTTAATCAAAACACACACATGAAAATCCCCATGAACTCTGGTATAGTACTTAAAGACTAATGATTGTGTCTGCCTATCTCTCATATATATAAACCGGCTCAGATAGTCTAGGAAAACAATATTTGATGCTAGGAGTGTACTGGCCCAATTTTCTGGACACTTTCTGTGAGTTCTTGTGATATTACTTACTCTTGTTTATCCACTGTATCCCTTGTATCCTGGGCAGTACCCAACCCACACCAGGCACTAATATTTGAGGTGCTGATACAGTAGTCTCTTTCCCAGAAACTGGGATAGACATTATAAAATAATGGAAGGTTGCTGCTGCACTTAGCACTGCCTTGAAAGCTTAAACATTTTCGTTGTGTCTCCTTCAAGACAACTTGGTAATTCGTCTTTATTTCCTTGTGCACACAGTGCATTCCATCTAAAAAGAGATGCTAATGCATTTATGCTAAAGCATATGGATTTACAGCCCAGAATGAAATGTCCTCCCCTCCCTTAATCCTATTTAGGGAAAGGAAAGAATCAACGGGCATCAGGTTAGTATTGATTAGCTATCACTTGAATTGACAAAGCAGCACACAATATACTTAGCAGATACCCAGATCAAGATAAAAAGCTCAGCTGATAGGGGTTTTGACACTTGCTTTCTTTCTTTTAAAAGATAATCAGTTCAGATGCTGAAAATATTCTCTTCAGTACTGAATAATTCAGATTTCACAGACCTGTATTTCTTTTTTTACTGTGTCATATTGGTGCTGGTGTTTGTAGAGATGGAGGCAAATTGTTAAGAGGCTTGTGAAAATGTACTTGCCCTCAGTTAGTGAGAGAGATGGTAAATGCTCTCAGATAAGCCTTACACAAATGCAGACCAGAAAACCACCTCGGATCATACGTGTTTTCACAACTTTCAGGTGCTGGAGCAAATAGGCCAGCTTCCTATGCCTATGTATTTTCACTTCATACTGAGCAGGTGTTGTATGTTGAGTCCTATAGGAGACGTGGCTACTCTTTTCAAAGGCGATTTCCTTCTTGCCAACAGTACTCAAGAGTTTTAGAGATAAATATTCAAGATAGAATCTTGTACCCCACAAGGAAAATAATGAATTCCTCAGGGTGCCTCTGTTAGCTAGTGACAGAAAGACAACCTTAGTCGGGTTTAAGGGAAAGATTGGTAAATGATACGTTGTTATCTTATGGAACAGGGAAATCAAGAAGTGGCCAATGTGAGGCCTGTTCCATCTCTTCCTCCAGTGGACTTTCTTTCAGGCCCCTCCACAGCAGACATTATATCTGAAGGGAGCATTAGAAGTACCTTTCTTCTCGTAGTCATTTAGTCCTTTAAAAAAAAATGATGAGACCTCTTTGGGTCACATGCCCTTGGACCATTTGCTCACTCTAAGGAAGAAGATATTCTGATTGGCCCATATAGGTCATGTTGCCTTCTGTTTTAAGGTAGAAGCAGGACAATGAAGCTATAGTTTTTCTTTTAGTGGTGCTGGGTATTGAACACGGGTTCTTTGCACTGAAATACACTCTTGATCATTTTTAGTTTTACTTCAAAACAAGATCTTGACAACTTGGTATCTTGCACAGACTGGATGTAGACGTGCGTCCAATCTTCCAGAGTGTTGGGGTTACAGTTGTGCACCACCACATCCACCTCATAAAAGACAGTTCCCACTTTTAAAAAATTCACAGTTTAGGGCCTAAGACATTATGCAGTGGAATATTATTCAGCTATAAAAAAGATAAACTCGAGGCTTTTATTGGTAAATGGAGGCAACTAGAGACCATACTCCTAAAAGAAATAAATCAGATCCACATATGTAAATATTGTATTCTTTCCATGTTTAAGACCCTAAAAGAATAAATAAATCTGAGAGGCATAATAGATACTGTGAAAGAGAAAGAAATAGCTCAGAAGGAAAGAAAAACTGAGATGAGGGAAAGCATTAAAGAAAGAAAAAAGGAAAGAGAACATTGGTTTATTTATTGGAATAATTACTGCTAATTTTTCACCAATTTTACATACTTGCCTCTAGTAATCTGAACACCTACTTTGAAGACAACAATATGCAGTGTAGCAACCATCACTGAATTATTATCATTTTCTTTTTTGAAATTCTGTATCATTTTTAATGTTCTTTTAGATTGTTTTTCATTCTCTTTAAAATGAAATAGATAAAAAGAAAGGAAAAAGGGCATTAGGCAAAATTTAGGAGTTTGTTTGCAAATTCCATATCAGGTGACAAACACAACTGTGCCCATCTTTTCCAGACAAACATAAACATAGCCACCTTTTCCTAAATTGTAGAACAAATTAGGTTCTCAAACTGAAGTGCCAGTGTATAAAGTGGCAAGTTTGTCTTTACCATAGATGAATGCACCCCAGCTCAGGCATAGGACAGATAAGAGTGCTCACTATAAAATTTTGAGATGACAACTCAGGATCAGCTAATCTACGTTCAGCCAAGTATTATGAAATCTGCAGCAAAGCCACTATTATGGTGTATACCTAGATATCCTCCCACAGCCTCACACACTTGTGGGTGTAGTTCTGGGGAGGTGATTGGCTCTGGAGGGTGGGATAGACACTAGTGGCTGACTCTTCTGATGAGCTTGCAGTGTCCCATAACATTGAGACATGGTCTGATTGGAGAAGTTGGGATACTGGGGGCATTGTCTGGAAGGATTTCTCCCCTTCCTTCCTGCCCTGGTGCCTCTCTGCTTCCCATCGCCATACCATAAGCTCTCTATCCTTTGTCATGTCCCTCTGTGTGCTGCCTTGCTTTGGGGCAGCTGACTGTTTACTGAAAATGCCTCTACACTCCGAATCAAATTAAACCTCCTCCTTTACTTTGGTGGTGTTGGGTAGTGTGTCTCAGGGGTGAGAAAGTAAGATAGAAGCTTCTGCAACAGAGGGGTTTCCTCTGTACCTTGAGGGTCACGGGACTTTTTTTTTCCCCTACATTACTCTTTTATTTTCTGATGGAGATGCTTCTTTCAACATGGCTACCAGCCCAGAATGTACAAAAAGAAGTTATGGATGATTAAAGAGTTAGTGTTGGTAAAAGGACTTGTGGTGATTCTCAGTAATTATTGTGCTGTTGGCAGGTGCTAGTTATCCTTTGTGTCTAGATTTGCATCTTAGATTAGAATCTGATTGGTCAGGTGCAATCAGAGCATTTGGCAAAATTTAGGAGTCTGTTTGCAAACATTTCTAACAGTTGTGCCTGGAACAGCCTTTAATAGACAAGTTAACTGTGAAACAGGGACTGAGTGATTCTGTAGTGATCAATTCCTGGAGAAGAAAATTAATAGATCCCAAGCATAATTTTCAAATTCATAGTTGAAAAATTGTAAGGTTAATCAGGCAATTGCAAACCCGTATTCTATGTCTAGATGTGCCTGCATTTAGATCCTGGTTCTCCCACACTTCTCCAGGAAATGTTTCTGCACTGCAGTTTCCTCCTCTGCAAGCCAGGATACCACAGTAGTATACATTCCGTAGGGGCAGAGTGTAAATTAAACAATTTAATCTACGAAGTGCTTTACTAGCAATGTCTGGCAAGTAGCATGCAGTCATTAGATTTCGCCAATTGCTATGACTGTTACTCCCTCCATCTGTGTGTCAGCTGCCACAATAGCACACATTCCACTCTATCATTACTGGGATCTTGAGTAACTATGGCAATGGACAGAATGCCAAGACATATGAGCAGGCCTTATTACCAGTGGTCTGCTAACATGGACTCTGATATCTTTAGTTTCCTGTAAGAGTCTGTCTTACTCTCCATTTCAGTGATACAGAGAGAGCTCGAGAGTCTTTGCTGGCAATGTGCCCGCTGTGCTACACGTCCGCTCTCCTAGGCACACAAAGTAGCCCTCTGCGCTGAAAGGTTGCTGCACCTATCCAAGGACCCTAGATTTCTAAATTCGTCTGAGAGGGAAAGCCTACCCTCTCCTTGGCATCTTCCACAGTACTCCTCTCCCTTGTGCATGGGCATCCAGCGCATTCTCCACTGAGGTTAGGCCTCTCAAAAGGGCAGGAATAGCTGCTGCTGCTTCCCAGAAGCTTCTGCTCTTGACCCAGTGAAAACCTGCTATCATTCAATACACACGCTTCTTGTATGTGACGAGGGTATACCCAAAACTCTATTTGCTGAACTACTCCATAGGATGGCATCTCAGAAAAGGCAAAACAATAGCAGAACAGTGGGAGGTGAGGGTTGGTGCTCAGAGGATGGATTAATTACAGGAGAGGAGGAAGTTTTTGCGATGATCAAATTGTATTGCTTTGGGCTTATCGTGGCAAACATATAACTGTATGTGTTTTTCCAAATTTTCAGATATGAACATCACAGAGAGTATAAAGGAAAACAAATATCCTGTATATATGAAGGACCTGGCCTCTTGCTTGTTGTGAAAGAGGGAGAAAAAATATGGGGAGAACAAAGATGAATCAGTTATTTCAAAAAAAAAAAAATATCAAACCATAGAAAATGCTATAGAAGTGGCTTAAGCCTGATCATCAGATTAAAAAGTGGGACTCTGTCATAGGCAGCTAGGACTCATTGGGCAAAAGACCTGTCACATTTGGCCTTTGAGCAGTGGAGCTAACTACACTGAAGTATAGAGACTTAAAAATAACTGTGAGAAAAACAGAGGCATAGGGAGGAGGCTCCTGCACTGGAGCCAGCCCCTGTGGTCTTCAGGTCCTACTTTTCTGGGTAGCCACAGGGAATGGTGCGTTTTGAGCGACACAGATCCTTCTTGTAGTCCTTTTGGTAGCCTTTAAACACTCTCTTGTTACAGCGTTTTAATTCTTCAACTTGTTTTTCTTACTAAGTCACATCAAATTCAGAATAGCTCAGCTCAGACTGCTTGTCAGGAAAAGCACAGTGACTTGTGTGACAAGGTCCTTGAATCTGTAAGTAGCTTACAGGGCAGTGCAGGCAAACTGAGTCAGTGACTCGTCTCATTGAGCAGACTGGAATGGGCTTTCATCCAGGGTCTTTGTGAGGTACTGTGGAAGGACTGGAGGATCATGGGAGAAGGCTCCTTCCAGCAGATAGAGCTTGAGCTGCATCTTAAAGAACTGATGCTCTTACACTGAGAGTCGCAGCTAAACGGAAAGCTGAAGCAGTAGGGTGAAACATCGGAACCAGTCTGGGTGAGTTAGCAGCTTAGCAAGAGCCTGTCTCAAAATAAGCAAGAAAGATTTCAGCATGTAGCTCAGATTGAATCTCTGGGTACAATACTTTGCACCACAAAAGAAAAGAAATGTAGGGTCGTTTTCTGTAAGTAAAGACAAGGGCGTGGGAAAAGCAAATCTCTCAAAGAGTGAAGTGACATATCCATGTGGTGTAAAAGTGGGAGAAGCATGATTTTTCTAATTTTTGGTCCTGTGGCTCACTGCACAAAACCCTTAGGTAGAGTTTATGTTGTGGCTTGTGTATAGATGTCCCCTCAAAGCCTGACATGATCATTGGTGGGGCTTTTCAAAGATGGCTGGATCTAGAAGGTGTGATGCTGACATAAAGAGTGGGATGGTGGGACTGATCAAGGTGTGGTGCCAGGATTAAGGCTGACACCTGTCCTGAGAGTGAGCATCCTGGATAAACTATCAGGGGTCAGAAGAGGGGAGGCGCTTGGTTCTTGGAGTTCAAGGCTCGCTTCCTCACCATTGCGCTGCTTGGCTGCCTTCCTACCTTCTGCCCGCCATCTTTTTTTCTTCTTCAGTGCCCCCTGCCACGTCCCCCTGTCTTGGAGCCAGACAGTTAAGGACTGAGTCCTCTACAAACTGTGAGCTAACTAAACCTCTCTTCTGTTAACTTTGCATTTCTAGTATCTTGTCTCAGCAATGAGAAAAGTAAGTTATATAATATCACACACTTGAAGAGTCAGTTTCCTTCTCTCTCCTGAGTCCAGGGTAGAATGATAGCAAACCTGAGGCAGAGGCAAGGAACAAAATTCTCTTAAGAAAGGTTAAAACAAACATAAAGAAGAGCTTGTTTCTCTTCCATAAGATGAAGGTCTATGGTAAAGAGTTGCTGCTGACTCTAAGGTGATTAGATCAATGTATCTGCAATCTTCTTGCTGTTTTATATTTCATGAGTAGAAAATGGGTCTTACATAGTGTTGGCTTCCAACCAGTTACACTAAATGCTGTGAAATTCATATTACTTTATTAAGAAAAATTCTACATCACTTGTAAATTTTTCTGTTTTAATTCTAATCTTTATTCTCCTAAATTAAAAAAAAAAAAAAAAAAAAAAAAACCAATTGCAGGGGAAAATAAACGAAAATGGGTCTTACAGCTTTAAATACCTTGTTGATGTTCCAGGAGGAAGAAGACTGGAACCAGCAATATCTCTGCCCTGCTGCGGATAGTAATATTTTCCCAGTGGTCTTCTATAGAACACTGCCAGTACCTATGAGACAAAGAAATTTCATTTGGCTCCTCATCGCTTCAAACAGAGATAATTATTTAGCTGGACACTTTGCTCTAGGTAATAATGCTGAGGTTTTGTTTGCAAGAGAAAGGGACAAAATAGCAGTTGTTAAGAAAATAAAGTGTGCATAGTCAAAATTATCCCACAAGCCCCTTATAACATGTTCATCCTAAAGTATGATCTCATAACAACACTGTACTCAAAAATGAGCTCAATCAAGGTTCTACTGCTTTGAAACTTCGATCACATCTCTTAAGATTTCAATGTGCTATTTTTACCTCTTAGAGTCACTATCATCTTCATCTCCTAGAAGTGATTTTATGAGTTTCTCAATTATTTTTGGGCCGTATTTCTCTGTAATTCTCAATGAATGTTTCAATTTCCTTCTTCGTGGGAAAGTATTACCACCCACTCACTTGGCCAGAAAAACAATGTGTTCTACTTCTTTTTCAATGACCAGGAAACCTTTAAAAATCAGACTCATGTCATTTTTTTTTTTTCAGCTTTTACAGAGGGCTGTTGACTGAGTCCTGATTGCTGTCACACAGTGAGGGGCACTTGAGCACTCAGCTCTCCCCTGAAGAGCCTGCATTCATAGCAGTCACCTGACCTGGCCTCCCAGGTGAAGGGAGGCAGAAGCAGGCTCTCCTGGGCTTGTTCATACCACTGAAGTTGTTTCTCTCCCTCTTTGTCTCCACCATTGGCTCAATTCTATCTTTTGAGCAGGGGCCAGGAAAAGAGTACGCACGGAAGGCTACATTTATCCCATTGTGAGACAAGGCTGCTTTAGCTGTGAGAACCAAGGATATCTTTTCAGTGGTCTTCGCAGCTGGTCATGGATGCTCTGTCATTTGCATGTCGTCTTGACTGAAAAGCTGCTACCTATGAGAGTGTCTGACCCATCAGTAACCCATCAGGCACAATCAATGCGCGGAAATTATTTGCTTTACTGTAGGTTTTTATTCACCATCCAAAGTAATATAGTCATAAGAAACTGGAATGAGGCTGCTTGCTGCCTGGATGGTTCCTTTTATGTTTTTCAGTTTTGATGTACCGACACACCAAGCGTGAGTTTTGGTCTATTGGCTTCTACAGTAGAGTTTGTTTAATTAAACTACTTGTCTCTTCATATCTTGCAAGGATGTTTCTATGTGTGAATTTTAAATTGCCTTCCATTCTGCACAAATGTTCATGATCTGCACTGTGGTGGTGTGACCGGTTTGATTAAATTGTTAGGGTACTTTAAAAGCTGGGCATCTTATTTTATTATTCTCCATTGTTAACATGCAAATTACTTAATGAGATTCTTTTATTGCTCTGGCCTTATCTTCTAGGCTTATTTTCTTCATTATCTTCTAAAATAATAAATAGAAAATACCCATTTTTTTAAGTGTTTTGGTATATCAGGCTCACATAGCATTTCATTATTTCTTAATGAACTTCAGAATATGTGCAATATTCAATATATCTTATCTATACAAATGTCATGTTTAATATATCTCAAATATATGCATAAAATCTATGATTTTTACAATAGCTTTATAAGAAAGGTATTGATATTCCTTTTTCATCAGAAGGAAACAAAAGAAGCTAGCTAGCACACCCAGAGCCACACTGCTCTTCATAATCTTCCTATGCAATCCTCAACTTGTTGAAGTCTCTTCTTTTTTAAAAAAACATATCCATTATTTAACTAGATTCTTAGTAAGAAATTTAGAACACTAACTTATGAGGCTCAGTTCCATTTGTCAGAGCAAAAACTGATCACAGGTAGCTCTAGAGGTGAGGGGCAGCTTTGATTTTTGCTAAAATCTATGAGTGCACTGTTTGCTGACCCACCTGGCGCTGCTCTGAAATCTGTTATCTCTCTTTCTCGGTGTTGAAGATGTTGCCCTCCTGGTGTCTGGGTTTCTGCAGCTTCTTCTTCTTGAAGTAAGCATCAGTGAGGTGTTTGGGGATTTCTACTTTTTGTAGAAATCAGTTGTTGTAGAGGTGGCAAGGACAAATTTCTGGCGGGTTCTTCATAGAGGAACAACTAAGGCTAAGAAGTCCAGTCCCAAGTAGCAAGCCACTGACCAACTGCCCCAGGAAGACCACTCTCTTGCCTCTATGACACCCAGTGAGGACGATCAAGATGGTACCAGCAGTGATGCTAGCTCGAAGTTTCCTCACATGCTGACTAAAGGGTCATGGCACGAGAGCTTTCAGGGCACATCTTCAGCAGGGTAGTATCTAGGCATTTTTCAAAGCTTAACCACCTGGGTACCTCCATTCTTGTCCTTACTAACTAGTTTTCTGATGGTAGCAAGAACTTTCTCCTTCTTTTCCTCAACCTTCCTTTCATTTAGCAGCTGTGTACTTTCTCTTATAAAAGCCTTTCTGGAATACTTAGCAGATTGGGAGTATCTGCCAATTCCTCTAATCAGGACATGGTTTTGGCTGCAGTAGAGCTGCCCATTGTTGGACTTTTTTTTACCTACACCTTAGCCTTTTTACCAGTGCCACTGGCAGTGAACTTCTTGGCTTTGGGTTTTTTCTCTTTAGTGTCTGGCTTCTCAGTTTTTTTTGCCTGCCATCTTGCAAGATGGGAAGGAGCCGAATTCTCTTTTTCATATGCCTTCTGCTAAAACTCCAGGCCCAGATGAACCCAAGTATCCCTGCTATGTGTGTCTGCACTGGGCACCTAAGCACATGCGCATCTGCCCAGCACGTGCCATAGAGTACCATAGAGCCTGCCATAATCATAAAAGCCAGGTCGCTTACACAGTGAGGCCTTTGCTCTCTAGCACCTAATGTTCAATATCCAGCTGGCTCACCATTTCACCTTTCAAAACTGACAGCTTCACTCCCTCTGCTTCCTCCCCTCCCAATTCCTCCTCTACCCACTGATATCTGCTCCAGCTCTTCCTCAAATGGCTCTTATAATGCAAAGTACAGTCATGGTGCTAAATCCAGTGGTGAGTTTAATTCATTCTTTACTTTTCAGCTCAGCACAGATCACTTCCTCCCACCTTCCTGAAATAGTTTTGTTTCTTGGCGTTGTGTTAATACATCCCTGGTCTTCAGAGTCCCTTGGTGGCTCATCCACCCATTCTCAAACTTAAATGTGGGAGTCCCCTAAAATTCTGGCCATGGCTGTCTTGTCTTTTCATGGCTGGATCCATTCGTTTCATTATGCCATCCATTCTCTCGGTTTCTCTCTCATCATCTGGATTTCAGTGACTCATTCTAAGATGACTTCTCCATCAAAGCATCTTATCTTCCCAGGACCCTGCGCCCCATGCATCACCAGTGTCTCCTGTGATTCCATCGCACTCCACACGGGATTTCTCAGTCGTTGTTCTCATCCCATTCCTCTGGAATCTTTTCCTGGTCTTTCTTTCTTAGTAACCCACTCCGCTTTACGACTGCAGAAACACTGATCTGTCTGTACTTTGTATATATGTTTATGCTCGAATACACAAATGTATGTGCCTCCTACACAAGTACTGTAAGTTTTCTTTTGTCCTCTAAAAACCAATCTGTGTGCCTATGACGGCAATATCTCCCCTACTGAGCATACATGATTGATCATTTTGTGTAAAAATTACTTTTTTTTCTAATCTTTGCCTGTACGTATATAATAAAACCCCACAAGGACAAACATCACCTCCACATTCTACCCTGCAAATAGCAGGTACTCGGGAAACATTGATAAGATGTTGCAATGTTTGCAGTGGCTTCAAATTGCATATACACTTTGAAATTTTAAAATTTAATTTGCAATCCCTGAAAAAGGAAAAGCAAAGAGTGTTTTCCATACAAACCTTTTCTGGATTAGGTCCTCAATAAATATTTGTTAAATGAATAAATTATCTGTCCTTTTAGGTTAGGATAATCTGTCCTAATTTCTAGAAAGGAAATATCTGGTGTGTACCCTGTGCACTACTTGTAGTGACTGCTGATGTTTTGCATTAGCAGTTTATTAAATGCCACCAGGGCAGACACGGCAGGATCAAGTTCCCCCAAGTGACTTCTTCCACTGAAAATTACTGTCTGGTGTCTTCTTATCATGCAGATCTGGCACAGACTTCAGCAGTGGACAACCACATTCAACATGTCTAATCCTGAAACTCAAGGGAGCTCTGCACCTTCATTGATTTCCCAGTTTACTAGAAATCTTTCATAAAATGTAATCCTACCATTTCCTTTAAGAGAATTTTTCACTGCATGTTATTGTTGAAAAAAAGTAAATTGTTGCCAGGCATGGTGACACACGCCTGTAATCCCAGCACTTATGAGGCTGAGGCAGGAGGATTGATGTGAGTTCGAGACCAGCTTGGGCTACAAAAGGGAGTGGAAGGCCAGCCTGAATTGCATAACAAGACCCTGTCTCAAAAAGACAAAAAAAAAAAAAAATGTTAATTATTTATATTAGAAATTCAGTACAAAAAAAACCAAACAAACAAACAAAAAGCACTCTTTGGGAGAGTTTTCCTGAGATCAGTCATCCCGTATTTCACTCTCCCATGTCTGCCATGAATAACTAAAGATGAAATTGGCATGTAGCAAAGTAGATCTGTAACATTAAGAACGTGTTTAAACATCAAAATATCCCCATGATCTTTATCCTGTATTTACAGAAGGAAACACTGAATCACACAGATCTTCAAAAGATTTTCAACAATGAGTGTTACACCAAAGTACCATTAACTTAAACTCTTGGGTAGCCAGAAAAGTATCTTTCATAGAGGCATACATTCATTATTGAAGGCATTGCTAGCTTATTCAAGGCTGTTAGTTTAAAAAATGTTAAAAAATGTATTGCCTATAAATATCACAGGAAGTTGAATTTAAATTTTCTGGCATGTCTCTTATACAATATGGAAAGATTCGCTAGCTTTAGTGAACAAAAGCAATTTTAGTGTATTAAAAACCAAATCTCCAGGAAATCGGATGTTATTGGAGGTGTAAAGGTGACTCTGGACGTCCTTCCTAAGGCTTCCCTGCTTGGCTCCTCCCCCTGCACCACGCGTTGTGATGTCCCATTGGTCTTGCTCTTTTTTTTTTTTTTTTTTTTTTTTGTCTTTTTGAGACAGGGTCTCACTGTGCAGTTCAGGCTGGCCTTGAGCTAACTTTTGTAGCCCAGGCTGGTCTCGAACTCACAGCGATCCTCCTGCCTCAGCCTCCCGAGTGCTGGGATTACAGGCGTGCGCCACCACACCCGGCTGGTCTTGCTCTTAAACATGTGCTAAGCCATTGCTCATCTCCCCCCACTGCCACTCCCCTAATCCCGCCTCCCTCCATCTTCTTCTGACCCCAGTCATCTGCCTTGGCTCCCCCTGATGCCTTTTCCATGACACAATGTTTAAGTGTAGGCTGCTCTACCAAGTACTCCAGGCAGCGTGGTTTAAACAACAGAAATGTGTTTCTCCCAGTTCTGGGATCTGGGATAGCTGAGAGAGTGAGGCTCCTTCCGGGATGCAGATACCATCTTCGCACCACCCTCACAAGGTGGAGAAAGAGCAAGTGCTCCTCTCCTTCATTTCTTATCTGGTCACTAATCCTGTCATAACCTTGCAGACGGTTGCCTCTCCTTGTGTCTTCGCATCACAGAGAGAAGGTGAACCTCTCATATCATTTACAGAGCAATTAGTCCAAGTGCAAGTATTGTCCAGAGGCACTGTCTTCTAATTACACCCCACAGGGAAAGTAGGGCTTAAATACATAGTATTTCGGTAAAACAAACTTGGAATCAGTAAAATGCAACTGTGGTGATTTTTTTTTTTTATTTTTAAATTTTTAAAAATATATTTCAGTACAGGGTTTTCAGGGTCTCAGTACACAGATCAGATTTACGATCCTCCTGTTTTCAGCCTCCCAGGTGCTGGGATTGCAGGCATGTGCCACTACACCCTAAATGCCCATCTCAGCTTTCCCTTGGGGTCAGGGACAACACGGCATGCTGGGAATCGAACCCTGGTCACTGTGCTCTGAGTAAGCAGGCGCTTCAGTCTGCTGAGCCGTCTGGCTGGCCCAACCGTGGTGATTTTTAAAAAGCTGTGAATTTGATCAAATCAGATCCCCTAGTTAACACATTAATTGGGATCTCCATCATTCTGCACTCATCCTGGCTGACCGCGCTCCCTAATTACATCCCATAATATTCACCTCTTGCCAAATCTCATCTGGCCACCGTGGTCTACTTTAATGACTACACACTTCCTAGCTCCAAAACCTTCGTGTACTCTTCTGCGCTGTAACGTACCCCTCTTGACTGATGCATGCCTACTGAGCTTGGAGACCTTAGCAGAACTTCATCTCCTCAGGAGTCAGCTCCCACTTTAGGCTATGTCTTGAGGTTTTGTGATTTCAAAGATGTTTTGCATTTTGAATCTTTATAACTTTTTATATTTTTATTTAATGATGAGTTATTGAAGTCTTTTGGCATCTCTGAGCTGCACCACTAAAGCTGTCCCCTCAGCAGGTGTCTGCTAACTGAGTTGAACTTTGGACATATCTTGCATGCCACCACCCTCTCCCAGTTTACAGTGTTCATACACATTCAGTTATCTGGAAGATAGTGTGCTAACAGGTCTGTAAACAACCTTACAGAAGTTGTAAGCCATGCATCTCTGTATTATGTAACCCAGCGGGCACTAACACTAGAAGATGCATTCCTAATGGCCATTCTGTATTAGTCCAATTTGTGCATAAGGCACACTTTATACAGGAAAGAAGTTAACACAGCTCACAGTATAGAAGGTAAGGTCCCAGATCAGTCAACTCTATTAGTTTATCCTCTGCTGTGGGACAAAGGTGCCAATAGTGTACTGTGTTAAACTGTGGTAATGTCTGTGGGAGGGGGGTATTGTAATTCCAGGTCAGACTTGGGCTCTAGTACCACTTGGCTCTGTGGAGACCTCTTTCCTGAAGGACAGCACCTTTCTGACCCTGGGATCTCCTACTGGCCCCCCTCAGAGAGGCTCCCCACCAGCAATGTGAGAATCACCTCTACAGGCCATAAACATCTGGGTAGATTGTAGCACTTACACAGTGAATATAAAAATTCGGTCTTTGTTTTCTGCCTTCTCTGATGTTGCAAAAAAACCAAAATCCACCCTTCTATTTTCCTGTCACCATTTCTCAGACTGAACTTCCTTTCTGCACTGTATAATCTAATCTAGGCTAAAGAAATACCCTTATCAAGTACAATATCATCATTATTAAGATTGTCACTCAGTTATATCTACCCGAGGAAGATAAGTTGGAAAATGCACCATGAATTCTGCAAACAGTTCAGTAGAATATTCATCAGCTATTTTAGCTCTGCCTCTTGAACCTCATGCACATTTTGGCCCATAGTTTAAGCCTCACAATGAGTTTTAGTTTCTGCTCATAAATGCACAAAGAATTAATCACAGGTATATGAATATTAATGATGTACATCAAGAAAGAATTTGCCACTGTAAAATTCATTAAACTACGTTAATTTCTTCATCAATGTATAAAATACTACATTGAAATCATTTTTGTCTTTTAAAATTATCTCAAAACTATTTGAGGTGAATCATTATGTACAGGTACAGCAAAGATGTGGTTTATCATAAATCTAAGTCAGAATTTCATTGAGCATAACTCCTCTCAGTGTAATTTTTTTCTGTCTAATGAATCTTCCAAGTCCAATTTTCCTTTGTCAGGTTTTGCAAATCTAAATTTTCCTTTCAGTATTCAGCCTACAGATGTTTTAATGTTATACAGTTTTTGGCACTTTGTTGTTTATTATTTTTCATAAACTCTGATTAACTCAGGTTACTTATTGGAATTTTAAAGAGTTATAAGCAACGAGTGTTGGCTTAAAAGATTCATCAGCGCCGGGCGTGGTGGCGCATGCCTATAATCCCAGCACTTGGGAGGCTGAGGCAGGAGGATCAGTGTGAGTTCGAGACCAGCCTGGGCTACAAAAGTGAGCTCAAGGCCAGCCTCAATTGCATAATGAGACCCTGTCTCAAAAAAGACAAAAAAAAAAAAAGATTCATCAGCAACGAATTTTTGCTGTTTATCATTTTGTCTCTCATAAGACTTATTTCTGGCGATTATTTCTAAGAATTAAATACAGCTGGTGGCTGGGGTGTAGCTCGGGAATAAGGCTGCCCGCTAGCTATGCATGAAATTTTAGGTTCAATTCCCAGCACCATAATATAAAAATAAAACATTATAAATGCAATTGAAACTGGACAAAATTCTGTTGCCTTTGTTGTTCTCTTCCTTGAAAACAGGATATTTTTAACGCATGTCTTTCTTGTCTTAGGTTTGCTAAGACAAAATACCAAGCCCAGTGTTAAAGGAGGAAAGGTTTGTTTTTGGCTCACTGATTACAGAGGTTTCAGCCCATAATCAGCTGGCTCCAGGGCCACAGGGCATAGCTGATGGACATTTCAGGGGGCAGAGTTCATGATCGACAGGAAGCCAGGCCACGCAGCCAGACAGGAGAGCAGCCTCTTTCTGTCTTTGGACTTCCCATCCAGGCTGCCCAGAGTGGGATAGCATCACATGAGTAGTCCCATGATCACGCACCCTAACCCAGCATGAAGCTGGGGGTGAGGAGGGGTGCGTCTAGATACAGCCCTTAACCACACAGTCACTTGATATCCCAGTGGTTTCTTATCTTCCCAGTAGAAAAAGGAAGCATTTAGACAAACATTTAAATCAGAGTATGGGTTACAATTTGGGGGAGTTTAGTTTTGATAGTTAATCTCCATTGTATAGTTGAAACAGTAGAAAAGACCGGAAAGATTATATAATTCAGCAAAAATCAGAGAATGGCCAGAATGTCAATATCTAAATGTCTGATATTTTGACATCCGGGACACTTTGAAGGGAAAGTGTCATGAAGCAGAGCTCTGGACTTGAGGGTCCTTTCTAGAGACAGAACGTGGCTTTGGGTTGCTATGGTAACAGTGTGCATGTGTGACTTTTTGACAAGTATACCCCCTACCCGTGTTAGTAGGGAAAAGAGCTGCCAAGCTGATCTTTATGCTGATTCAAAACACTTCAGATAGATCCTGTCACATGCTTTATAAGTTCTTGATTGATTGTGTGAAATTAAGTTATTGGGCAGAGAACCAGCTAATGGAAACACATTGATGGAATCATTTTTGAGGGACATTAAATGGAATTTAAAATAAAGCTGAAATGGCTTTATGGATTTTTCAGTCAAACTGTTTATGAACATTTATTGCCAGTAAATTATGTGGCGTCAAAGAAGGGAGTCGGCAGGTATAGTTTCAATAGAAACCTTTTTGAAATGATAAAATTGAGAATAAAGGATTCTCTAAGAATGGGTCAAGTGGAGGATGGGAGAATTTGTCGCGATGCGTGATTGTCCACTGTGTAGGTGAGCGAGAGTGAAGAATGAGGTGAGAATGAGAAACCTGGGAGAGCTTGGAAAGAACTGTGTCCGAAAGGGTCCCTGGGGATTTGGCAAGCGTCGTCAGAGGGCAGACGCAATAGTGTTGGTTCTGATCTCAGGAAAAGATGAACAAGTAGAGAGGAAGTTAATCTGCGGGGGGAGATAGTAAAGGCCAGAAGGAACGAGAGCGAGAACTGAAAGCCCAGGGTGCATTCCCCGTCCTTGAACCTGCATGACTGTAGGAAAGCTTCTTCAGTCCTCTGAGGCTCAGCTTCCACACCCCTGCTAACAGCGATGAAGCGCCCTTACCAAATAGAGTTACTCTGATGATCAAATAAAACCTCGGACTATTCCATACATTCCCAAACTCACAGTAAATCTCTTTAAAATGTTTTTAAAATCATCACTGATGGGCAGGGTGTGGTGGCTCCTGCCTCTACTCCTAGCTCTGTAGAACCTGAAGCTGGAGGACCGCCACAAGTTCAAGGCCAGCCTGGGCTTGATAGTGAGTGGAAGACCAACCTGGGCTACAGAGTGAGACCCTGTCTCGAGAAATAAATAAATAAATAGGAAGAAGGAAAACAATAATCAGGGAGGCCCAAGGGAACAATAAGCGTAGAGTTTAATGACCATTTTATTTTTTAGTAGTAGTTTATTAAACTTCACTGCTGACTGCTCTGCACCAGAGATCTCATTCATTCATTCAGTCTTCCAAGTCTTTTAGGACACGAAGATATTTTAAACCTCTCTTCTTTTCAGAGATGGAAATGCAGTATCAGAGAAGTTTTGGGTCAGATCCAACTCCATTCATCAAGTACTTTGCTGTCTTCCTCTGGAAAGTGACACTGTGAAGTGTGTTCTCTGGCATGTGGGTTCTCTTAGACAAAGTCTAGAAGAAAGAAAAGGGGTGGCTATTTGATTGGAGGGTGCAAGCTCAACTGTACCTTTATTTCCACCTGAAATGTGGGCATCCATCCTCCGCCACATGGACCTGGTGTTGAGGAACAAGGGACTACAGTGTGTATCTGAAAGTCCAGCAGTGTCAGAGCCCAGCAGGTCTCTGCATGGTTACCTGCTGGCTCTGTGACTGTGAGGTCCACTTTTCTCATGGGTAGGCTGAGCAGGTTCCTTGGTGTAGGAGAAAACTGTAAGTCTTCGATCTCATATTTGTTTAAAGATGCATGTTTATTCAGGCCGAGTAATATGCCTTTCTTAGCACAGCTTTTTACCTTGTCTAGGCAAAATTAAAATAATACAGTGGATTGTGACTTGAATATTCTTTTGAATTCTGTATTGTGTTTATTTGGAGATTCTGAGTAACTTGAACGGGTATGCCTTCTGCAGTTATCAACGCTGTGGAGTTGTTGCAATGAATAAATAAACTAGTGTGGTATGTGTCTATGATAGAATCTATAGCAGTCACTCAATACAAATTTAGAGAAACGTTTCATAGAGATATTCCTTTAATGACCATATATACCATTAAGTTGAAGCATTATTTTCTGATTGTACTTACAAAGTACTATTGGTACTATCAAAGTGTAAATATTTTTATATTTGTTGCAGAGTAAAGGAACCATTTCAATTTCCTGGGCTTATTATGCCAGGAGAAATACAGATTGTGAGTAATATTGGTACATGGAGGAGTTTTAGACACCCTTAAGAAATGCAGGAGAATTCTAGAAATCCACATATGAATGTGAGATATTCCACACCTCTTTACAGCATCAAAGAAGTATGATAAATGTAGAAAAATATGCTTCTTTACTTCATAGTACAAGATACTGCTTCTCCTAAATTCAATTGGAAACCTAATATCCAATGCAATTGTCTGTGATAAACTGAGTTTTAAAAGATTTGAAAACACTTCGGGAGCATATAAATCAGATCATCACAGTCTTTTAGGGCTTGAAAAGTTCAGCTGGTGTTGACAACTTGTAAAGATAAAAGCTTACAGCAGAGTCGAGAGCTAACTGTCTAGATTGGGTTGGGGATCAATGTTGATGCTCAAATTGTAAAAGTGCTGAGCTCCAAACGATCTTTCCTAATGTTCCAGTTTTCCACTTGACTTTTCAAAACAGAATAGTGTAGAACTTTATTTACTAGAAAACTTGTGCTTGTCATTAGGCAAATACAACCATGTATCAAACCATGTAGATGTCATAGCCGTGTGCAGTGAGAGGTCTTCAACTGTTGTATTTGAAAATGTTTGTAGTTGGCTGACTGTTAATGGGCGATCATACACAAGTCAAACCTTATGATTTCAAGCTTCCTTCCTTTCTTCCTTCCTTCCTCTTCCTTTTCTTTTTCTTTAATTTAGAGAGTATTTGCATGGTTACCCGCTTTTTCTTTAATTTAGAGAGTATTTGCCTCATGGCCTCAATCTCATCTCAGTAAGAACATTGCAGAAGATGTCCCTTGTGTTTGAACAGTTGCTTGCATAAGTTGATTCAGCGCTGTCCTGTCCACTAGCCTTGCACCAGTGGCAAGGTTGATACATGTTGGGCTGCATAATAGATGTGCTATATTTAGCACCAATCAGAGCTCTAATTGTACCCCTAAGTGATTCCTCCAACATCTGTAACTCTCTTTGCTTTCTTCTGTTTCCAGGAGCTGAGGGCACAGTGTTTCCTAAGTCTATAGAAACACCTAACGTCAGGGCAGACCCCTTCAAAGAACTAAGGTAAGGTTCTGACTTCAGTTTGCATTTATTAGTGGCTAATACCTTCTCAATACAGTTGGCCCATGATTCATGCTGAATAATAGTGATGGTGTTACAGTCTGATGCATAAGCTGAGAGCGTTTGGTGAAGTATAGAAGATAAGATAAAACACAAATATCCTTCTCTTCTTCTGAGTACCTAAGAAAATTGAAGTACTGGGATACGAGATTGCTAGCTTTATAATTGTGATATTTAATTCGTTCTTTGGCAATAGAAGTTCTTGGCTATATTTTGTGATACTAAAAACCTACCCAGCTATAAATAGTTGAACTAATCAGAAATGTGTGATGACCAGCCAAAAGACATGAGCTATCTAAAAGAATGTGAAGTCTTAAGTGCAATACAGGGCTTTTTTTTTTTTTTTTTTTTTTTTTTCCTGTGCAACAAGCTATCTGTTATTAAGGTTGGCATGGTAATATTCTGTGGATATTGTCAGGCATGGTGAAACATACCTGTAATCCCAGTGCCCTGGGAGGGTGTGATGGGAATTATAAACTAGAGTCATACCTGGGCAATTTAACAAGACTGTGTCTTTAAAAACAAACAAGTTATGTGTATACAAATAGGATTGTACTATCTAGCATGTAGTTATAGCCGGGAAGAATTCAGTGACTATTGACTTCCTTCATTTTGTACCATTCTTTTACTTAGAACATAAATCACCAAAGGCCATGCACAGTGTGACATAACTACTTTCTAATAGTCATCAACCCCAAGCACATGCGCACATCTACTCTTCTGTTGTGCAACCTCAGGGTCTATACTTTCCTGAAACTATAACACTATGTGGGAGCTTGCATGCCCCTAAAGAAACATGTTCTCCACAGTAGGAAAATCCTCTTCAGATTTAAAAAAACATACAGCATTTTTTGAGAAGCCTGTAGGTCTTTGAGAATATAAGGAAATTAGTTGAGCCAAGGCAAAAGAATAACCAGTACGGAATGAAACTGTTTTGGCTGCAGAATCTCAGAATAGGGCTACCTTTGCCAGATTGAACAGAGCACCATGAGGTTTTACATTTTGCTAGCATAGATGGCTTTCAGCATGGTTTCCTTCCTTTTTGCATTCATTAATAGGAGCAAGTTTCTTACAGAAGTAGACAGTAATTAGTATTTTCACCCAAAAGAAAAATGTTGCTTAAAAGAAACTGAATTACAAATAAGATACAGATTTCTTTGTTTGTTTCTTTTCTATGGAACAAACTCTTCATTACCTGCAAGATTTGGGAAATATAAGAGGGAAGACATCTGCAATTAAAAAACAATCTCAACCCAAGACAAACATGAAAAAACTCTCAAAAAAATCCAATTTAAAAGTGGCTAAGTGAAACCATCAGTTTTCAAAAGGGGTTATACCTATGTCCAATAAGTATGAAAGAATGCTCAGTATCATTAAGTATCATGAAGACAAAGCAAACCACAATGAGATATTATCTTACCCCAGTTAGGATGGCTATAATCAAAATAAAAATATAAAATGATGCTAAGAATGTAGAAAAGAATTTTCATACTCTGTTGATGTGAATGTAATTAGTAGAGTTCTTATAGAAAATATTGTAGTTTACAGTCTGGTTTCTCAAAATAAATAAATAAAATAAAAGTAGAGCTGCTTTAAGGTCCAGCTGTTCTACTGCTGGGTATGTATTTTTAAAAAAATTATGCCAAACAGAGACCTACACTCTAATGATGATTGCAGGACAATTTGTAAGATACAGGGACAATCATGGTGACCTTCGAGGAATGAATGGATAAAGCACATATGGTATGCATGGAATGATACTCATTCTAGTCTCAAAAACCAAAAAGTAAAAGACTTTATTTGGGGTTTTAAGAGCTGCAGTTTGGGAGACACAAGTCTAGGAAAATACGAGTCAGTTTTCTGAAGAAAGCAAGAAAAATGTGTGTTCATACGGGCTCTTGCAGCTTGAAAAGGAAAAGGGCCTGCCTGACCTGTGGAAGATAAAACCAAGAGTGTTTCAGAAGAAGGGCGAAGCCTGCCAAGCAGCCCTTTGATATGCAGCTTGGGCTTCTGGGCCTGTGGAGCTGTCCAGTCATTCTAGGTGTGTATAGTGAGGGCTGGAGGTGAGCCAAATTCACACTCCTGGCAGCAGCTGGAATCATGCAAAGCCCTATGTCTCAGGGGGCCTCCTAACTACACTAGTAAGTCTCTTTGAAAGTTGCTTTTAGTAGGATTGTCCTTTTAGGTTCATAATAGTGGAATATTCATCACAAAAGAAAATGAAATTCTATTATGGTGGCAACTGAAAGACGTTACATTGCATAAAATAATCTAGACATAGAAAGATAAACACTGTTCCTGCTCAGATGTCAAAGTTTAATGATTTAGTAGAAGTAGAAGGTCAAATACTCATCAAGAGAGATGAGAAAAGGTGAGGGTGGGTACATAGTGGGAGGTTGGCACCAAAAGATAATTCCGTAGGTGGAATAAATTCTAATGTTATACAGCAGTGTAGTGTATAGTTCAGAGTAATTTGTCGTGTACTTGACATATGTTTAAATATTCTCAACACAAAAGAATTATAAATGTTTGCCCCAGATTTTCAAATCATGATTGAGTCAGAGATCACCAATATTATAATTCAGCATATTTAGCCTTCTGGAATTTTCTCTTTCTTAAAATGGCACTTTCTGGGAAAGTCTCCAACCAAATGAGAAGATGGTCATGTGTCCTTCATAGGCAAACTCATATAACTTTAGGAAAGCAGAATGTCGGTGACTGTTTCCTATCAGTCAGCTATTTCATGATGTCGTATCTCACTCTGTGCTGTTGAACGGTAGTGATTGTGGATACTGAGTAAAAAGATTGTGCACTTGGTAACTGAGTCTCCCAGCCTCTGACTTAGAGCTGCATTGGACTTTCATAGCCACATTCATGACAGCTTGACTTGTAGACTTAGGAAAGCACAGTAGTTGAACTGAGGTTTCCGGACTGGACTCCAGAAGTAAAAGGAAAGCAGTTGTCTGGATGAAGTGCAAACCCATTTCACTTTTGTTCTAAAATAATCTTATTTATACTGTATCTTTGATTTACAATCTACTTATAAGACATGATACGATATTTTCTCCTAGTATTAGAAACTTTAAAAAGTATACTTCTATTTTCCATTGACTTTATATTACTTCTTTGTCTTTTACACACAAATAGGTCTTCTGTTTTCTCTCTTTCAGTCCTTTGAATTAGTTTAGTTTCATACACACTTGCTTTTCTTCTAAAGTGGAATAAGATGATATTTAATTTTGTTCTTTCATAGCTAATTTTTTTATAATATGCTTTAATGATTGTTTTTCTTTACAATTAGTATTGGACAACTTCATTTTTGTGTATCTTAGTGTGATTTTATTCGATTTCTTGTTCAAAAGCTTCCTTTATGTTGAAAATGTGCTATAAATTCAACTAAATTCAGAAAAATCAAATCTTTAAATATTTATTGCCTACCCCTTTCTACTTTGAGAATTTTAATTATATGAATATAAGTTTCTTGATTTTGGCATAGAGTGAACTATTATATGATTGGTCTGTAAAAAAAAAAAGACACTGATAAGAGAATAGAGGAGAATAGAAAAATGATGGAATCCATGAATGAGTAATATAGGAAAAAAAAAAAAAAGAATGCATGAAGCAGACTCAAAGTGCTATACAGGAACCTAAAACCCCAATCATAACCTGCTAAAACTATATCAATGAAAGTGAAAATAGACTTTCAGACCTTAAAGACACCATTACAGCTAGTGAAGAGGTAAGAAAAGATCTCTTAAAAACAACTAGGATGCAGGAAAAAACAATTCAACATCTGCAAGGTGATGCAAAAATGAATAATGTAAGACTAATGGTCATCAATGAGAAAGAAGGAGCCAATACAAATGATATAAAAATATGGACAGAAGTAATAGCAGAAAACTTCCCAAATATGGGGAAACAATCTGAAATTCAAATAACTGATGCATATGGAATTCCAAATAATGTCAACCCAGTTAAAACCACATCCAGACATAATAAAGATCCCAGCAATGTAGCGCAGGAACAGTATACTAAAAGCCACTAGAGAAAAGACACGTTACATTTAAATGAAAACCCATCAGAATAAAGTGTCAAGTCAAGAAGAGAATGGAGCAAAGTACCACAAGTCTTGCAAGAAAACGGATTCCAGCTCAAACTTCTATAGCCTGCAAAACTCTCTTTCAAGTTCAGTGGAGAAGTGAAATGCTTCCAGGGCAAAGAACAGCTAAAGAATTTCATGATCTCAAACTCAACTCTACACAGCTACTAAAAGATATTCTACAGAGGGATGAAAATGACCACAGCTCCCTAAAGGAGAATGGAAAGAACCCACCAAATAGGGCAAATAGTGAAACACAGGAGAAAAAGAGGCATACAAAAACAGTCTTTTAACTATTCTTTTGTGTACAGCAGCAAAATATTTCCATCAGCATACTCTTCAAATGGACTTCCCATAGCTAATTATATATATATATATATATATATATATATATATATATATATGCTTTAATGACAGTTTTTCTTTATAATTAGTTTTGGATAATTTCATTTTTGTGTACCTTAGCATGATTTTATTCAAATTTCTTGTGTACAAAAGTTTCCTTTTTTGGAAATATGCTATTATTTCAACTAAATTCAGAAATTTCAAATCTTTATTTATTGCCTAGCTCTTTCTACTTTGAGAATTCAAATGATATGAGTATTAGTTTCTTGATTTTGGCACAGAGTAAAACATTTTAAAATACATTTTAAAAAAATAACAAAATAATCTTAATCCAGACTGGCAAATGTTAGATAATCTTTCTCATAGGTCCCTTACTTGGTTTTCTCTTAACAACTTACACAGTACTGTAATAACATACTCTATAGTAAGATTTTTTAAAGGAATGAAAGCACATGAAGATCTTATGAATTAAGAATATGTAATAAGTTTAATGAAAATGGAATTTGTTGAGATGTGAATTAAAGAGTCTTCAAGCGCTCAGTGTGTGTCTTAGTTATGTTCTTCTCACCGAGATATGATACCCAACACCTGCAAATTAAAGGAGGAAAGGGTGTTTTTAGTTCACAGTTCATGGAGAGGCTTTAGTCCATATCCAGCTGGCTGCAAGATGTGACAGATGGGCATTGCAGAGGAAAAAGAGCTCATAGCATGGCAGCAGGAAGCAACGAGAGGAACAAAAGGAGAAAGGAATGGGATAGACCCTTCTAGTCATTGCTAAATGTTTGTAAATAATCCAGAGTTGGGCTCAAATTCTCCAAAATAGCAGTTGCTTCTTTCCAGAAAAATAATGAGGTCACAAAGGTCTATACCATACAACTGTCTTAGGCAGTGTTTGTGGACTTTACTCTGCTGGGTAATTCTGAAATAATGATGTGACATCCTAGATGCAAAGCTGTACTGAAAGATATACTGAAGCAGAATATCCCTTGAAATAAGAATCAAGTCAGAATAGGAACTGGGTTTTGATAAGTTCCTGATTATAGAATGTGAATATATTAAACATTCACTTGTTCCTTTTTTTTTTTTCCTCCTGGAGTTTATATAAAGATAAGTGGGAAAAGTCACTGATCTCAGGCTGTTCATGATCTAAAGTGAGAAATAGGCCGCTCTGTTTTGCATATGTTTTTTCTAGGAGAACAGAGGCTACTTTTGAATCCCTTCCTTGCTCTAAGGACTCTTTCAACTGTGAGGTTTCCTTGTAGGACTCTGATCCTACAAGAACATGAAACAGACTGTGAAACCTTATTTCACAGCCATGTGCTATGGCAAATGTAAAAAAGGAGAGATTGTAATAACTACTACATTCACGTACTCAAGAGTGTTCTTCTAAATAGTCCCTTCAAAGTTTGGAATGAGCCATAACATAGCAAGAAGCCAAAGGTCTTTATGAAGGAATTCTTCACATCTTATTCAGCTATCAGGCTGATGTAGTCTTGCTTTACGTACAATAACAAGGACTGTAACCTGATTTTCCAGCTCACTGAAGATCAGGGACTTTGCTGTAAGTATATTCTTAATGCTTATAAAAGAGTCATATAGTAAATATTTGGAACACAAAAATCAGTATTCAAATAGTTGTTACTTAAGACAACTATAACAGAAATATTACAACCCAGTACAATTCCTAAGCCAAAGATGTGAATCAAGTCAGAGGAACTACAGGGAAGGACAGAAGCTACCTAGGCGTGTTAGGTAAGGTTTCCTTCATGTATGTTGAAAGAAAAGATAAAGGTGAGAGTCACAAAATAGGTTTTAGGATTCAAATGGAATGGATCTCTAAGGCTGTTTAATATTGAGGCTTAGTTCTCATTGCTGAGTTTGTATCTGATAACCTGAACAACTAATGTGAAGACAGCACCATGTAATATAGCAATCATTGTTGAATTCCTATTACTTTGTTTAGTGAAATCCTGTATCATTTCTCTTTTTTTGTCTTTTTGAGACAGGGTCTCACTATGCAGTTCAGGCTGGCCTTGAGCTCACTTTTGTAGCTCAGGCTGGTCTCGAACTCACACTGATCCTCCTGCCTCAGCCTCCCAAGTGCTGGGATTCTAGGCATGTGCCACCACGCCTGGCTTTACCTGTATCATTTCTAATGCTATTTTTAAATCACTATCTTGTATTCTTAAAAAAACAAAAGAGACAAAAATGTCCAACACTCACAAGTTAAAGCAAATATATATATATATATGTGTGTGTGTGTGTGTGTGTGTGTGTGTGTGTGTGTGTGTGTGTGTGTATATATATATTATATATATAATTTAGTACAGGGTCTACAAGATCTCACTATGCAGCTCAGACTCATAGTGATTCTCCTGCTTTCAGCCTCCCAAGCGCTGGGATTACAAGCACATGCCACCACACCCGGTCTCAGCACACCACGCAGTGGGCATCTGGGGCACAGCAGGGCAGGGCTCCAACCTCAGCTGCTGCGCTCTGCCTAGCAGGCACTTTCATCTGAGCTGTCTGGCCAGCCAGAGAGCAAAGACGTATTTAGCTCACAGTGTACAGAGGTTTCAGTTCATAGTTGGCTGGTCCCCAGGCAGGGTGGCATGGCAGGGAGTCCTCACAGAGGAGGAACAGATCATGGTGGGCAGAAGGCAGGAAGGAAGCAAACTAGCAAAGTGCAGAGGAAGCAAGCAGCAAGCAGCAAGCAGCAGCTCTCTCTCTTTCCCTTATAGCAGGCTGCACGCCCCTAGGCCAGGTAGCACTCACACCAAGGGAGGCCCTTCCCGATCTCCATACTCAGAACTATGCCAACCTAGTCAGCGGACTCATTTAGGAGTCACACGCCTTTGATCTCAGCATCACACACTCTAGACCCAGCTACCTCTGAAAAAGCCCCACCTAGGACCATCAGAGACTTTGGGAGAACATCTAGACAGAAACAATAACGGGCCAGATAACCCAGCATACTTCTGTAGCTCTTGAAGCCAATCCTGAGTGTTTACAAAAATGGTAGCATGGAATTAATTGTTTTGTGTGATGATTATGGTCTTTACTAAACTGTGAAGTCAATTTCAGATATGTTTGCAAAAGGCTTTAAAAATTAGTGTGCCGCACAACTTAAGGCTAAAAAATTTACTAAAGTCAAACTTATTCTATATCCCCAAATAAGACAGTACTTAGCTACTATTTTCTTCAATGAAGTTTCCAGCAGAGAGGCAGAAAAACTCAAACATTATGCACTTGAACATTCAGAAGGTATTCTTCATTTGTTCTGTCTTGGTTTTTAATGGAAAGCACAAAATTTAAATTCCTAAGTTCCTTTGGGAGTGTGTGAGATTTAAGCCCTGTATATATAATTAGAAAAATAAGAATTAGACAAGGCTCACATAAGTTGACAAACATAAATTTGTTTTCTTTATCTATTTTTTGCAATACCTATAGACACCTAAATATTTATTGGCTCCCAATGTTTTATAAATTTAAGCCACCAGAACAGTTTGTCAGAGCTTTGGGATTCAATAAATCACAGGTTTATTAACACCCTTGGCTACTACCACCACCAAAAGTCACGGTGCTAGAAATGCTGGGTAGATAGTCTGTCTTTTAAAAATGTGTGAAAATATTATTAAAAGATAGAGTGTGAGAGAAAGAGATATGCAGGAAGGGAAGTATACAAAAAAAATCTACCGAGTCACAGTAAAGATGGAATAATATCCTCCAGTCCCATTGTGTAAAAAATCCCTTAATTTTATTTTCATTTTGAACACACCATGGACATGTCCTGTTATTTTTTTATCATCTCTCTCCTTCTTTTCCACCATGTCTCCAGCATTCCTTATAGCATGGTTGAGATTTTTAGTTTGCTCTTATTAGGACCCTGAATTATTTGGTCATATAATTCAAACAAGAAAGTGATTTTGATAGAGGGGAATGAAGCCTCCAACCTGAATGATACCCGGGACAAGTTTGCTTTCTCTGAAGCTAAAGAATACATTTTAGAAATAACAGAGGTTGAGAGCAGAATATTCTTATTTATTGAGGGAAAGAAAGCATCTGTCCGAGCAAGGGACAGAAGGTGAGTGGGTTGCCCAGGAATCTGCCCAGGGATTTTTATAGAGCAAAACCCTGAGAGGAGGTAGGGTCTAAGATAGAAACCAGGTGGGCATGAAGTGGGACGAAACTAATGATCAACCAGTACGATTACAAATATGGTTGCCCTGGTAAAATTGATGAAATCCAGCAAGTGGGTATGAATATAGAACAGAGGTCTTTCCTGCAGGGGGCTCAGTGAATGACTCTTCTTGTCTTCCTGAATGTGCTAGAGACCTATGTAGAACATCAGTTCTAGACGTTTATCTTTTGTCTTGAGGTTTGGCCCACACTGGGATGTCAAGAGTATCTGTCTCTCTTAGTTTCAAGGTATCTCTTCAAGGTATCTCTGACTCTTTCTGAGAGCCTGGCCCTGTCTGGCTGCCTACATTTCTATCTTACTCAGCTACCTATAGCAATTTAAAAGAAAGATAGAAAAATACAGTGGAATCCTGCCCGGCCCAGGTGGGACGCAAGCTAGGTCTGCTGCTCGGATCTGCCTTGGCTCTGTTGCTTGCTACATCCTGCACCTGGCCACTAGTGCTTTCTTGCCATTGGAGGGCTGCCAGCTGGCACGGGCCTAGCGCCCCGGGAGCCAACTTGTAAAGATTAGTGTAAGTCTCCTCGTGTGATCTTAATATTGAGGACATTCTATTGGAAAATGGAGGCAGGACCATACCAGAAAGATGAAGTCATGATACAACGAAGGCCTGTTCTTGACTTTGGGGGCCAATTCTTGCTTCTGCGGGAGTGGCTGTTAGCTTGGCTGGGTGGAAGTGAATAAGCAAGGGAGATGCCCAGCAAAATTTTCTGGGAAGTTTGGGGAGTTTTTAAAGATAGCTTGGTGGAGATGCGCTATGTAATGCATTAAGCTTTGAGGCTTCCCAGAGGAGCGTGTGGCTGTATATATGTCCCTCTGCTTCTTGCATGTGTGTGGGAATGCTTGTGCAGCTGTGCGCAGATGGGAACATGTGCAGTTAGGAGTTGTGTGCATCAGTATGACTTCACACATGCGTGTGTGTATGGCTGTGTGTGTGTGCATGGGCGTTTGTCTTGGGAAGCAGGCTCATGGTTGTCCTTAAGCATTACCACCACCTGATCTCTGCCGAGTATGGGAAGTGAGGAGCCGTTCCTGTAATCACCTAAGTTACATTCAGTATTTATCAGTCTGAGAGTCCTTTAAGCTATTTCTGTTTTTATGTTACAGCTGTACTCCTTGAGCCCATTAAAGTTTTGGTTCGTTCCTAGAAAAAATATGCTTTACATGGGATTTCATATGTAAATCCCATAGTTTCTTTAAGTTACTAAAATTTCCACGTGAAACTGTATCAAGTGGTATGATCACTCCATGTTTTGCGGCTTGTTAGCTCAAAGTACTTGAAGAAAATCAATTGTTTTCTATCACTAGAGTCTTTCAAAAATGTTTTCTAAAATTGATACATGTGTATAAAAACAAAACAAAAAGAACCAAAATATCAAGTCAAAAACTGAGACTGGTTATATAACTCAGTGGTACAGTACTTGTTTAGCACACCTGAGCCCCAGGCTTAATTCCCCGTGGCCAAAAAATATCTTTTTTTAAAAATTTAAATGTAAAACTGTTACATAGGGATAATCGTTATTTACATTCAAATGTCTTTTCAGACTCTTTAATATCCATCTGTTTAAATAAAAAATTGATCATCAAAAAAAAAAAAAAAAAAGAAAAATACAGTGGATAGCCTAATTACACAAGAGTTTTACAACATAGTAGAATCAGTCATATTTTCTAGATTTGTCAACAGTCTGTATTTGGAAGGCTACAGTTTGGCCTCAGTGCCTATCTGGTTTGTGAATTTGGGAAGATCCCTCAACTTCTCTGAGCTCAGTATTTAAAACATTGGTAGAAGACAGTTCATATAAGTGGTAGCTTTCAGATGGAGAGCCAGGAAGCTGTCTACTCCATGCTCAAGAACTCCTATAGGGGTTCCCAGAATTTAAAATTTCATCAAATAAGACTGGGCGTGGTGGCATGCACCTATAATTCCAGCTCTTGGGAGGCTGTAAACAGGCGGATCACTGCAAGTCCAATCCAATAGTGAAACCCTGAACACCCTGTTGACTCTTCCCTAAAATACATAAATAATAAATAAATAAATAAAATTTCGTCAAACAGTAAAGTTTCCATCAAATAATGATTACTGCTCATTTTTTTTTTTTCCCACTGAAAGGTATAAACAAAATGACTACTATAGGAATGGTAAACAATTAGATGTAAAAGTTTATTTCAACTTAGAGTCATCCTAACCTTAGAATAAAAGTCACGCAAATTTTAATCACATCATGCCTATGAAGTTAATAATATCCCGTAGTTATTGCCACTATGGCCTCTATTAGATAACCAAGTTTGGGGCCAGTTGTCCTTCGTGTAGCCTTTCATGTTTTGTTCTTTGGAGCCTCGTGGCTTCACCCACCAGTAATGGCCTCCGTGGGACCAGTGGGACCCACAGAGGTTCACTTACTCTGAGTCTATGAGTCTGCTGCCCATCTCCAACCAAAGGCCTGGGCCTTAGCAAAATTCACAAGTAAACATGAAAAGCCAATTGATTAATAATGAATCCTGCTCAGAGCCACTTCAAAGCAGTCTCCATCAGTGGCCTTTGTATTCTCATTTTTAAAAAGATGGAAGGGACCGCATCACAGCTCCTGTCCTTACGCATCTGACAGCACCTACCCAGAAAACCTGGAAGTGTGAAAGCCACAGACTAAGGCCTAAAGAAGGCTGTGGAGCACCCTTCCTGGTCCTTGTCACTGTTCTAAAGGCTTATATTTGTTATCCCACTGGAAAGTTACCAGAATTCTAGAAAGTTAATTCCAGTTTGCCACTTCCACTGCAACCCATGATGAGAACGAAGACACCAGGCATATTAGTACCTGTAGGGATCCAAGGGGTCCTGAGTCTGGGTACAATGATGGCTACTTGGAATAATGGGCTCAACCCTAGGCAAAACCTGGGTTTTATTAATTCAGGAAGAAAGCAGTAGCTTGAGGATGCGTGACTGCAAGACTGGCAGGAAGTAGGTGAGTGCTGTGAGCTGGGCTAGGTAGGAGGCCTAAAATCACCTCTGCAACATGCAGAGAGAAAAATACGCAGATTGAGTCATCTGCATAACACAACTGTGGTAGTAGGTGATGTTTTGGGGTTGGTGCTTCAGCTCTGGTGTGTAATATTTTATACCCTGGGAAGTCATAACCTCTTATGTTGAACTGGATCCCAGACACCTCTCCGTCTTGCCTCTCCCCTGCT
>PVJA010000276.1:76884-92179 GCA_004027025.1 Myocastor coypus
TTTTTTTTTTTTTTTTTTTTTTTTTTTTTTTTTTTTTTTTTTTTTTTTTTTTTTTGATTCACAGTGTATACATCAGCATCTTGGTTGGACCAATATGTGTTGCTTAGAGCCAATTGAGGGAATAAGGAAAAGCCCCACCCAACTCTGCTCCCATCAGCACATGGAAATAGCACCAGGTTCAACCTAAATGCGCTGCTCCTTCAAGGACAGTCACCCTGGTGGTCCTCCACAGTGAGGCACTCAATTATGAGATCGTCTTGTTTGAAATCCCCAATAATACCTTTGGTCTCCTTTTAAGATAAGTTGCAAGCCCTCGGGAACCTGAGACAGGAGGAACACCATGAATTCAAGAGCAGCTTGTGCTACATGGTGAATGTAAGGCCAGCTTAAACTGTTTAGTGAGAGACTAGCTCAAAAAACAAACAAGCAAAAAGGTTAATTCATCTCTCTGCCTATCCCTCTCACTTTCCACCTTTTTCTCTTTTACTATCAGTTGCATATTTTATTTATTTATTTATTTATTGATTGATTGATTGATTTTTGTCTCTTTGAGACAAGGTCTCACTGTGTAGTTCAGGCTGGCCTTGAGCTCATTTTTGTAGCCCAGGCTGGTCTCGAACTCGCATCGATCCTCTTGCCTCAGCCTCCCAAGTGCTGGGATTACAGGTGTGGGCCACCACACCCGGCATGTTCCATATTTTGATTTCTTTTTTCTTTTTTTTTAATGGCCAGCTCAGTCTGCCCTGGGGGTGGGGCTGGCACAGCATGTGGTGCCAGGGACCAAAGCACAGTCCCTGCAGTTGCCTAAGCTTGTCTAAGCAGGTACTTTTGACTGCTGAGCCATCTTGCTGGCCTGCATATTTTGATTTTTATGTACATCTTTCCCTTTCCAGTTTTATCCTCAATATTTCTCTAAGATCCTTTCCTCACCATGTAGGAGGAACAAGTGGTATAAAAGAAAAGAGAAACTTCACTATTTGAAATATTTTCATTCCCTTCCTCAACTCATTTACTTAAATCTCTTATTTGAAAATATGCTTGCAATTGTATTTTCAAAATATTAAGCCTGTGTGTGCTGTGTCCATCTCTTCTGTGTTCGTTTTTCCAGTAGATGGTGTAGAAGGTTGGATGACAGATGAATTCAGGCTAGAACACGAGGAACATCTCACTGAGAAATTAAAACGTTTCCCCATCTCTTCCGATGTCTGGTTAGTTTTAGGTAGAAGGAGCTAGTCAACAGAGGGAAAGTAAGTAGTGAAATATGGGTCCTGGTTACTTGTTTTCTCTGAGTTTATGAAGACAAGAAGCTGATTAGATGAATTTAAAGAAAATTCAAAGCCAAGGCACACTCACATTTGTGATTCTAGAGACAGCCAGGGCACAGAGTGGTTGCCCAGTCACCTGGGCTGTCACATGGCTGTGGAGGACAGAGAGTTCCGGTTAGCTTTCTTAAATCTTCAACGCTGGAGAAAGGGGAGGTATTTTGCAGAAGATCCCACAGGAGTTGGCCTTAGGAAAGAGTGTAGGTAAGCTTCTAGAGAGATCCCCTCCAGCAGGCCTGTGACACCAATGGAGGAAGTCCGGGACAAGAGGCGGGCCCCGACTTTATGGCTCACACTCAAGCAGTGTTGAGTGGCTACAGACAGAACTGACCGGAATTCAGCCTGGGCTGCTAGCCAGCTCCTTGTGCTCAGTCAGAAGTATTTCTAAAATTTCCTTCCTCATTGTTTGAAGGAAGTCACAGAAGCCTCTCCCCCTCTATTTCCAAAACAGTGACCTAAAGAGTCAGGAAAGATGAGAAAAAGAAAAACTAATTTAGGAGAAAGTTGAATGGTTTTGATCGTACGTTGTCAGAATAGACTCAGTTTAACTTTTCCTAATAATCCATAAGGATAAGAGGTTTGAGAGAAAATATCAGTTAGATAAGAAAAGGAAAGAATTACCATTTGTTGTGCACGGTCGATTTTAGTTTGCCAATGGGCCAGCCTCGAAGCCAGTCTGTAGGATCTTACCACAGACTGGTATCTCCGCCACATTGTAGAGGTTTTGAATCACATACTGGGCTTCTTGTGAGAGCGATCAATAGGTCTATATGGTGGAAGGGAAAAAAAAAAAAAAAAAAAGAGATCTTCAAATCTATAATTAGGAACTTGCTATCAATGGCTTTTATTTGTAAGCCTCTGTCAGTATTGAATATCTATAGTCCACAGAAGTTGCTATAAACATCCTCCCCAAAAGTAATTTTGGATTTTTAAACTTCTAAACTCAAGTAGATACTGGAGGAAATACCTTGACAATCAAGACAACCATTAGCCCCTTCTCACAAGCATTAGCAAACATCATTTGCCTGTCTATGAAAGCTGGAGTCATCAGTAGCATGCACTGGAGCAGCTGGTTGTTCCTACCGTTGCTGGATATTTTTCATCTAACTTGGAGAGAGACAATATGATGACATCACTATCATAGATTAATTTTTACCATAGTGATTAAAATATGAAAAAGAATCACAAAAAGGATAAAACCATATAGAAGCACTGTATGTTACTTGTCAGTGCTGAAAGAAACGAGGAGGCCCAATGAGTACAACTTCAGAGGTCTCACTGAGATCAATCTCTCTCTAAGTGAGCCCAGAGCTACAGAAACATTTCACTAATGTGCAAGGCTACTTCTGTGAACACAAACTACTCTCTCTATTGACTTCCGGCATTTACCTAACTCTGACTTTACACAATGCTAGCCATTAACATCAGCAGCAAGGGCTGAAACAGCAAACGGGGCGCCAGCCAGAGAAGCTGTTATCTGCAGCCTTGAATCCCAGCTTGCTGGAATTTACAAGAGAGACAATAGTTCTCCTCAGGCTCTGTTTATTGCTCCCTTGCTCCCTCAGTTCATTAGGCTCTTGTCTCACATCTATATTTCTATATGGAAGGGTACAAAATTGAATTTTGATCCATTTGGTCTATATTCATGAGATCTTAAAAACAGCTACCAGATCCCAGTCTAAAAGCAGAATATGCATGTGCGTTTATTTTTTCAAAATTTCTGAATTGGGGCTACCTTCTGCCTTAAAAATAGAATACCATGGCATTGTTATTACTTTCATCTCGACTACAATGTCAGCTGCTGTCATTTACCATATAAACTGCATAAAGTATATTCTATTATTGTGAAGAAACACAATTGCTTTATACCATTCCCAGCCCCAGTAGGATCTCTCTGCTGGGTGTATAGAAGGAAAATCTTAATTACATTCTTCATGATCCTGGCTTGAGGCCAGTCCTGTTTTATTTCACTTATAACCTTTTTAAAACAAACACTAATGAGAGTTTAGGGGAATAAATAAGATGACAAGAGTTTTTTATCTAAAATAAGTTGAGAACCAGAAGTACACTAAGAACAAATAAGCCAGTGAATAACTTTTTTGGCCTAGAGCGTTCCATGGTTTGCTAGAGCACAGAGTAACCTAACTCGGAATAAGACGAGCAAGCCTGCGGACTAGGTAAGCTTACCAGTTTCCTGTGGATGGTTCTTATGTTCCATGGGGACAAATATCACCTCCTTACAAGCCCTGTCGTTGGTCCCCTCACCTTGGGGTCAAAACATGAAGGCAGAAGGCCTCGAGTAGCCTAACGGGACACATCTGGCACCTCCCTTTATCCATTCCTTTTTTTTTTTTTTTGGTCTTTTTGAGACAGGGTCTCACTGCGCAGTTCAGGCTGGCCTTGAGCTCACTTTTGTAGCCCAGGCTGGTCTCGAACTTGCACCAAACCTCCTGCCTCAGCCTCCCAAGTGCTGGGATTACAGGCCTGCGCCACCACGCCTGGCTTCCATTCCTTCTTTCCAGCCAACTCTTTTCGATTTTTGCGTAGGCTTTCCATATTATCCATTTCTTCTACTTTTAACCTATGATTTTATCTTTTAACTTTAAAATTTTTTTTATTCTATGATAGTTGTCTTTTTAACATCCTATATTAATTGCTTAGACCTTCTACCATCTCTTTTATTAATGATAGCGATATGTATTTTCCATGTATCTATATTATATAGACTTATGATATATATTTTATATCCAAATGTACAAATGAATCTATATGGTCCACAAAGGGGTTCACCTAGGTAAATTATTACAAATTCACCCCCATCAGACATGTTCAACCAGCAAGCCTATGTGCCTATGTATGTGTAACTGCCTCCAGCATATTATTTATGAAGGAAAGGTATGAGTCTCCCTAGGATCTTGAATTTAGTCTCAGCACTTATTTGCCCTCTTTCATCTACTATTATTATTATTATTATTATTATTATTATTATTATTATTTAGTACAGGGTCTCACTACATAGCTAGGACTTACTGTGATTCTCCTGTTTTCAGCCTCCCAAGTGCTTGGATTACAGGTGGGCACCACCATGGCCAGTCTCAATCACTATCTCAGCGTGCCCCAGGGGCAGGGATGGCACAGCACACTAGGGATTGAACCCCTGCCCCCTGCATCTGCCTAAGCAGGTGCTTTAATCCATGGAGCTATCTTGCCAACCCTTCATCTAATCTTCATCCATCACTCCCAAAACAGAATAATCTGTTTCTCTTTATTTTACAAAGATTTTTAAAACTTCAAATTCCTTTTCCATCCATGGGTCACACAATAGTCACGCACCAACAGAACAGCCCTGAGCTTGAAGTATTTGGGAGCCAGCAGCCCCCCTGCCTCTTCTGAGCCATGCCCGTCAAAACCCATCAAGGAATGCCTGGCCCCCCTTGCCACTTATGCCTTCATTGATCTTTTCTGTTCTGCAGGAAGATTAGTTTGCAGGTCTTTGGGATTTTTTTTTTTTTTTCTTTCTGCACATACAGCCTAATTCATTAATGATAATTTTCCTTGGCTGGCATCTGAGCTTAGCCGTAGTCACTCCAGAATTATAAAGCCTAGAGGAATTTGAATCCTTTGACAATCCACATATCATACCCTTCACCTTGAATACCAAATAGACGCTAATAAATTCAGGGTCTTAAAAATGTGAATTATAGTCATTTCACACTTCGTGGCAGCTTCATGCTGAAGTAATAGCTTAAAACTTAATTACAATGCGTGTCCCTTCTTTAAGTGCAGATGACATTCCACAGATAGATTCTGCAGTGGCATCTGAAGATCAAAATTGAGATGCTAATTAGTTATTCGTGATGGAGAGTATTGACTGTGTACTGATTAAAGGAAAGTGTTGACACCCTTTTCATAGGAGGCATCTGTCTATTAGTTTAGAGTTGTTTCCTGGTCCTCATGGAAAGAGAGTTGGGAAGTGATGCAAGTATCCTTCAGCCTTGCCAGGCAGCTGTATGAAAAAAAAAAAAAAAAAAAAAAATCTGTGTGACGAGTGAGACCAAAGTGGCAAGCAGATGGCATCAGGCTTCTTTTGATGACAAACTCCTGCGAATGAGTAGTTTCACTCTTTTTTTTTTTTTTTTTTTTTTTTTTGTGGGACCAGGGTTTGAACTCATGACCTTGTACTTGCCAGACAGGCACTTGTGCCACAGAGCTATCTCCCCAGCCTCTAGTAATTTCACTTTCAATACCATTTGTGAGACAGCCAAAGGGATCATTCAAGACCCACTCTGGATGCTCAGGAAGCTACTGTTCAATACATACAGTAGTTCGTGGGCTCACTGTGTGGTGCTAGAAACCAGGTAGGAGAAGATAAGGCGTGGAGGATCTTGGCTTCTACCACGTAAGCCCATACCAGGAGCCAGGAAGCATCTGAGTTAGGAGTAAAAGATGCAACCTCTCTCCGTGTGCCAAGTGTGATATTCTCACACAAGACGGTTCTGCTCTTCACTCTAATGACCTAGAGTGGCTCGGGAGTGAAGGGGCAGCACTAACAGGAAATCAGATTAATAAAAGAAAGCAGTTCCTAGTGGTCTGAAGTCGTCAGTTGCCTCTGTTGGTACTCTGTCCCTTCAGTCACGACAAAGCTGATTGCCCCATCATGGTGATTATAGAAACAGGTCAAGCATCAGAAGGAGGGAAGATCTTAGCTTAATGACCTGGCAGGTCTGTTCTGGTGTGAGGCTTCAAAGAATCAGGGTTCCGAGTGCTGCTCTCCGATACCATTGTACTAGTACTCCCTCATTAAGTTTAAACTCCTTAAAATGCTCTACTAATGGAGTGGTTGCAGGTCAGAATCTATGATTGACATAAATTGCTTTTTTCCTTAAACTTGAGTATTTTGAAGAACAGTTCTCATTCTTGTGGTGGTTTATACATTTCAAAGCACTGTCACAAATGATTCCTCAAAAGCTTTCTAAAAGGCCAGGAGGCATTAATAGCTGGGGAGGCAGGAGTAATAACGAAACGCCTCATGCTTGGTACAAAGAAAATTTTGCATACTTCCTTACGACTAATGCCATATTAAGACATGAGTAGGTCTGACTGTCATAGCTATGGCTGCAGTCAAGGTCAAGGGCAGAGTTCTGGACTCAGAGTGTGGACATGTGAGTTTTGGGTCTGCCACCTACTGCAGTATGACTCTGGCCCAGTTTTATAGCACCTCTGGATGCTGAGGCTCCCTTGTGATAAAAGGCTAAGAACAAGACCGACCTTGTAGAATTAAGTAACACAGTGTTACTTAATGTTAACTCCGTCAAGCATTCTGGGAACTTCTGCCTTCACCAGTGTTAGTTGCTGGACCTTGGTTGATGATCCGAGACACTGCTACTCATTGCTGAAATTGAGGAGGAATGTGTCTCAGTGATTTGAAGACTTGCCTGTGTAGCACATGCCTTACAAAAAACAGACAGCAACTCCTTCATAACCTAGTTTGCATAGACCACGGTAACCAAGACAAGAATAAAATAAACTGGAGAAAATTAGCTTGATGAGTTGGTCCTAACATTAAAAGTGAACTGAAGCCTGTTGTGGACATTTTTCTTCAGGGAAAGTAATTTACTATCTGTGTGTAGGCATGAGGGAAGACATGAGTCGTTTCTAAGGAGAAGCAAGCTAAGAAAATAGTATATAGATGAGATAAAGTGCTGAATGGAGTGATCATGTGTACAAAGATTAGTTTTAAAGCCCTGGTACTATGAAGAGTTTCTGAACTTTTTAAGAATTTCATTATAGTTCTGTAAGGATACAAAAGTGATATTGTTTATTTATGGGAAAGATAGTATTTAAATATAAAGGTGGTTTAAAATCTTCCATTGAAAGAGTAGAGTGACCAAAATACCCCATTCCTCCTGAAGGAGTCAGGAGACGGGGATTTATGGATCTCACATAGGACCAGACCAAGCAGAAAACCTCACAGACAAGCTACCTTGTGTGGATACATTTCATTTTTATTCCTTGCAATGGCCAGGAATCAATAGCTCTGTCCTAACCTTAGCAGGAAAATAAAATTACACATTAACTCTAATGAGATTTAAATTTTTTTTCACATTGACTACTTGGTGTCTTCCAAGAGATTGCCCATTTACTTTTACGTAAGTTCATAAAGTTTTTGCTTCTCCACAAATTGTGCAGTTATGAATTATGCTATTTGATTGCCTTGAAAGGCCAATATTTTCTGTGTGCCATTTTTTGCGGGGTGGGAGGTGGATCTTTATCTTAAAAGCCTGGGTGGCTACCACTGAACTCTTGGTTCTTGCCTGTAAACTGTTGCTAGGCCGGACTCATGTGCTAGACACAGCGGCCTCTGTCATTTTTCTAGGAAAATCAATTCTCTTCAGCAGTCACAGATAGTGAAACACCGCGAGGGCCATTATGAGCAAATCCTGAGGTAATTTTGTGGGCTGCCGTAGTAGATGCAAGTGAGGTCTAATGTCAGAATCACACAGACAAGACGCTGGTTCTGTAGGTCCTGCAGGACAGTCCTTGAGAGGCCCCTGGGGGACCCACCTGAGCCCTTGGGACAGGTCACATAGTGCTGGCCCTTTGGCTTCCCAGCCTGAAAGGCTGCCTGAGATCCGGGGACACAGCAAGTGAGGGAACACAGGGCGACATGGCACAGTGAGTGAAGGCAGACGGGGGAAACGGCCTCACGGGAACCCGTGCAGAAGACCGAATGACATGTGCACCCTGCAACTGAGTAAGGTCCTAGCTGAACACGTGAAGCTAAGCACAGAACTATTACACGGAAGGGTACTCACTCCCACAGATATCGGTGCGTAGCTACTGCATGTGTGGCCTTATGTTCTCGACAGGGGCATCTCTTGTGGGCTATGTGCTCAAGCAGGAGAGGTTTTGGATACCAGGCATAATGGTCAGCACGGATAAGGCATATTCAGTGCCTCAAGCCAGTGTAATTTCTCTCTGAGTCTCTCTGTCACTTGTGGAGGACCTATCTTGGCGGAAGAGAGTGTAGTGAACGCTGAGGACCCAGAACCTCTCAGAGGCTGTGCAGACTGCACAAGGGTATTGGGGCAGCAAGGGAGAAACTGTCTCATGCATACCTGACTTCAGCCTCTTTTCTTCCTGTGAAGCTGATCTTCCACGTGAAGGAGATCTTTTCTCAGGAAAGACAAAAGTGATCTCAGTGTCCTCCTGCGTTTCTTCCCATTGGCTCCTATTGCATTTATAGAGAGAGGCTTCCAGACTTCCTCATTAAGAATAGTAGAATAAAAGAAGAATCCAGACATGTTATGCACCAGAACCTTCTCCCCTAAGACGAACGCAAAGCTCAGGTATTACAAACAGGTACTAAAAAAAGTTTAGAAAAGAAAGAAATAGCTTGAAATGTTTCTACTCCTTCACCCGCTAATGCTGTGTCACAAGAGAAAAGCACCCACACCATGAGAAAAATGCATGAAAACACAGAATAACCGAATTTACTTCTCAGTCACTACCTGTAAGCTTCGGGCCTGGCCTCTGAGATGAGCGCAGACAGCTCCGCAGAAGTGCAGACTCCTGTCTCCACAGCCTGGGCCATCGTGCAGTTGTGATTCACTCAGTCAGGGATTTTGAAGCTTTGTTTCCTTGGCACCACCTGAGGATCTTTAAAAAAAAATCACCCTGACCCTTAGTCCCCATCCCAAAGAATTCAATCAGAGTCCTTAGGGATGCAGTGTGGATTTACAGAACATGCCTGGTGGGTGCAGGGTCCAGCCAAGGTCAGGAGCGAGCTTCCAAGAGGACAGACACTGTGTCCCATGCCCTCAGTGCCGTAACTAGTGCTTATCATAATCTGTGAAACTGAGCCCGGTGTATGAGTTGACATTCAGTACACGTGTACCTGAGTGGGTGGGTGGACGGAGAGCTGGGCGAGGAGGAGACTGAGACAGAGAATACAGAAGGTGATGACTGTGCGTTATTGTATTTAAATTTACAGAGTAATCATTATTAGATTAGTGTTTACAGATAACCTTCTAATACTTCAGATTCCACATAAATCCCCTCCAAAAAGAAAAGAAAAGAAGCCATTAGAGGCTTTGGGTGAGTAGATACTGTATGAAAAAGCAAACAGCATCCTTCTGGGGGCTGGCATCATGTAAACATGCAATTCTCTTTGCCTTCCTTAATATGCATTAATCGCTAATGTTGGCACCGCTCCATCTCGACGGCACAGGCAGCTGGTACATCAAAGGTAATGACTCATTATTATTTCTTCAGTGAATCCTGTTTGTCTGAAGGAAGCAAAGATAACAATGAGGAAATTATAGTTTGTATGGAGTGATATGATTGCTTGTAAAGCAAGCAGTAAAAGGGAAGTGTATGTGAGCGATTGAGAATGCCTTGTCTGCCTTCCAAGTGAAAAATAATGAACAGCACGAGGGATTGTCGCCCATACGCATTTTAACTGGAGGTGGGAGAAAAGCACTCAAGGATCTTGTATACCCGAGGAGCCCACACTTTCCTTGTTACGGTGTTGATTACACCCCTGGGTAGTCCTGTGAGGTGGCAACACCACATCGTGCGTATGAATTTTATTGCAGTTCTTACTTACATAAAAGTTCAAGCAAGTTCGTGATTATTATAGGAAATAGTAGAAAGACCGTTGTGAAAAGTAGCATTCGTATGGGTTTCTGTTAACATCCCTAGTACTGCTTTATCCACATTACTCGGATCTCAGGCAAGATGATCCTATCCTGTAATACCTGTGCAAAAGTGGTTGTCCCAAGTTTTGAACACATTGTAGAAAGCATAATGTCCTAATCAAACTCCTTGCTGTTGATCACCTTTGTTTTCATCTCGACCATCTGTTCTGTCCGTGTGCATTCCGATTAAGTCTCAACACCACCACTAGAACACATATTCTTTGCTTAAACTAAAACAACACATCCCACCTCAAGTCACTTGGTATCTGTCACAAAAAAAATTGTCATGAAAGTCATGAATTTTTAGAACAAGACACTATCTGCCATCTTTCAGAAAAAAAAAATAATTCTGAAAGCTGTGATGCTTGGGGTATAAATGGACCTCACACACACACACACACACACACACACACACTTCTGAGCAGTGCAGGACCTGCACAGCGATGCGTGGAGCCCAGGGAAGTCCACCCGCCCATCTTGCTCACTTGTCAGTGTTAGAATTTATTATACAACTCAGAATTTTTCACTTAATTTCCACCAAAATTTGTTCACACATGGCTCTAGTATACACAAAAGATTCTCCTAAAGTTTTGAAAAGGTAAAGGTAGCTAAAAATGTGGTAATAAATCTCCATGGCCCCTCAAGTCCCCACGCTACAGGAGCTACTATGATACCTTGCCGAGGTATGTCCTGCTTTTGTCCTGCTTCACCACTTTCCAGTCCTAACCAGGTCTCCCTATCTTGGATTCTTTCTAACACACATCTGTCTCCTTCCATTCTCGGTGAAGCAGGTTCCTACAGGCTCCTGCCTTGGGGTTTTATCTTTCCCTGGAGCTGCACATCAGAGTATTTTTCCCTGACAAAGAGAATTCCTTCTCTACCAGGAAATTAGGAAGCAGTCAGCGGTTCAGAATGTTTCTTTAAATTTTGCTACCAATATTGTCACTGTAAATAAGGTGTAAATTGTTGAGTATGGTAGCTTGTTTTTATTGGTTTAGCTTTTGACTATTTTCTTTTTAATTAACACAGAATTACACATCTAGGAGACAAAGTGTGATAGGTCAGTGTGGGCAGACAATGTATGCTGATCCAATCTGTGGCCATCATCTCTGTATTCCTTTACGACCGCTGGTTTTCTCATCAAGTAAAGATGCTGTAGTCTTCAAACATGGAGGAGCCATTGAGGAAGGACAACTTAAAGGTGCTAGATATTAATCTGGTCCAGACCTTTTGCTTTGTGAATGAGGAAGTCAAAGCCAAAGGCCAGAGAGGTGTAGCATCCTTCTTCCAACCACATAGCTACGTACAGCGACCAGCGCTAATGTCGGGTGCTGTGGTACTGGTCTCTCTCTGACATCATCTAAGGTGTCCTTGTTACCTGATCTCATGCTGTTGAGGCATCATGACTATGTGAGCCTTGCTATTAGCATCAGATAGTGCTTCTCCAGCCTCTCCTACCAGAATCTTACCACGCTGTGGGAGCTTCACTTTTTCTGTGTGTAAAATAAAAGGGATGATAATACCCCTGGGTCATTCAACTGCTAAGTATTGTTGGCCGTGGTTCTGATATTAGGAACATAAAGATGATTAAGCCGCGGTCCCACCTCTAGGAACACATGGGAGGGACAGGAGGACCAGGATGTGATAAATGCCTGTGCCAACTTCCTGTGATGAATGTATTTATTATGTATCACAAATATATACTAATAAAATAGGTGGGGGAGGGAGAAAAGAGGAGCTAAGAAAATACAGCACAAGCACCAGGTTTTGAAAGTTAATGAAAAGCAAGTCAGTTGTATAAAAGGTGTCCATGGAAGGGGACAACACAGAAGAAAAGAGAAGGGTGCTGGGTCTTAGGAGGAAACAGCAATTCCCCAAACAACGGAAGGCGGAAGCATTCTGGCAGGGGAGGTAGCAGCGCAGGCACAGCAGAGCACAGAGATTTACATGTGTGATGTCTGCAGAGCGTGAGGAAAGGCCACCAGCGCGTTTGGGATGCATGGTGGCAGCTGACGCAGTAGAGGGACAGGGTGGAATGATAAAGAGGTCGGAGTGTCGCACTCTTAAGTTTCAATTTAGCCTATAGGTGAGGAGAAGAAGCTTAATTGTGGAATAAAAGAAGCTCAGCCATATTAATCATTGAGATGACTTTTAAATGTTTCACTATTAGCTGTGTTTTGATTTATTCTCAGGGCAAGGCTACTTTACTGCTGAAAAATACTCTGTCCCTACGCTGTCCATCTAAAAATGGATTGCATCAAATGAGGTTGCCAAGCCGAATGCTGTCTGGAAGGTGAAAATATAAGCTCAGCAGGCTTTCATTTAATTGAGGTCTACTATAATGAAGGAGCTGGCTGTAGCTAAAATAGCATGTCCCTGGCCACTGGATTTAATGAAAACCTTACAGTGCACATAAAAAACATGGCAAAAGTAGGTGCTTTTGTCTGATGAATTACCCAGTAATTTACTTACTAAAGATAAAATAAAGATAAAGCCATTATTTGAACTGTACCATGTTATTTTACTTATCAAAAGACTCAGAATATAGATGAGATAGAGTGTGAATTTAGTAACAAAACACATTAATGCATTACCACAGCTATAATGACATAAAACACAAAAGTTATAAGTGAATAAATCCCTTTTAAGTTATAAAATCCTGTTTTTCCATAGAGTGTGAAAGCACCTGAGGTTTTCTTCTTTTTAATACATTTTTGTATTCCATTGATTCATAATCATTGTACATATTGATATGTTAAAGTGTAGCCTTTCATTATACACATATAATATGTAATGAGCAGGTCAGGATGCTGTCCTGTCACCTCAGGCATACATAATTGCTTCATTTTTGGAATAATCAAAATCTTCCTTACTAGCTCTTTTCAAATAACTCTTGTCAACCATAAGAATCCTGTTATAGCAGAGGATGTTAAACATCTCAGTATCCTATTTGTTTCTTCCACCTCACCCTTCCCACCTTCAGATGAATAGTGTCCTGTTCTCTTTCTTAGAAATCAGCTCCTTAGCTTCCACATTGTAGTGAGAATACAGTGCATGGCATTTGTCCTTCTGTAAATCCCTTCTTTCCATTACATGATGTCCTCCACTTTATTCCATGGTGCCAAGGAGAGGATTTCACTCTTTTCTATGGTTGAATAACATCTCAGATAAACACCACGCTTTCTTTACCTTTCCACATTCAGTGAACACCTAAACGGATTCTAGACCTAGGCGTGTGGGATCACTGCTACAATAAACATGCTGGGCGTATATCTCTTTGCCATCTGGACCTCAGTTCTTTTGGGTATACAGTAGTGACATTGCTGGATTATGTCGTATTTCTTTGCCTTGGTTGTATGGAATCTCCAGGTTGCTTTGCATAAGGGCTCCCTAATTTGCATGCTCACCATCAGAGTGACAGTCCCCTTTGCTCCACACCTGTGGCGGTACCATTGCATCTTTTGGGTGATCCCTGCTGTAACTGAGGTGAAATAGTATCTTGTTGCCGTTTGGGTCTGCCTTTCCCCGATCAGTGAGGTTGATCACTTTCTTATGTCTTTTTTTTTTTTTTGAGAAATGTCTACTCAGGTCATTCTTCCATCCATTTTTTAATCTGATTGTTTGGTTCTAAGGGTGTCAGATGGCTAGAGTTCTTTGTATACTCTGGCAAAGAAAAAAAAAAAAAGTCCCTAACCTTGATGAATAGTTTGCAAATATCTTCCCTCATTGTTGGTGTCCTTGTCAAGAAAGAGTGCAGTGACCACGGGCGAATGCATTTATTTCTGCACTCTCTATTTTGTTCCATTGATTTATTCATGTTTCTATTCCAGTACAAACTGGAGTACAAGGGCTTTAGCGTATCTGCTCAGGTCAGGCGTTGGGATTCCTTTGGCTTTGTCCCTTTTGTTCATGGCTGTTTTGGCATTGCAAGGTCTTTGTAGTTCCATGCAAGTCTTAGGAGTGTGTTTTTTTGGTTGTTTTTTCTGAGATGAATGACAGTGGCGTTTTGCAGAGACTTTTCTTGAACCTGTGGACCATTTGGTATGATATGGGTATTTCAATAATATTGTTCCAATACATGAGCATGGGAAGTCTTAACATTTGTACTCTCTAACTTATTTCCTCAGTATTTTGTAATTTTCATTACAGTGGTCACTTATTCTCTTAAATCAATTTTTTTCTGGGTAATTTAATTTTTGTAGGAATTATGAATGAGAGAGCTTTCCAGATTTATTTGTCAGCAAACTCATTATTGGTGCATTACAATATATTAATTGTTGTATGCTAATTTCAAATGTTGTTCATTTTCTATCTTTCTCTTTTCAATTCCAAAGGCTGGTTATTATTGATATGATATTCAATACATAAAAGTCATCATCAAACAGAAGCAACTTGGGACCTTTCTTGCTTGATTAGACGGCTTTTGTTATTTTCTCTTGATTTATTCCTGTTAAACTTCTGCTACTATATTTCAAAAGGGTAATAGCTGCATATCTTGTCTTTTTAAAAATTTTTAATGTATTTAGTACAGGGTCTACAGGGTCTCACTACACAGATCTGACTTGTAGTGATCCTCTATTTTCAGCCTCCCAAGCACTGGGATTACAGGCACATGCCACCATACCCAGTCTCAATCACTAGCTCAGCATGCCCTGAGGGCAGGGCTGGTAGGGCATGCGCAGGATCCTGGGTCCCTGCGACTACCAAAGCAAGGGCTTTAATACTCTGAGCTATTTGTCTGGCCCTACCTTGTTTTATTTTTGACCTCAGAAGAAGTAATCTCAGACTGGTCCTGTTTAGTACATTGTGACCTGTGGGTTTGTTTTGTGGTGCCTTTATTCTGTTGAACCATTTTGTGTCTGTAACTAATTTGTAATGGTTTTGTTTTATGTCATCAAAATATGTTGAATTTCGGGATCTGGGGAGATGGCTCCGAGGCACAAGTGCCTGCTGGGCAAGTGCAAGGTCGTGAGTTTGAGCCAGGTCCCACAAAAAAAAAAAAAAAAAAAAAAAAAAAATTGAATTTTATTAAGTGCTTTTTCTACATCTACTCAGGTGAATGTGAGCTTTTTGTCCTTCATTCTGTTGAAGTGTTTCATTATAGTTTTCAATTTGTGTATAGTAGTAGGTTGAGCAATCCTGTCTCACTGGCCAGATCCCATCTGATTCGGATGATTAATCTTTATCCTCTGCTGTTGGATTTGATTTGTTAGTGCACTTTTGAGAATTTTTGCATCTGAGCTCATCAGAAATACTAGTGTACTAGCTTATAGT
>PVJA010000276.1:92279-194717 GCA_004027025.1 Myocastor coypus
TTTTTTTTTTTTTTTTTTTTTTTTTTTTTTTTTTTTTTTTTTTTTTTTTTTTTTTTTTTTTTTTTTTTTTTTTTTTTTTTTTTTTTTTTTTTTTTTTTTTTTTTTTTTTTTTTTTTTTTTTTTTTTTTTTTTTTTTTTTTTTTTTTTTTTTTTTTTTTTTTTTTTTGAGTATATGTGTATGTTTCCTTATAGGGTTTTGGGATCAAGATGAGGCTGGCATTATAGAGTAAATTTTAAGTACTGTATTATTTTCTTTTAATAATCGGCAATAGCCAGGCTAGGGTAGTGCACAGCTGTAATCCCAGCACTTGGGAGACTGAGGCAGGAGGCTCGATGTGAGTTCGAGACCAACCCAGGCTTAAGGCCAACCTGAACTACATAATGAGACCCTGTCTCAAAAAGACAAAAATAATAATCATCATAATAACATAAATAATAATAATTGACAATAGATTTTAGTGTTTTTTTGTTTGGTTTTGTTTCTAACCATTAGTTTCTTCTGAAAGGTTCGATAAAATTCAATGGTGAAGTTATTGTGTTCTGTGTTTTCCTTTTCTTCTTTTTGTATTTAAAGAAGGGCCTCAGGGTCTCACTACTAGATCAGATTCAAAATGACTTACCTGTTTACAGCCTCCCAAGAGCTGAGATTCCAGGCACGTGACACCACACCCAGTCTCAATTGCTATCTCAGCATGCCCTGGGGGCAGGTGTGGTACGGCAGGACTGGGGATTGAAACTCCAGCCCCTGTGCCTGCTTACAGGCACTTCAATCCACTGAGCTATTTGGCCAGCCCAACTAATACTGTATGTTTTCATTACTGGTAGCCATCACCCTTTTACTTCAATATAGAGCTCCTTTTCTTGCATGTCTGGTGTTGTGGTGATGAATGTCCTTGTTTCGCTTGTCTTGAAAGTCTTCCTATAACTTCTAATGGGTAGCTTTCTGTGCGTACCATTGTCAGTGGCATTTCCTTTCTTCTTCCTAGAGTCTGACCATCTCATTCTCACCCGAGAAATCTGATATTAATAACATGGAAGTTCAGTTATTAAAGACTTAGTGTTTGATTCCTATTTTTAGAATTCTCCCTCTAGTGGTTTTAACATTGTGACTATCCTATGACTTAGAAAGGACTTCTTTCAGTCAAATCTGTGAGAAGTATTTTCTACCTTCTGGATCTAGATACTCATTTCTTTACCAAGATTTGATGCGCTTAGAATTTTTCCCATGTGCTAGTTTTCTGTGCCTCTTCGCTTTTGTTCAAATTCTGGAACAAGCAGAGTGTGGGACTGCGCTTGCTTCGTGCTGTCTCATTAGTCCTAAAGACATTCTTCTTCCTTTTACAGATTTTTTTCTATATTTCTTTAATTTGATTGAGTTACTTCAAAAGACCTGTGTCAGGCTCAGAAACACATTCTTCTCCCTGATTATTTCTGCTGTCAAATCTATCAGCTCTACGTGTATTTTAATGGTGCTTATTGAATTCTTTGGCTCCAGCATTTGTGATTGATTCTTTTTTAATGATCTCTTTCTGCTGTTTTTCATTCCTATCATGAGTTGTCTTCTTAATTTTATTGAATTGTCCCTCTTTATTCTCTTGTACCTCATTAAGTTTCATTAAAAGTCAGTTTCAAGTTATCTGTGAGAGTACTGATCTCCTTTTGAGGGGAAAAGGTCTACACTGATAGACTTATAATGTGCCTCTAAGTTATAATGACACCTATAAATGTCAGACTAACTTGTTTTTTTCTGTTTCTTCTGTATGTACATTGGTACTTGCAAATGTAGTAAGTCAGTTGCGTCTAAAATTCTATAGAGAAACTTTTATAAGTAGAAGACATTCCTTAGCTCTGTGTTTTTGGGTGTTGTCTAGAGATGTGCCAGGTATTTTCCAAATTGTTGCTTTCATGTAAGAACATGTAACTTCTTCATCTGTAATTGATGATGGTGATGTCTACCCATGGCACCGGGACCTAGGTTGCAGGGGTTGGAGGACTGTGTCATTAGCTGGGATATACCTTCTATGTGGGGTAGGTTCACTGGCGTCTCTGGCCATGGTATGCCCAGCTGTGTGTGGCTAGGGTCTTCTGGCTGGTTGAACAAGGCCAGATAGACAGGGCTGATAAGGACAGCTGCCTGGCTGCTTCACTGGGCTCTCAGTGAGTAGTCTTTAGCTGTATCTGTGAAGCAAGAGAATAAGTGGGTAATGAAGCAGTATGGTAAATGAATAGCCCCCAAAATAGGGTCAGGTATTGGGAGTGCTGCAGGATACTCTAGCAGCAAGTGCCTCAGGTATCTGTGGAAAGAGGGAACAATGCCAGAGGAAACATTGGAAGACTTCTAGTAAAAGTTTGGAAGGCATTGGTGCAAGTGTACATATTAATAAGCTTCTAATTTACGGAATGAATAGGAGTAGAATTCATTGAAACCTTGTAAAGTGAGAAATGATTTGACTGTTGGCACTCTGAAATCAAACTGTACCAATGCAAAGATCTTTTTGGCCTCTCCCAAAAAGGCACTGTCTTCAGGCTGTGGTGTAGCTGACTTTCCAGTTTAACACAGTGAGCAAGATGAACCACGCAGTATGCACAAGGGACATTAGAATATTAGGCAGAAAACTAATTGAAACTAGTAGGAAAGTAGCGTGTTCAACTGTGAAGAGAGACAGAGGATATGGTTTGATCAGTAGGGGCTGGATTCTCCATGGCTTTAAGGTAGTAGAGGTCAAGGACTGGGGGAGACTTGGATTTACACTTAATAATGACTTTGGGCATAGTATGAGCCCCAGGAGTCTCTGAACTCATGCATGAGAGAAGATACCAGTGCTTCCCTTCCCCGTGCCTCATTCGCCCATGTATACATTCACCCAGGAAGTTTAACTTATAACTCCGAAGAAGGCAAACGGTATTGAAGCAGTGACACATGTCAGGAAAGAAGATAAACTGCCACAGCCTGTGATAAAATGTGGGGGAGAATGACTCCACTAATGTTACTCTAAAGATGGGGAGTCCAGCACTGAGGGAGAGACCCCCAACACAAGAAAAGAGATGGCCAGTCTATGCAGCTGCCTCATTGTACAAAGGAAGCTTCCTGGAGGAAAAGTTCAAGTGTGTGTTATTCACTCCATAAGATTTTGGTGAGTTGATAAGCTGTGAGTTTCTTAAAATACACACAGATTTTTCTTTCTGAGGCTTCACTGATGGCCTTCCATGATCCCATTTGAATAATTAAATTCTGCACTGAGTTCTAGCACCAGCTTCAGGTCCCACTGTGTGCCTTAAGCCCTGTAGCCCCAATTTCCCATCTATGAAAGATGCCTCTGTTTCAGGGCAGTTTTAGGTACAGCTTATTTATGTTTGTATCCTGGTGAGCCAAAAGCACCACGTTGATGAGGTGACTTTCTTTCCTTTCTATTTTATATTTATAAAAATAAATGTATATATTTTTATATATGTATATACATGTAAAAATACGTGTATATTTATTGAATGAGAGATAAACAAATGTGAATAATCAAGAACCAAGTGATACGGTTAGCCCTAGGAGAAAAGATGGGAAAATGTGTAGACGAAATTACATTTTGCTGGATTGTAGAGCTTCTTGTACTTCAGTGTATTTTTAATGTCTTTACTAGACAAAAGAGAAAACAAGCATGCAAAATAACTAATTTCCTGATAACCTCATTAGCAAGAATAACAAAGGCAGTACTTGAGGAACAGCTCAACATGATACCCTGAGCTTTGGACCTACACAGACCTGAGTTAATTCCATGACTTTGACAGTTAGCTGTTTTATGAACTTGAGAAACTCTCATGATTTCTTGGATGCTTATTTCCCTCATCTGTAAAAGACAAACCATCATAGACTCATCTCATTCAGCATCTATGAGATGCGGTCAATAGACCGCTATCACTTAGAGATATCCTGTCTAGTAAAAATAGCTGTTATCATTCAAGGAAAACCTTGGGGAGCTTAAGATGGACTCAATGAGACTAAGCAGAAAGATGAAACTAAACTGCACAAATGAGAGTTCATTTCATGTGTTTGTTCACTAGTTGACTGTGTCCTCCACAGAACTGTGAGACCTGCAGTCTGGAGACTAAGGCTATGTTATTGATTCCCACGCCAGTGGTGCATAGTCCATTCAGAGTCACTTCTCTCCCCCATCATTTAAAAGGGGGAGGCTTGCTTAGGCTCACATCTGTTTAAAGGATTCAGCTCAGCATCAGCTGGCTCCAAGGCAGAGACCGCATGGCAGAGCGCAGGTGCTCACACCATGGTGGCCAGAGAGCAGAGAGGAGGGAGGCGCCAGGATGGGAGCTACGCACACCCCTCCAGCTTATGCCTCAGGTGGCCCGTCTTTAACCCGACCCCGCCTCCTAACAGCAAGTCAGCCGTAGTGCTGCTGGACGCAGTCACCTTCCAATAGCTGCGCCTGTGAGCACAGAAGCTTGGCGGGTTCTTCTTGATCTGAAACACAAGAAGGGCCTCTCACACAGGATGCCACTAGTAAGCATCCAATAAATGAGTGAGTGTCAATGTCAATTCCTAGTAAAGTCATTTGGAATTGCCAAAGGACAGTATTTTCTAGTCTGCCTTGGAGTTAAAACTTGCAAGTAGGCAGACTCTAGAAAGGCTGACAACATTCCAGATACAAGGATGAAATAGAATACTTCTGACTCCCCTAGGGTCACGGCGCTGTGTGGTGTCCTTCAGGAATAAATAGCCTTTCACATCCTGACCCTTGCTTTGCTCTCCCAGGTTTGTACTACAGATGTGGTAAAGTCACACATGCTACCTCTCCCCATTTGGTGCTTGAATAGTGTTAGAGTATTTCTGCGTTCCTTCCTGCATAGCTGCCTCTTACACTCAGTGTAGAAACCAGCTCCCCCTTCAAGGCTCATGAGGCCATCCTAACTGCCTGCCAGCGTTAGCAGCAGCACCAGGGCACTGGCTTGTCAGTATCGTAGGTCTACGCTCCATTGCTTTCCCTCACGGTAGGCTGAGGAAAGGAAGGGGCAGGGCATGCTTCCCACATACTCGGCAACCTCTTGCACTCCCCAGTCGCTATTTGTCGAATGACTAAGAGCACTGTAAGATATCAAAGCTAAGAGAATCACAGGACTGTGATTGGAAAGATAGAAAGATCGTGGAGATGATGAAGCCTTAAACTGGGTCGCTTTAGATTTTACTTAAAGGGCTAGTAAGTCTGATAAGTATAAACAGCTAGGAAGAAATGCAAAGGAGAAGAGAGGAGGGTGGATGCCCTCTCCAAAGAGGAAGGAATAAGGGGCCAATGAGAGAAAACATACATTTAGGAATAAACAAAGCATAAGAGGGGACCCTAGAATAAACTGGAGAATCTGAAAGTGAGGACCGTGCTGCTAAGAGCACCATGCTCAAGTCCTGCACTAGGAATCTGCAGGAGGAGCGTAGCAGCGTAGGGACCCAAGCCTGCCGGACCAAGGCAGCTTTACCGGAACAGTCCAGGCTCACAGCTGTGCCTGGGTAGCGCAAGAAAAAGAAGAGCTGGAAAAGACGATGGTAGAGAAAGGCCGAAGGGAGCAGCAATGAGACAGGAAGTCACTAGTGATCTATTTTACTTCGGAAATACTTTTGTTCCTCCTCTTCCTTTGTGACAGGGAAAGCCACCTAGACACACTGCCTTATTAGATGCTGTCGCCGCCTCCCAGATATCTGATGAAGCGTCCAATGAATGGGCTTGTTAGTTTGTTTTGCCTTGCTTTGTGGCTCTTCGGATTTGTGTATTTCAGTATCTGCTGCAACTCCAGCTTGCTGATAGGCTGCCTTGGAAGCCTTCCCAAGTTTTCTTCATGCATGCCTGCCTTGTCAAGAAGTTTATAGTACAGTTAGGGAGGATGGTGCCATTTACTTTAGTGTCTTGGCAGTAACCCGCATCTACAGTAGCTACTTAGCAAATGTTTACTGAAGTGAAGTCAAGCTGGGCTGCTGTTCTTTTATGTCACGAGGCTTGCCTTTTACTCTTGCTCTTTTAACTGGGTGAAAACAATTTGGAGAAAAAAAAATTCACTCTTGCATAAAAGCTAGCAACAGGGGCCATGACACACTGAACACTGTGTGACACACTTTATATGGATTTAAAAAAAATTTGTGAAATAGGTACTATCTTCATCCCTTTTCTGCTGATAAGGAAACTAAGACATGGAAAGGTTGAGCAGTTGATTTTCCTAAGGTCCTAGGCTGACACTGCCATACAGGTCTAGCTTGAGAGGCTGGGGGCTACCTCGCTGCCCACTGATCAGTCCTCTGCAAACCTGTCTTTAAGGCTTGCACCGAGAGAACGGCAGCGCTGTGTACTCTGCAGGGGCAAGCTTCCTTGCCTTTCTCCCCTTTTGCCCTCCAGCCCCAGGGGAAGCCAAATTTGCCGGTATCATTAGCATAGACCCTGCTTCCATTGGCAGCAGAACCCTCATGAAGAGTTTGTCTGGGCAGGCTCGTGGCTTCCACACATGGTCCTCAGCTGTTTTACGCTTAAAGAGGACCCCTGCTGAAAACAGAGCAGCCACAGTCCTTGCTACAAAGCTTGCTCAGGGGCTGACAGGCTTACAAGTGTCCAGGGCACAGAGCTGGGGCCAATGGAATTTACTTTGGACGCATCAGATGAATTCAGCACGGTGCTTTGAGGTCACCAATTTGAGTAACTCCTCTGCATACGTACCTGGGGATGACTCTCCTTCAGTCTCGAATGACTTTTTATTTGAAGAATTGTACAGGCAAAGCCAAAACCACAAGGAATCTTGATCTGGAGAGTTTCACAGAAGCATTCCTTAAAACCAAGCATTTGTCTCATTGTCAGGCTCTGTCAGGATTTCATAAATGTGCCTGTGATTGATTTATCTGTCTGATTACCTCTGGGGCAAGCCTCATGTCTCAAAGATGCCCCATGCACTGAGCAGCTTTGTGTGCAGTGACCGTCCAGCCTAGGCACTTATTCCAGCAGTCAGGACCTCCAGGTTGGCTACGCCTCACTGGGCAGCACCACTGTCTCCTGGAAAGTGGCACACACAGGACGAACGAATTTGCAGAATGCTGCTGTGGCAAAGGAGGAGACAGATTAGTATAGAAGGCAGGTTGGCCAGGGACTGAGGAATAAGGAAAAAACAAAAAATTCCAAGAAGCCAACCCCCACAATAGTTAGCATGTAACAGGGATAGATCTTTGGGTTTTTTTTTTTTGTTGTTGTTGTTGTTGTTTGTTTGTTTTTTTTCCATTTGGGCAGCAGCAGGGATAGAACCGAGGCCTTTACCACTGAGCTACATCCCTGACCCTTTTGCTACTGAGATGGTTTCACTGTGTTTCTGAGGCTCACCTCAGACTTGCTATCCCATAGCCTCTCTCTCGAGTAGCCAGTGTTACAGACATGTGCACCTGTGCTCAGTGGGACTGTGTGTCCTCTTGGCTTAGTCCTCCCGGCCCACAAGAGGCAGTGGCATCTGAGCACATGGGGCGTCTCAAGAACTCTAAAAAGGCCTCCCTGGGGATTTAAGCAATCTGAAAACCAACACAATTAAACCTATATTTGAGGAGAGCAATCTTTCCTTCCTTCATCTTTTCATCCATGTTAGTTCTCTTCCTCTTTCAAAAGCATTTAGCAAAGATCATGCAACAGGACAAAGATGAAAGGGGAGGTGAGCTATTTCCTGGAGATATACAGTGCACTTGCACTGGCATTAGCTATCGGAGACGCTCTTCTCCACCTTTAAATGGGGCCCAGATGTCACTGTTATCAAAGCTACACTTTGAAGGAGACAGCAGATAATGTACCTAGCAAAAAAGGCAGCTATAGCGTGGGAAAAATATATCATAGTTCCATTCACGAGCCCCCCTCCTCTCTCTATGCTAGTTTGTGTCATGAATTGCTATTTGCTGACAAGTGGTAGTGATAGGAACCCAAAGCTGGTGGCGGCACAAGAGAAATGTGCCATTCATGCAGTGCCAGCTGCTCGGCACCGTCCAGAGTGGACCATCAGGTGACTGACGGGAAAGGGAGAGACGGGGGGGGGGGGGGGGGGAAGGGGGAGGGGAGGGAGAAGGAAGAGGGAGGGAGGGAGAGGGAGCCTGTACACACTACAGGCCTCGTTCCCAGGTAGCTGCTTTAGCAGCACTGGTAACCAAAGAGAGACACCCATCCACTGCAGGAAGCCTGACACGTTCTGCAGTCACCCACCCCACCTGTTCCTCTGTCACCTGAGACACACATGCACACACTCGCCACTGTCCTACTGCAGAGGTGGAAGCACTCACTGCCAAGGGCTTCAGCTCTTGCCTTGAGTTGCCTTGACAATTATTTTGAAACAGCTGCTACTTTTAGCATGGCGGCTGCTGCCTATGAATATTTGGTATTTAAATATTTGTTGGCTGAATGAGAGACCAAAAGGATTTCATCTGGATGGATTTATTGGCTGGGATATTTATAGCAGGTATTGTTTGAGTAGACTTTCATAGGTACTGGCTCTTTTTAGCTTCCCAACTGCAAAAAGCAGTAGCTCTTCTACTGCTGTAGAAACCCAGTCTCACAATCGTAGCACTTAACCAGCGTGCATCATTCTTTTTCTGCTTTTCTTAAACTTTTTTTTAATTACCTGATCTACTTCAGTAATAAGAGAAATATTGGCTTAATTGATGTTAAAAGAGGGTGTTTTTGAAAAGAATGTCAGAAAGCTTCTAGAATCAACTGGTGGCTACAAAATGAAGTATAAGGATGCAAAAGAAATAAGATGCCTTCCGAAGTCCGTTAGATAGAAATTCACAGAAAATTCCATCCCATTTCTTTGTCCCGCTCAAGAATATTTCCAGGAAGAGTATCCAGCCATGGTTCCTTCCTGGCCCCTTAATTTAGGGAGGATGGGGCTAGATGACACCTTCAGTATGCTTTGTTCAGTGAGGAAAAATACCTACAGGAAACCCATGAACAAAGAGCAAAGGACACTGGGAAGCCTGAACATTCCATCAGAACCTGCAGCATCCCCTTTATACATGCAAGTGGCAAATCTTAGTGCTGACATGGCTTCCTAGAATTTACACGCATCATGCTTTAAGGGGAAGCTTCTAGCAGGGCTTTCGACCCCTGCATCCCACTCTTTCTTATAAGACCAGCACTTCATGTGTCCTTTTAGACCTCAGAACAAGTCCTTACACAAAGTTTCCTGTCAAATCCAGGTAGCCTGAGTTTATACACTTGACTAAGATTTATAGTATTACTCAAAGCCCGAGATTAAAGCCAAACTAACATTGTGAAGTAGCTCTGGAATGCCAAGCATATAAGCCTTGCAATGGGAATTTTTCTGGCCCATTTCAAAAAGAGATCACTTGGGGAGCCAGAAGAGGGTGGGTGAAAGACAGGCTTGGGCTTCTGTGCTGGTGAGCTGTAGTAGATGGGCTCTTGCCAGAGAAAGAACAGACAGGTGAAACTAGTGAAGCCCAGGTCAAGTTAAAGGTCAGTCACTACTGTCTTACAAAACATTAATTTCTTAGTCATACAACATACACCCAGGTTACAGAAGATGTTGATATCTAAGGAATCTGCATAAAGAATATGCAGAAATGCTTTCTGTGTCTGTCTTTTCTATAAAACTACAGCTATCCCAAATATAAAATGTTATTTTTAAAACTTCCAGGTTAATAGTACTGCTCAGCCTTCTTTTTTTTAATGACAAAAAACAAACCTTGGTGACTAGTCATCTGATGCGAGATACAGTGGAGAAATCTCAAGATTCAGAATGGCCACTTCTGTCCCAAGGAAGCAAATAGTCTCGAGAGAAGAGTGCGGTATCAGCAGAGTATGAGGGTCAGGGATTGTCCCTTGAGTAGCACGTGGGATGTGGGGGCTGGGTTAAAGGAAATGTTCTCTTCGGGTTTATATGGAAGGATGATCAAATGCAATTCCCTGAAGGACAGAAAAGTACGCAGCGCAATTTATAGGTGATGGAGAAAAGAGAAAGACAGGGAGTCTAGATAGCGCAGGCGCATGGAAAACCTCAGACTCTAGGTGGAACGTTTAGAACTTCCTCTCCCAGTTGGCAGTTGGTGGAGCTCATCAGGGAGGTTCTTGGCATGGGCACCCTGCCTTGTTGGAAAGATTCAGGGAAGGGAAGGGGGAGCCAGGAAGGATGGGGAGAAGATTGCTCCAAATTTCAGAATTAAATCATTTCTGTGTCCTAAGCACTGGAGGGAGTTATCCGTGAGAATCTATGTTTGTCCAAATAGCACACAAAACACCAAATGTTTACTATTATTTATGGCAACCCAAAAAGGAATCTCAATATGGAATTTGGCTCATGGCTTGTAATGGTTTGGGGTATTTTGGTAAAAAGATGAATTCTGTATTCAGATATCTCTTTTACTCTATGAGCCAGCTGTTCATTTTCAAATCATGCTTTTTATGCTTAGGACATGACATTTTAAAATTTATACACATATTTGAAAGCTACTCTTTTTCAAGCATTATCCTAAATACTTTGTAAATATTAACTCATTTAATCTTCACATTAAATGAAATTCAATCCCAAGCAGCCTGGGTGGGTTTGCATCCATCCAGGCTTATTATTAATACTTAGAGGTTGTACGGATAGCCGTGTGCAAAGCCCTGCAGCTCTATCCCTGCAGCTCTATCCCTGCACTAAGGCAGGCTGAGGCTCACCTTATGGTGGACAGGAAGCCAGGTATGGGGGAGGAGCCAAGAAGGGAGGTGCACAGTCCAAGGTCATCTCCCTAGCAACCTGTCTCCTCTGACCAGACTCTACCTCCTAGCAGCCAATCAGCTCTAAGCTCCAGAACCAGATGACCTCTCAGAAGCCCCAACTGTGAGCCTAAAAGGTTGCTGAGTGACATCTGAAGCAACTTAATAAAAATTTGTCTGCAATTTAACAATGAAAATGGACTAGAGCTATATCTCAGTGCAGATGCCTCTTATCCACTATTTCCAACACAACCCAAAAAGAAAGAAGAAACATAGTCAGAAAGTGCAACTGACAGTCTGTAGATGTTTAGCTTGGCATAGGGGTTATGCCTTGTTTTGGTTTTTGAATTTTAGTTAGAAAGGATTATTTTTAAGTTATGTATTTCTTTTTTTTTTTTTTTTTTTTTTCTTCCGTATTTAGGACAGGGTCTACAGGGTCTCACTACAAAGAATGGACTCATAGTGATTCTGCTGTTTTCAGCTTCCCAAGTGCTGGGGTTACAGGCGTGCACCACTGTGCCCAGTCTCAATCTGCATCTCAGTGAACCCTGGGGGCAGGGCCAGCACAGAAAGTTGTGTATTTCAATTTGTTTTGCTTTATGCATTCTCATTCTTAATCAGCAAGAATAGGAACCAGCCAATTAGAGCTCTAGTGTGCAGAAATGGTAAAGGTATGCAATTCTCCCCAGATCCCCCCTCTCCTTCTTGTCTCCCTGACACTGGGGGGGGGGGTCACTGTCATTTATTATTAGACTTGTGGTGACTCCCGGTATGCTTTGTCCTGTCACGCACTGCCTGGTCTGCAGGGATAATTGCAGTTGCAATGCACTTCATGAGCTGCAGGGTCCTGGAGGTTCTATGGTTGCCTGATAAAATATTACATCCCAGATGGCTGTGGTTGCAAGATGTTGTCTAATTAAAGTTGTCCAGCTGCAGGAGCTTTGGAGTCTAACTACAGGACTGACCTTTCCACCCAGGTCACTGTAATTTTCAGAAGAAATGCTGACTCCCGGATCCGGGAGTAGAGATGAACATGTTGGAGTCCTGTATTCCTTTCAATTACCTCTCTTCTGCCTCTGTTTCATATTAATATTCAGCCACTCTGATGGCTTTTAAAAACTTGGGTAATTACATTGAAATCAGAACTATAGCCAACTTGATTATTGGGTTATTTGCTCTAGAACTTTCCATTTCTATCATCTTTCACAACTTCCAAAATTCTTGCTAAATAGCATTTGCTTTCACAGTGACCCTGTGAGACAGAAATAGGAGAAGCATTTCTCCCCCAATAAAAGTGAAGGGAACAGTGCATGCTGGGAACAAAGGTTTTCACACCTCACCCCTTTTCCTTAAAACCAGACCCTGGTACTTCGTTTGTAAAGCTATTTCCTAAATACAAAGATAAAAATGTGTTTATTTAATTAAAACATCATTCTCTAAGGCCTAAGAACTTCCAGACTGTGTTATTCTCCCTCCCCACTGAGACATAATTGAAGATTGATATGATACGTTTTATTAATTAGACCCATCTGGTTTTCCCACAGAGAAGAAAGAAATGTGTCATCTTTTATGCCACCTGATTTAAATAAAAATCCACTTGGATTCAGCCTTTTCATGCTGGTGCTCTACCAAAGCGACCAGGAAGTGAAATGTGAAATATGTACCTTCATCTCACTTTCAGAAAGAAAGTGGGAATCATTGTAACGAACATATTTTCCTTCAGAGAGTAGAGGAACTGAAGATGGTGAAAGGTCTGTGGGTCTCCTTCTTCATCACTGATGGCAAGCCCATCGGGACAGGCCACGAGACATTTCTAGAGACAGAACAGAAGGGCAGCTCTCTACTCGATTTTAAAGACCTAGAGGAGTGAGTGTGTGTGTGTGTGTGTGTGTGTGTGTGTGTGTGTGTGTGTGTGTGTGTGTGTGAATTTTTTTTTTTGAACCGCATTACCCAGGTATTAGGCTTCTCCGTTTCAGCAACCCATGTCCATGCTACCGTGAACACGTCTGTTCTCTTCTAAGTGTTTCTGGGAAGATTGCTATTAAATAAGTTTGACACTTAGTAGATTTTTGGTGAAACGTATCAGCCTCCAAAATGTGGGCCAGACTTGTCCCGTCATAAAAGACTGAAGAGGGGCTTCTGGCAGGAAGCCACCTTCTTGCATCAGTGATGACTCTTTTCCAACCTACTGGCCTACCCCAGTATGCAGAGGTTCAGAATACAAGCTTCCACCATTGTGCAAGTCAGTGTGTTCTCCCCTTTGCCTCCTGTAAGAACCACTGGGAGATACATGTCTGTCTGTCTGTCTGTCTGCCTGCCTGCCTGCCTGCCTGCCTGCCTGCCTGCCTACTTACCTATCTCCTGTTGACTTGGTCTTACTGGCAATCCCTGACTAAAATGTACAAGTGTGTTATCGTATAACAATTAAGATTCTGCACTAGGAACTGGCAGGCACTGTCTATCAGAGACAAGAGAATGTGTGAGGCTTCAAGGACCACAAGGTCTGTGGTGGAGCTACTCAGCTCTCTTTGTGTGCTAGAGCATCCACAGACAATGGCTATCCCCAGGGGTATGGCTATATTCTCCTAATACTTTATAAAAATAACTAGTAAGTCAGATATGCTCCACAGGTCATTGTCTGACAGTCTTCACTCTGTACATGGAAGGTGTTATCTAACATAATAATCATAACCTATTGGCTAGCAGGTAAAGTACTGAGGATTTGCCACCTACCCATGCATTTAATGACATGTAATGTGCACGTACTTGAACTGCAACTCAAACTTCCAGGATATATAGTGCTCTATTACTTTATAAATTTAATGTCTAATTCTCACTCCACCAGGTAGACAGAGCAGAAGTTATCAGTTGGGAAGCCCACTGGGATCTCCTCAGTGCTTGTGCAAACAGAACGTGGCCCCATGGTTGTTGCTGTCTTCCATCATGATGACATACAGTGATCCACTGTCACATCCATCCTTGGTCTTTGCAGTTCACAATGAGATAGTTGTAATTATTTTCTGCAGTGCTTCTTTCTTCAGGACCAGAGATGTTTTCTGTTCTTTGCACCCCATGCTTAGTAGTCTCTTTGTCCTTTTATCAGATGAGAATATGGAAAACTCCCTAAACTTTGTATCCCAATGGTCCAGTTCTAAGCTCACCGGCACTGATCTAACCCTCATCTTGCCTCTCTGAAGGCCTTTTAACTACTATACAGAGTAATGGGGCACCATTAACTTCTCTTTTTTTCTCACATTCTCCATAGGAGAACATAATTCAGTCATGGAATATAATTGAGGAGCTGTCTCCCCTACCTTTCTTTTTCATTCCTTCTCAGCTCTGTGGTTTTTTTCTGGCCCAGGAGTTAAAAAACATTACATGCTCATCATATCTGGAGTCCTTTCCATTCCATTTCTTAGCTGAACTTTTTCAACTGAAAAGGCAACAAAACTTGTATTGGGGGAAACTGGTATTTATTTTCTCTTTCTGTCTCTCTCTGTCTCTCTGCGTGTGTCTCTCTCTGTGTCACTGTCTCTGTCTTGCTCCTTATTTCTGTTTGTCTGTCTGTCTGTCTGTCTGTCTGAAATGGGATTGAATCCAGCACCAATGCATTTAGCTATATCCAAACCCTTTTAAAAGTTTTCAGTGGGGGAACAGCAACCATGACCCCCTCCTGTCCCTCTCTCGGACAGGAGCTTTCCTTTCCTCAATAAATATGCTGCTTATTTAAAAAAAAAAAAAAAAAAGTAGAAGTTTTCCACAGTGTAATAGTTCATTCCTGAGGCAGTGGGAAAATAGGCCTGGGTCTTGAATAGGAGAAATGGCCAAAATGAGGAATGGCACTACCTGCATAAGACGCTGGTAAATACTTGACAAATGTTGTTCTACAAAACTGAGTGTTTTGCCCCAGTAGCAGATCCAGGACAGAAATAAAGGTCATTCTGATTCCAAAGCCAAACTTGGAGCCCCTGAGTGTTCTACTAACCCAGTACTTAACAGGCCATTCTGTCAGAGTACACCATAAACCAATAAGGGGTGTGTGTGTGTGTGTGTGTGTGTGTGTGTGTGTGTGTGTGTGTGGTACCGGGGATTGAACTCAGAACCCTGTACTAACCAGGCAAGCACTTATCCTACTGAGCTACTTTCCTGGCCCAAAACTATTAAGTCTGAAAATTAATTTGTGAATTAAGATTGAAGGCTAATAAGGAATGCAAGACAGTCTCTTGGTGAGAAATAAGTGGAATGGGCTATGAGTTTAGAGAAAGCAGAGAGTACAGTGGTTAAGATCAGGACTTAGGGGGTTGAATTTTGATTCAGTTTTCAAGTATTAATAGAACTCAGTTCTTAGGCACATAGGAGTCCTGAAGAGGAATTCCCTAGCCTTGTGTCTGGGAGGAAGACGCCTGGCTTACAGACATCAGTTTCTGTCTCCTCCAGATGAGCCACTTGTTTGGGGCATCAGCACATATCCCCGCCCATGTGACACACTTGTGATTTCTGCAGCCCAACCACAGTCCCTCCTATGATCTCACCACTAAAGCACCTCCCATGCCATCTGGAGGAGCTTGGGAAATCTTCGGAGGTCATTTACCTGGAGATTGCATGGAGAACAATGAATAATTTCCCTCATTATTTCACTTAATCATGGTCAGCTAGACAACAAGAGTAACCTGGGATTTCTCATGGGGACTTCTGTCTCTGACAGTTGTTAAGCTAGGCAGTGGTTGGCTTGGCTCTGGGGATCCTTCCCAAACTTACGTGGGCTCGCAGGTTGCTGACTCACCCTGTTGAGTGTGCCCCAGCCATGGGCTACGGGCCCTGTCTCGGTTTTGAAAACGTTCTCCACTAGTTCATTTCCTAAATTTGCTAAGATATTTTGGTTGGGAAAACTATTCATATATAAATGAGAATTATAATTACATATTTGGGGTTTCCAAAGTCTTTCAGTGTTCTTTACTGCTCTGTGTTTTGTGGGAAACAAACAGAAAGTAAAAACCTTATCTCCAAAGATCAACTCTCACAATTAAGAATCTTGGCTTTCCAAAGCCTATGTTAGAGCTAAAAGAGTCTAATTCATTACTCTAGGGCAGAGGTGGCCAGCCCCTTCGAGCTTTCAACGTTAAACAGTAGGCTGCAGTGCACGTGCCATAGGGTCCCCACTGATGCTCCAGGGTCTCTTAGAAGCTGTGTATCTCACCATCGTCCTGGTGTATGCAAGTGTGTATGCATTTATGAGCACACACATGTGCTTTTCACCACTGTGGTAGACAGAGAAATGTGTCATCCTTGACATTAGAAGTTTGTGTTTCTGGATATTTATCTTAAAAACCAATTAGTCTGTAGTGGATTCTTACATCATATTAATACTGGAAGATATCTTGTATGTCTAAAAATGGGCCGTGTGTGGTCTTAGAGTGACAGCTGAAATCACAGGACTTCTTGGAGTCATAAAAATGTTCTAAAAAAATTTTAGCTTAACATGGGTAGGTATAGTATAAATATGCTGTACAAATCTATAAATATGAAAGTCCTTAAATTGCACACTGTGAATAAATGATTTTTATTTTGTCTTTTTGAGCCATGGTCTTGCTATGCAGTTCAGGCTGGCCTTGAACTCACTTTTGTAGCCCAGGCTGGTCTCAAACTCTCAGGGATCCTCCTGCCTCATCCTCCCAAGCATTAGGATTACAGGCATGCAGTACCATGCCCAGATTTGAATAGATGAATTTTATCTCTTTTAAATTAAGGGAAAAAGAACTAGATTTAACAATATAGTGTAGCTTTAAAAGACCCTTAACTATGTGTCTGAGGACATAGAGACCCTGGGAGGTATTCTGATTCCCAAACACTGTTCTTTGCTTTCCATTTCACATAGCTCACATATAGAAGTCTACCTAATTCACATTGTCCTTCTTCCCTGACTCATTTGTCTTTAGGGTAGAAAATCTCTACTCATCTTTGGATAGCAATTCAGAGATGACCCATTTTGCTGAAGTTTTTCTTAGCCAGATAAATGTGCGTTAAGAGCCTTTACTGTGTGCCAATATATTACTCTGAAGTTTTCCTGTTATATCTCTTACATCTTGTTTCACACTATATCATAACTGCCTGCCCACTGGACCTTGAGCATTCTGGGAGTGGGGATGTGTCCATCATTTTTGAATGACAATATAGGATAGATAGATGGATCATCTGCCTAATTGGTTTTCATGGGATAGAAATGAAAACAAGCTGTAAAGGTATTTCTTTCTAAGTCCAGAGAAAAAAGATGTTAGAGCTCAGATTGGTCTTTCTTTTTCCCCAGAACCTCAGTTTTGGGTGGTACATAATAAAGACTTTCTCTCGTCTGCATTTGCTATTATAATTGACCTAGCTCCACTGTCCTGCTGTTTTTGCCGCTTGTTTATAAATTAGAGACATCTTTCAACTTGGTGGGGGAGCTACACTCCACTACAGCCACGGTAAGATGGAAATATGTCTCAGAAAATTTAGAAATAGCATTGCCACTAAACAGGACGTCCCATGCTTTATTGGTACGAAATCACTCGCTGAGTCAGAAAAAAAACAGAGATAGAAAAGTTATTCACAGCACCAGAATTTTTAATTGGGGAAGGAACAGAGCCAACATATTGAAGAAACAAAGCTTTCTCCGGGTGACTGACCCTGCCTTCTCCGCTTCCTCCCTCATGGCTTCCATGATGGTCTAATATGGCCACCAACGCTGTACTCCAAGCCTAACTATAAGAAGTATAGAAATCCTTTACCAAAATGTGAGGATCAGCCAGGAGACTGCTCCAAGGTCATGTGGCTCAAACTGCCACTGATGCAGAATTCCCTCCAGTGCTGTCTTGAGTAGGTTCTTTGTAGTTTGTGCTGTGAGCAGTTCTACTGATGCTTAGTCATCTCTGTTGGAGACAACAGATTTTTCTTTGGGGTCACAGTGTTATTTTAAAAGAACAGAGTCTGAAAGCACCTAAGTATGGAGATACACTGTATTATAGTTCTGGCTCTGCCCTAGACCATGGGGGTTCCTTTGCACAAGTTATTTTACCCCTCTATACCTAATTCTTTGCACAAAACTGAAGTCAATAGTACAGCATCTGCACTATGAGGATTGCATGAGAAAAATGAGCACAATGTCTTTACAATATTGCTAAAGACATAGGTGGTATGCAATAAATACTACTTTAAAAAGAGAACCAAGAATAGCTCTTAAAATAAGCCTACACTTGGCCTGGCATTTGTCAATAAAGTTCAAAATGGAATGAACTATAATTACCATGATGATCAAAGCCATACCAATATATCACTCTACCCTATATGATATCCTGTGATTTTTTTTTTAAACTTTGATTTGAAACGAAGGACAGTGAATTCACTCACAGAGAAACTCAAGGATTAGAAATCAGTAAGTAGACACAGCGTTGCATGGGAAACAGCTTAACAGATACGTAGATACAGGGAGTTGTTTATCTGTAGGAATCAACATAAACTGCTTGTTCCATTCTCTGAAAGGAAAACCCTGGAGCAGAAGGTGGCCTTCCTTGGGGACCCTCTCTGTCCTCTTGGTCACTCACCTTACCAAGCCTGTTGCCATTGCCCCAGTGGCCCGATGGTTGGGGCATCCCACTAGACAACATACAAATGATGAGCTTAGAAGAGAAGGACATGCCTCTGCATTCAGGCCCTACAGGATTTCAGCTAATTTTGTAATTCTGAAGTTTGAAATGACCTAGCTCATCAAAGTGATAATTACAATCTGCCCCACCTTCCAAAGCAGTTGGTTTGTTGTCACGAAAATGACCATTGTTTTTTGATTCTTTTAAAGCACCTTCCATTGTAACCGGGAGGTAGCCTTACCCGAGTTGAAAGGTCTTCACTGAGACCCTAGCTTTCAGTCGGAAACCAAGCAAGGCAGAAAGTTTCTAATGATTCCATAAAAAATATATTACTTTTCCTTCCTGTAAGATAGTTCATTGAAAGGACGTATTTTTTTCTGGGTAATGATTAGATACAGGGGATGAAGGTCTTGAAAAAAAATATTCTTACGTACTCCAGCTCTTGTGGCCAAAGAACTTTTCAGTGTTTCTCCTTATAACGCTGACCAAGCTCTCAGACAGAATCACCCATCTCATTTAGTGGCATCTTGTGCTTTGCTGATAAATATAAAGTTGATTTGAAGCAGACTATCAAGCAAAAAAATAAAAAGATATTCCTGGTATTCCTTTTAAGACTCTTAGGGATCAGTGTCTTATAGTCTTCTTGTTATACTGCTTACTGTAAATGTAAAACCATATCTGGTAGGCTCTGGCCCTAGGATGAATTTCTGAACTATTATTGTGGTCATCTAATATAGCTGAAGCCCTTAAAACAATGGTTTATCTTTCCAGAGACCACCTCCCCGCTTCTTCTGCAACTCAGCCCAGAGTACAATTTCCTTTGATCTTTTCCTCTGCCTCAGAGAAGACCTTATTAGCTCTTCAGGTATTTATTTCTAAACATCCCCCTCAAACCCCATCCTTGACAAAAAGTCTATAAAAGCCTCAGCCTCCCTTTGTTCCAGTTCAGAGAATGTCTTATCTTCCCTATATTCTCTCCATGTCCTCAAAGATAATAAAGCCCCTTTCCCTTTCTCCTTCTGCCTGTTGCTCTGCTGTGACTTCATCCGGAAAACCTATCAGTATCTAGGTCTGATACACCTGGAAACATCACCAAATTCAAGACCACTGAGGAAAACCTAGGTTTCTTTTTTTCTCTCAGTGATTTGATCCATAACAAATTCACATAGTATTTACAAAGATCCATGGTATTTGTCCCAGGTGCTGTATTGCAGAACTTACTACTTTTCTTCCCACACAGTACCTTACTCCCACTCCTTGATGCTCTTTATCAGGATGCCTCTTATTTATCTTGGTCCTCACCCATCCCTAGATGGCCCCATCTATGTGTCTCTGTGTCTCTGTAGGTCACCAGAATAGTTGTCTCACTCTTTTTTGACTTAGCTTGCCCAACCGTCCCCTGGAGAGTGTGAGTTTCACCTCGGCTCACTCAATCTCATGACTCATAATACCCTTTCCAATAGTACTCTGGCATGTCAATTTCTAATTGAGTTTCTATTTGAAATGTTTTTTTCTTTCATCCGATATATAGGGATTGATTTAGTCATCCTAAAATATGACAAATTATAAGATAGTAATTGTTATGGTCTGTGTGTATCTGTCCCCCGAAATCTTCATGCAAGTACGGAGCAAACTTCTAGACTTTGTGATTAACTCATGATCCACTGGGGCTATCGGTCTGAGTACTATTTCCAGCCTGGAGTGGATAGTCTGAATGCAATTTAAGACAGAGGGACTTGTTCTCTGTAGCCATTCTTGCTACTACTCTTCCCATTTGCTTTTGCTCTTTGCTGTTTTCCAATGCCATGTGCCGCTCTGCCTTGGAGCCAGCTCATGTGGATTGAACCCTCCAGTAACTCAGAGCTCAATAAACCTTCCCTTCCTTCATTTTGGGTGTTGTATATTTGTCCCAGCAACGACAGAGAGTAACTAAGACAGTAATACTCTAAAATTACGAAGACAAAAGAATGAATTATAAATTTTAGTAACGTATATATTAATATTACATTGGTATGCGTGTGTCTTTTGGAAATTTTTAAATTTTACTCTAAATATTTGAAGTTCAGCTTTGTGTAGTAATTTTAATACTTTTAAGATGTCATGGCAACAGAGTCAAAAGATAGAAAAAAGGACCTATCTAAAAGCAGATAAATGGACAGTCCAATTATCTTGTCTTGGGATATAATTTAATTCTAGAGTACTTGTCAAGACTTTACTAGGCCCTGATTTTAATCATTACCACAAATAAATCAATCCTACCTTTAGGTATCTTTGAAATTCCTGAAGATCCATCAGGAAGTGAGTGTAGTGTTCTCAAGATATTCTGCCATTTGCTTTAAATATTAAATCTTCATGATCTCAATGAAGTTGAGACATATTTATAATAAAAATTAAATGAAAAAAAATAACATCACAATATAAATCCAAGGGCTTGCCTGGTAGCTCAGTGGACTGTTTCGGCAGTATTCGGCAGCCAGGGTTCTATCCCCAGTATGCCATGCCAACCCCGCCCTGGAGGCTTGCTGAGATGGTGACTGAGACTGGGCATGGTGGTAGTTGCCTGTAATCCCAGCACTTTGGGAGGCTGAAAACAGGAGAATCACTACGAGTCTGATCTACATAGTGAGACTTTGTAGACCCTGTAGACCCTGTATCCCCTATCCTAAATGCATTAAAACAAAGCAAATAAGCATAATAATAATAATAATAATAATAATAATAATAATAATAATAAGTCCTAATGCCTTATGAAGTCTCAATCTTACTCAATTTGAATACAAATCTTCCCTCATTAGAGCCATACCTACTCCTGACCTTATAAATTGCAGAGAGGAAGCCAGCAACTACATGTTGGCTCATGTATCTTCATTGACTGTCACTGTCAGACCAGGCCTAAGCGGCCTGCAAGATTCTGATGACAGGGCTTGTGACACATGCATGGCTTGTGTGACTGTGTGATGCATGGCATCTATAAGACACACAGACAAGGGCTTGGAAGATAGCTCAGTGGACTAAGGTAGGTGCCGCACCAGTGACTGAGGCAGGGCTTGGTGGTGCACGCCTGTGATCCCAGCGCTGGGAAGGCTGAAAACAGGAAGATCACTATAAGTTTGAGCTGCACAGTGACATAGTGAGACTTTGCACAAAATATATTTAAGAAGAAGAAGAAGAAGAGGGGGAGCGGCGGGGGAGGAGGATAAAGAGACCAAAAAAGTGGTGACCTGGGTAGGTGTGTCCCAGGCTTTGGGGAACTCCAAGTCAGATACAGAAGACATAAATGTAATAAATTATTACCAAGGAGTGAGTTATATAAGGGAAATGTCAGCATGGCCAAGAAGTCTGTTACAGTCTAGCTTAAAGGTCAAAGAACTTCTCTGAGGAAATGACATTCACAGAAATTGACAGTTACCTGAACAGTAGAGCAAAGTGCTTAGTTAGAAATTAGAGAGATATCTGCAGATTAGATGAACAGAAAGAAGTCTGGTTAGACAGTGGCGCTGACTAGATCCTCATCCACTCATCACCACACTGATGATTGCCATCTTTGGTTAATCAAATTCTGCTCTCACCTGAGTTGCAGAAAATGGCCTGAGGATGACATACACCCATCCTAGAATGCCATGACCACTAACCTGCAGGGGTTTCCAGGACAGCCCAGAAATTTCCCACCATGGCTTCCACCACATCCCACCCTGTCCTTTAAAGATCCACTTCCCACTTTCCCTCTCCACACCTGCCTGCTACGCACCCTACTCTTCTCGATGGCTATTTCCTCTCTCACGCAAAAAAAAGAAAGCCATTAAGCAATCAAAGACAAACATCAACGCTCACAGACTTCAGCACATACCGCTGTGTTTACTGACTTGGATCAGGTAGGAACTACCCTGCTGCTCTTCAAACCACGCCACCTAATTTTGCAAAGGATCCCAATATGCGCAACTGTTCAAAGGCAGGATTCCAACAGTTACCCACAATCCTCTTGTCTATATCTCTAACTGTCCTTCCTCAATTTTGCCCCTCAATGAATACATGTACTCTCTTCTCTTATTAAAGAAAAGAAAAAACAGAAACCTTCCTGTAGCTTCCCCGTTATCCCTGCCAACCACCCCATTTATCTGTGGTCTCCTGTTGAAAAACTTGAAACGCAACCTGTGCTCTCTGCGTTCATTTCTTTACCTCCTGTTTTTCCTTGATCTATTCCTTCAGGCTTTTCACCACTGCAGGGAACACGCTTTCCACATTGATCACTAATTTCCATCAGAGATAGATTTGTCTTAAAAGTAATCGTATTTCATTTCAAAATCCTCATTTTCAAAAAGCTTTTCAAAAGACACTTAATTTACATTCTGTCCCTTAAAAACTGCTCCCAAATAATACACATTTAGACGCAATGGAGCCCAGATCCACCCTTGGCTTCCACATTGCCCTGTGTAGTGGTCTGATGTGTTTTCACAGAGAAGTTCTGTAATATCCATGTCCTCCTAGAGTTTCATGAAAAATAGAAAGCAGATTTAAAAAAAATTACGGGGATCACCGTGATAGCTCAGTGGACTAAAGCATCTGCTTATGCAAGCTTAGGAAAGTGCAGGGAATGCAGTTCGATTCCTGGCACCACATTTTGTGCCAGACCTCCCCCAGGGCAGGCTGAGCCAACCAGAGTCCAGGTATAGTGGTGCATGTCTATATTCCCAGTGCTGGGGAGGCTGAAAAAAAAAAAAAAAAAAACCCCAGAAGAACCACTGTGAGCTGCATCATGAGACCTTGTACCAAATACATTAAAAAAAAAAAAAAAAAAGCCATCTTACTAGTTAGATTTTTTTGGCTCTGGTTTTATTTGGACGAGTCTCAATACATTTATTCCTGAGTGTGTTTAGGATAACATAAGAAGGGAAAGTAACCGCATTTTTGCTAGACCATTAACTTGATGCCCAGGTAGAATTTAATGATAAAATAGTGAAACACTTCATGGGAGTAAAACGTTGAGCTGAGAAATAAGGAGTTGTTAGGAGAACCTCAGGGCTGCACATTTAGGAGTAGGAAAGTAAGCTGCAGCAAAGGGCACATGGCGGGGAATGAGGCCAGCGTTAGTCACCCAACCTGTACAACGCTGTTCTAAATGGAGGCTGAAATGCTAAGGCATTGTTGTGTTACCAGGGGCATCCGGTGTGGTGCCGACCAATGTAAGTGCACCCAGAATAAGAGGAGGGCTATGCAAATTTTTTGTTGCATTTTTTGTGGTTTTACTGAAGCACAAATAAATAAGCACACAGAACTTCTCTTTCTGATTTAGTGAGAGTTCTAAAGGGAAACTAACTAGACAAGGTTTAATATAGTCAGATTTTAACGTTTTAATTTGGACTTTTTCTTTTCTGTGGGTGACAGACAATTCTCGTGGGTGTCTTGTGATTATGCAAGTCTTTTTGACACTGACTTTCTACATTTCTATTAGTGTATAATTGAAGAATGGAACGATTACCTTCCTCGTAGGGAGATGGTACATGCATGTAGACCATCTTAACTCTTTTACCCCTTCCTTACTTGTTCCTCTCTGGCTTTCTCCATCTTTTAAGCGTCTTCCCTTTTGCAAAAGATCTATTTCATTTTGCTCTTTATTTATATTTTGTATATATCATATACCAAAAAATGAACCTTTTAACTTATTTAAATTTATACAGAAGAAATTTATGAAGTTTGTTTCTGGTGTATTTCGGTTAATATTATGATCTTCTTGTCCAATTTCCTACAAATGACTCAAGCTTATTCTTTACAGCAGAGTAGTATTCCAATGTGTATGAATATAATGTTTTCTTTATTCATTCTTCTCTTCATGGAGATACGGGCTGGTTTTAACACTTAACCTATGATGAACTGGGTGGCTATAAACCTGGCTAGGCATGTATCACTGTAATATGATGCCTGTAACTCTGTTGGGAAGAAGTCTAGTAGGAAACTAGCCTGGTGGGATTCCTTGAACAATCTCCATACTTAAATCCATAGTTGCTGTATTAGTTTACATTCCCATCAGCAATGTAGAAGGATTCCGTTGTTCCTATGACCTCAGCAGCATCCCTGTTCTTTGATTTCTTGATGATATCTATTCTTTCTAGAGTAATATGGAATCACAGTGCTTTCTTTCTTTCTTTCTTTCTTTCTTTATTTATTTATTTATTTATTTATTTTTATGGCTGGCTCAGCCTGCCCTGGGGGTGGGGCTGGCATAGCATGTGGTGCCGAGGATCGAACCGAGGTCTCTGCGCTTGCCTAATGGAATCACAGTGCTTTAAAATTTGTATTTTTATAATACCTGGAGATGATGAATATTCTCTAACTTATTTCCCGTTTGTACTTCTTCTAGAAAGTATCTCTTCATTTCAATGAATACACAATTATGAAATTCATATGGAAAAAGTGTCCATGTTTTGAGTGGGTCATTTATTTTAGGGTCTAGGTTTTAAATTACTTTTCCTATTCTACAGGTTTCCTACTCGTTTGGCTTTCTTGGCTATGCAGGAGCTTTTCCATTTGATAGAATCCCATTTTTTTATTCCTGATCTTATTTGTTTTATAATCGAGTTTCTTTTCAGAAACTTCATGACTATGTTTTCAAAAATTTTATTCATTTTATCTTCCAGCAACTTAAATGTTTTGGCTGTAACATTTAGGTTTCTGATCTACTTTGATTATAATTTAGCACATGTTGAGGTGCCAGGGTCTAGAGTCAGTCCTGTATACACAGATAGCCAGTTTTCCCAACCCTATGTTTTTGTCCCCTTTGTCGAAGACCAGATAGCTGAGTATATCTGGGGTTGTATCTGAATCCTCTGTTCTCTTCCTTTGATCCACATGTCTGTTTTATGATAGTGCCATACTGCTTTTATCACTACAGTTGTGTAATATAACATGAATCCCGAACTTGTGACACTTCTTGTTCAGGGCCACTTTTGCTATTCAAAGGTTTTTCTGCTTCCATATGAATTTTAGAATTGTGTCAAATTCTTTAAGGAATGCTGTTGATATTTTTATTGGGATTGCATTTAATCTATATTAGTTTTGGTTATGTGGCCATTTTTTACAACATTGGTTCTGCCTATCTAGAAGCCAGGGCTACCTTTTCATTTTTTGATGTCATCTTCAATCCTCATTTTCAAAGCACTATAATTTTCATTATAAAATATTTTACTTCCTTAGATTAATTCCTTCCTATGTAATTATTCTTGATGCTATTGTAAATGATACTGTTCACCTGACTTCTTGCTCAGTGAGTTTATTATTGGTATAGAAGAACACTATTGAATTTTGTATATTGCTTATATTCTGATAAATTGCTGAAATTTGAAATTAATTCTGCAAGTGTTTTGTTAGAACTTTTGGGGCCTTCTACATAGAGGAAGATGGCCTCATAATTTGACCTCTTCCTTGTCTAGACATATTACTTTGGTTTCTTTTTCTTCCCCGATCACTCTGTTTCAAATTCCATAGTGAACAGGACTAGTGATAGTGGACATCCTGGTCTTGTTCTTACTTTTAGAGGACAAACATTCTTTTTTCTTTTTCCTTTTTAACATGATGTTGACGGTAGGTTTTTAATGAATGGATGATTTTCATTTTATTTTATTTTATTTTATTCTTTTTTTTTTGAGACAAGGTCTTGCTTTGTAGTCTCCTAATGATGCCCAGGCTGGCCACCAACTCATGGCAGTCCTTCAGCCTCAGTCTTCCAGAATGCTGAGGTTACAGGCCTGTGCCACCAGTGGCTTTTACCAGATGACCACAAGGTGTTTCTGCTTCTATTTTGGTCAGAGGTGTTTTGTGTATTTGGTTGTTTTACAATGTACAAATGTTGGACTTTTTCAAAGACTTTACTGCATCTGTTGAAATGATCATGATTCTTCTCCTGCATGATTCTTCTGCTTATGTGATGCATTGTAATTATGGATTTCCGTATTTTAAATCATCTTGCTTCCCTGGAATGAAGCCCACTTTGTCATAGTGGATGATCTTTTTGGTGATTCAAGTGTATCTTGTTGAGGATTTTTCCATCTATGTTAATTAAAGAGATTGCCAGTAGTTGTCTTTTTTGGTTGGGTCTTCATATAACTTGGGCATCATCTAGTATAGCTTCCACAATTTCAAGAGTACTTCTCTATCAATTTCGTTAGAGAGCTTGAGGACTAATGGAGTTAGATTTTCTCTGAACTTATTATAGAATTCAATGGTGGATCCATGGAGTCAGGGGTTTGCATGTCCTCTCAAAAAGGCTCTAGCTGCCCTTTGTCCCAGACTATCTTCTCAAGCATTTTTAAATACTTAAAAGCTTTAATTGGGCTAACCGCCCCTCCAGAGAACAGGACACCCACGTTTATTGCCTAGTGCAATAAAATACTGCCCATTATAAAGATTAGGGTTTACCAAACTCAAGTTTTTTCTCCTATAACACAAACTGCTATATTTATAGGGATCTATCTGGCCATATCTGTGTTATTACTACTTGTGTGACTTTTGGTGTGAGAACCTGATTCTGATACGCTTTTACTTTCTCAATGCTTACAATTGATAAAGTCCCTTTTCTACAACCCAGAATATCACATGTTCTGCCAGCATCCATGAAATGCACACAGAATACCTTGTTTGTAAGTGGCCTGAAATCTCAAAATTTTCGCATTTATTACAATTAAAAGATACTTTTAAATAATATTAAAAATGAGGGAAAGGATAGCTCAGCGGTCTAAAGTGCCACTTAGGTGAGCTTAGGCAACCGCAGGGACCATGGTTTGATGCCCAGCACCACATGCTGCACCAGCCCTACCCCCAGGGCAGGCTGAGCCAGCCATAACATAAAGCTTTTTTAAAAAATAAAATGTGACTTAAAAAATGAGGAAAAATAAAATACTGATTAAAAACCTGTAGTGGGGGCCAGGGAGATAGCTCAGCAGAATAAGCACTTGCCTGGCAAGTTCAAGGGCCTGAGTTCTATCCCTGCTTACACACATACACACACACACACATCTGTCATGGGTAATTCTAGAACACAAAACGTGACTCCTTACTTTGACTGTCCTTTTCTACTTTTTTCTTCATCTGGGCTATTCCCCCTGCCTGGAATGTACTCTCTTCCATGTGTTTATCACAGTCATTGGATAGCTGGCATTTAGAAAGTTTTCTGAATGCCATATTTTTTTAATGTGCATTTGAAAAATCCATCACCCATGCTGTGAAAAGTGAAGTAAAAGGATTTAGCCTTCCTCCAGCTTTTGGACCATGCTGGACGACACTTTTGATAAGGAATATTCATTCATTCTTTGCTCAAACATTCATTATGCCTCTGATGTGTGCCAGGTACAACCCTGGATCCAAAGCTGAAGAGATAAGGATTTCCAATTTACTGAGGCCTAGGAGTAAACAAATATAATGACAAAAATAAATGATAAAGTGCATGCCAAAATGGCTTCTCATGCATAGCAAGGTTTCCACAGTTTATGACTTTGCAATCTTTTCACATCCACGTGGAGTGCTGTAGTACCCTCTGACTACCATCCTTGTTTAGATCATCCTCTTATAATACTGAGGAATAAATGAACTCTTCCTGCCGTATAGGCTTTTCTTTGTAAGAACGTAGGGTTCAAGTGAATCAATACATAATGCAAGCAGAAAACTCTGATGAAGAATGTGCTTCAGATGCCATTGGATTCAGGCATTCCACTAATAGAACACAATTCTATACTCATGCTATTTCGGATTTCTCTTTCCCCTCATGTTGGTCCCACCCTTAGGAGTAATCTGTAGTTCTGTCAAGTACCTGCCAGGCTTCTCTGCTATCCTGTAATTCACCTGAGCATAAATGAGAAATAATTTCAACAGTTACAATAAAAATCCTGCTATTAAATCTCAGTAACCTGACTTGACTTACATCCATATTGCTTTAATGTAGTTGGTTGCAGGGGCAGGCAAGGTAGCTTAGCAGTCTAAAGTGCCTGCTTAGGCAAGTGCAGGGACTGAAGTTCAATCCCCAGCCCCATATGCCACACCAGCCCAAATATAAAAATATATATATATTTGGAGTTTGCAGGGCCTTACTGTGCATCTTGGACTTGTGCTGATCCTCCTGCTTTTAACCTCTCCAGCGCTGGGATTATAAATAAGCCTGCACCACCTTGGTCTCTGCTCTTATCTAAACCTGCCTAACCTTCAGTGCACTGAGCTAGCTCGCTGGTACACATCCATATTCTTTAATTAATAGTGGGTAGCCAAAGAGGCACGAGGCTCCCAAGGGTAGTGATGGGTCATGTCCTTTTTCGTGGAGCTGGAGGTCAGTGTTATTCACTCCAATTCATATACTCTAAAGATATTCGAGGTTCATGAACATGACGGGTAAAGAATCATGGGAAGGCAAAAGTAATGATGTTCAATATCTCCTTCAAGATCATTTCATTTGAAACATTTACTAGAACTAAGTTTTTTTTTTTTTTAAATCACAAAAATACTTATAGTAAAATAGCTCAGTGGGTTTCTCAAGTCTGTTAGAAAAGCCAGTATCAGCTAGGCAAAGATTGAGGGGGTAGATCAGCATAGAAGAATACCTCTCTGTTTATATTGCTTTACATATTGGTCTAAATTCAATAACACCTTTAGAATACAGTGTGAGCTTAGCTGCACATTTTCCAGTTTTAAAGTTCATCCGACAATAGAGCTGCGAACCCCTATGTAGTCCTCCTTAGCTGTTTTCACTCACTTTCTGGTAACCTAAGACCAAAAGGAAAAGAATAAAGAAAGGAAAACTATGAAGTGCTTATCTCCAAATCCATGCAGCTGTTTCTTCCCTACGAATCCAAGGAGGGGGTGGGGGGACTGATGTGAAATCCTGACAGTTAAGGTGGGTAATGCTTTTCTTATAACTTAAGAATTTGAATTTAGAAATAGGGCCATTTTCTTATAATCTTGTAAGGACGTTGCTCAAGGAATCAATCTGTGATAATGGAAATAAGAATGCCTATGTTGGTACCCTTCCCACCAGGAGATTTACAATGTCCCACCTCTGTCAGGGTCCTCACACTTTGCTGTGACCAATACAGTGTGCTTCTAAGAAATACATGTCGCTTTCCAGCAGAAACTTTAAAAAGGTATTGCTTAACTTACTCCTCCTCTGCTCTGACTCTCAGCTGTGCTCAGTATTGAAGAATAATTTAGCCAAAACTAAACCAACATGGACCCCAAAATTTCAGGGAATATTACAAGATCTTAAATGTGATTCTCCTTTTGATCTACTTTAGCCCCTTCAACCTAAAGGTCAGAAACATAGTCTGTACCAAACAAGATGTACTTTGAGAATTTGGAATGAGCTATGTATCAGCAACTTGCATTGGTGCTGCCTAGATATTAGTTTTCTCACAGAAAAGACAAGTTTATCAAGTCTCCTTCTATGATCGAAGTTATGGAAAATGTCCTTGTCAATTTACATCGAGGGACTGAGAGTGTTCTTCTGTAGTGATGTGAAATAGAATGTGCCGTCCACTCTTGTTTTACAGTAGTTACTTTCATTCATCATGAGTTCAAATACGTATGCTAACGGTGGCTAGCAATCATATTTTATAAGAAATTCTAAAGTGCAAGAGACTTGAGGGATGGCTTTAAACCTTATGTTTTCTTTTATGTCTGTGATGCATGTAGTAGTTTAATGTATTATCTGGAGTCGGGGTGTATTATCTTAAATTATATATATAACAAGGTTTTGTATGACTTGTAGCCTGAAAGGAATAAAACTATGGATTGTAAATACATTGTATAGAGTCCAAGACAGGCACAAGAGTGTACACATGTAATCCTGGAAGGCTGAGGCAGGAAGATTATTGGTTCAAGCCCAGCCTGCACAGTTTAGCAAGGTCCTATCTCACCGTAAAAAAAAAAAAAGAAAGAAAATGAATGAGAATGTAGTTTAGTGTAGAGGTCCAAGAGTAAATCCTGAGCAGTGGAGGAAAAAGTAGAATCTTCCTTCTTCTAGATAGCATCAACTTATCTTCACCTAATGCAGGTATCACGCTCTTCTCTCTTGATTGTATATCTCAGTACCTACGAGAGTAATAGCCTCACCCCAGGGCTTCTGGATGGTGAAAGCTGACCCTTCATCATTCCCTACCTCCAATACCATGTGAGAGGATGCCCCTCTCTCCTTATCTTTGCTCCCTGAAAGTAGACAATTTCTCTACCATCATAATCCTGACCAGAGAGATGTGTACTCTACCCAGACTCTGCTTCAGTTCCTGCTCTTCTTTGATATGGGACAAGATTTTCCTGTGTCTTGTGCCATACTCAAGGGCAAAGTGCGAAGCCCTCTGGAAATCATTTCTTCTTGGAATCTCCACCGTTCTCTGCCATTTGTTATGGTTAAGTTGCAAGCTATATATTCCTTCCTTTTTCCCATAAGACAGAATAAGTATCTTTATTGTTATATATTACTCGTTATCATAGGCATGAAAATAGTGACTAAACAAATAGCTATGTTCAAAACATACACATGAAATTTACATTCTTACATCTGTGGGAATATTCATAGCCCTTATGTTCTATAGGAAGGAAAGATGATAGGAAAACAGGTGAACAATGTAATATGCACTATTGCAACTGTCTCAGCAAGAGACAATGGTGGTTTGGCAAACTTTCTTTTTCTTTAATTTTTATTTTATTCATTTTAATGAGAAAGGATAAAATAACAATGAAACAGTTTCAAAAAAGTTAGTAGGATGGTTATAATACCATGCATATTATTGTCTTTATAGTAGCTATTCAGAGGAAAAGGTGCAGACCTGGCATTTGTCTAAATAATATTACTACAAACTTTTATTCTCAATGAGCTAAGACAAAGTAGCTATGTTCCTTTTGCTGTCGGGCTCCCATTCTTACCTGGAGGTGTCAGTGGGTAGCCACTCGCTGCCTTGGGACTTTTGTAGTCGAGCCTAGGGTCCATTCTCAGAATTTCCTCATTTTCTGAAGTTCTTTCCTCCCTCTACACTTATCTCTTTCTTTCTTCTTCTAAAGTCAGTCAGGTGACTTATTGCTATGACATCTGACCTGTTGTGTACATACTGACCCAGCCTGTTCCAAATCTAAGAGCCTAGCTTTGCTGTCATTTTGTTTTTGCAGAAAAACTATGTATTTTTATTTTAATGACAAGATAAAATTGCAGTGAAACAGTTTCAAAACAAGTTAGTAGGATGGCTACAATAATTAATATCATAAACATTACTGTCTCTATAGTAGTTATTCAGAGGGCAAGATGCAGACCTGATATCTTGTCTAAACAATATTAATACAAACTTTTATTCTCAATGAATTAAGACAAAGTAGCTATATATCTATCCTAATTCATATCTCTCTCTCTTTCTCTCTCTCTCTCTCTCTCTCTCTCTCTATATATATATATATATATATATATATGGTTTCTAAGGTTTCTAATACTAGACTTATTTCTTATTACAAATAATAAAAATATATATAAGGTTTTATATTTTAATGACTTCCAGGAATTTCCAAAAGCAAGATACATCATAAACACCTATCTTTGTAGAGATGTGACGGTTCAACACTCCGTCCAGTGGGCAAGGGGGGGGGGAGGGGGTGAAAGTGCTAACTTGGCAGCTCTTCAACTACTTTTAAGGTGAGCTTCTGCCATGGGAGTGGTACTAGAGTTAGGAAAGATAGCCATTATCTTATTACCAATTGATCCTCGTATTTAGTAAGTTAACAAATCCCCACCTCCCATGCTCATGGATGACTGTCCCAGCTGGCACCATCCAACAGGACTATCCCACGTCACCCAGGGGGACAGCCATGCAGGTACAGCTCTGGGTGTCTCAGCGCCATGTGGCAGTGACATACACAAATTACGGTCTATGAGGAGTGTGTTCGTATTCTCCACCAGGGTAGTATCTTCAGTTTACTATGCCAGCCAAATTCACCCTTAGCACGAAGTCAGTGGTTACAAATGTTGGACAGGACAGAGATTTGCATGAACATGAAAGAGAAAAACATCATTAAGTTTGTCGTATTCATTGTAGAATCCGAGGACCAGCATCCTGCTTCTTGAGGCACCTGGAGGCAGAGTCTTGGCTCCAGGACCTCTTTTCTCTCCCTCCTCTCCATGCATCTCTACCTGGATATGCTTTTTGCTCAATGAATCTGTAGCTCTGCCGTCAGTATTCACAGTGTTTAGATAGTCATTCTGTGCAAAGCAGTGGTCCGTGTGAGGTGCTTAACAACACCTGTGTTGTTTTAGCTGTCATACCGCAACCGTTTGTCCCCTCGGCACAGCCCATCCACTGCCGTCTCTTCTTGTGTCTCTGCCTTAATGGGTGACTCCACTGTCTCCTATGGCCCTTAGTCCTGGTTCTGAAGTGCTGTGTAGTGTTTATAAGTAGAAGAAGGTTAACATGTGCCTTAAAGCAAAAATGGTAACTTCATCAGATCTGAGAAACAGCGCAATCGGCTATGAGATCAATGTTAATGAACTTATATTATACATTATTTTAAGAGGTGTCCTTAAACTGGAATACGGAGACATGGATAAAACAAAATTGTGTCTTAATTGTGTGCCCAAAACATGACCAGAGCCTTACAGAACCCTAACCCTGTACTACGCTAAGATCAGTGATCTAGTATTTGCTATTCCAGTATCCACAGTGATGTTATAACTATTGTAAATAATTAGACATGGTTGTATGCATTAAGCCAGTGGGATTTTAGGTGATTTTCACACTTGCTATCATTCACCATATCAAGGAGAACTTACCTGAGGCCTATCTTTGAGGGGTTTGTTTTCAAAATAAGTCATTTAGATCTGCAATCTTTGCGGACAAGGGGGGGATCTTTTCAATAAATCATTCTGCCTTCCTTTATGCCACTTGTGTAAGTGGTTCTCAGGCCCTTACATGTGTAGACAGCTGGAGACAATTGTGTACACATATGTTTATTCAAATAGGCACGTATGTATATATGCATACCCATAAATCCCAGGGCTGCAGCTGTGGCATGGTCTGCTGGTTGCTGGAGGACAGCAGTCTGCTTCTTAAAAGTTCATCACTGACAGGCTGAGGGAGCTGTGGAACCTGGCCTCTGGCACATACTCGCTGGCGCTCTGCAGCCATGAAGGTGCGCATGGGTGTGTTACATCTTTATGATGTGTCCATGCACACGTCAGATGGCTTGCGCTTAGCTTGGCCCTGAAGTAGGAAGAAAGGGGAAGAGTGGCAGTAGATAAGATGTGTAATAAAGATTAAACCCAGGGCCCGGCAGAATGGCTCAGTGGTCTCAGGCAGCTGCAGGGACCTCAGTTCGATCCCCGGCACCACATGCTGCGCCAGCCCTGCCCTCAGGGCAGGCTGAGTCAGCCATAAGAATAAATAAATAAACAAAAGTTCTGAAACAAGAAAAAAAATAAATTTAAAAAATGAATAAAGATTAAACCAAATGCAATCGTTATAAGTTGACAGTCCCTAGAATGAAAAAGACAGGCGATTAGAGCCTTGAAGGCTGGTCCAAGCTCATCAGCAAAGGGCAGCTTGTTCTAAAGTTGTGCTTCGGATTCAGGGAAGATAAATGGAGAGCCACTCGTCACACGTGCACATTCAAGGCTTGCAAACTGCCTCCTTTGAGAGCCAGATTTGGCGTGCTCATGGTGCTGGCTTCTCCCGCTCTGAGCTCCTAATCTGCACAGCCACTCCATCACCAGTCTCTTCTTCACTCCACAAACCTTGCCTCGTAGCTGCCACAAGATGCCAGGCAAGATCAGACTTGCAGCCACTCTGCGGTGTCACGCTTGAGTGTTTGCACAATGAAGCCAAAGCACTTGGGCTTGAATTACAGCTTTACCATTTATTAGCTGTGTGCTGCTGGTGGTCACTTACCCTTCCGGGCCTCTGTCTCCACCACTGCGAACCGTAGATAACACCATCACCCACCTTCGAGGTCTGTTGTGAGGATTGAGAACATCTGCATGTGGTTGGCCGGCACAGCACCTGGCAGAGGGTGAAGACTTGTCTGAGAAGCAAAGAATGGCGACTGTGCCAGGTGTCCTTCGGAAAGAAACAGCGGCGACAGAAGGGCGGTGTGGGCCAAATTCTACAGTGCCTGCTGCCTCGCCAAAATGAGTTTTTAAATCAAAATTTAAATGCATTTCAAAGGCTTTAAGTAGAGCACTGACAACATTCTTCTCAAGAAAGTAATGCCTGTACTGAAAAAAAAAAAAAAAAAAAAAAAAAAGACTTGCTAGAGAAATTATACTAACTTGGAAACATGCAAGACAGCCTTAATTCCATTGGGTTGTAACGGGCCCCTGCGTTGCCTTAAACGCTCCTAAAGACCCCGATTTAACACCCTGCCGGAACCCACCAGCCTCCTCGATGTTGATGACAAAGGATGTGGTAACAGCCGATGCGCCCACGACGCCCTTATCCTACCAGGCTCACTGTATTCATCTACTCAAACCCCAAAACTACCTTCCAAGGTGATGTTTGCCATTGTACACATCAAGCGCAGTGGCTTCAAGTCTCACAGCTCAGAAATACCTGGCATTGGGAAAGCACATTTTTAGTTCCAGGATCCCTGGCTGTTCCCTGGTGTCCAGAGGGAACCTAAACGTGAAGGAGACAGCAGCGAAGCAGGACAGCTGTGGCCTCTCTGGCCTTCAGGTCTCACAGGCGCAGACTGGGAATCACGTGGGATGCTCCGTGGAGCGTTGGGGGCATGCGCATAGCACTCCTAAATAGCAGCACAGCCCCAGGCTCCATAACTGCCCGTTGACGCTGTCTGGCCATGTACGAGAGCTCTCCTGCCTAGAAGCAGCAGAATGGTTGTTTTCTTCGAGTCTGCTCCGTACCATCACCGCAGCTGATTGCGGTCTCTAAGCTGTCACGCAGGCAGGAACACAACACGGACTACTCTGCCCCACTAGGGAGTGTGTATGCCACGTGCATCTCTCTCTGTCCTCAGAGGTGGATGGGGAAGTTGTGTGTGTCCTTACCCATGGATCTAGGTCCCCGCGCTTCCTAAATGGGCGTTCTCCAAATTACGCTTTTCAATTAAACCTTTCAAGGTTTAATTAGGAAACAACATGAGTCATCTTTGTTACTAGAAAAATATCTTTGTGGCTTGACTAAATAGGTAGTAAGCTTTCACAGGATTTCTCAGGTGTGAAATGAATACATGGAACATTTTAAACAGAGAAACATCTAAAGCACTTGCCTGGGTGTCAGGTTAGGGGCAAAGACACAGTTCCAAGGAGGTTCGCTTACAGTAATGCTAGGACAGCTGGGCAGTTTGCAGGAGGTCACATTGCAGGAGACGTCTCAGGGAGACACACACCTCTTGCATTTAGTCACGCAGTCCTCTGGTGTCCCTCACTGGTTGGATATAACCATCTTGATGAAGCACAGAGTTTAACTCCAGCTCCCGCCTGACCTACCACATCTGTCTCTGTGGCTACCTCTGCCTCTGTCTTTCTCTGAGGCTGCCCGGATCCCCATGCTGCCGTGGCTTTGCGCTCTGACCTTCCTTGCAGTGTCTGGCCCCTCTCGTGAATGCTTTCCTTTCTGCACACTGATGCTCCGATCACCGAGTGTGCCTGACGCTGAGGGGCTGCCCTCGCACAACCACTGAATTCCTAGGGAAAGCGGGTGAGGGTCTGCCTGCAAGGGTCTGTTCTGTAGCCCACCAGGGCCCCGATCCCCAGCCACCTCCATTCCCAAGAGATCAGGGGGTGGGCAGAGAGACAAAGCTCCCACACCCCCCCTCCACCGGATCACTCCCACCCCAGCACACCGCCCCTCGCTGGTTTCCTCCCTTAAGGTGACAGCGCCCCGCAGTCCACAGCAGAGGCTCCAGCTCACACTCCCCACCTTGCCTGCTTACCCACCAGGACTTTTCCCCCATGGGTTTCCCTGGAGAGTGGCTCGTACCTCCTACTTTGCGGACCCGTCGGAAAGGATTTTTCTTCATGAAAGACATTTCTGTTTCTGCTTACGACAGACCCCCAGCCACCACTCCAAAACATCTTTGAAAGTGCAGCTTACAAGTCACTTCTAGGACACTGACAGCGTTCCTTCTACAAAGGATCTCCATAGAGATCCATCTTCTCCGTCCCCTCTGTAGCCTAAGTCCTTGTCTAAACTCCCAATGGGAAGCACGCTGCCTCCTACCCAAGAGGAGTTAAGTCGATGAACTGAAAAGAGCGCAGCTTTCACAGTGAACCCAGTAGAAGTGCTCACTCAGAAACAGCACAAGGGGAGAGCTCCCCTCATTCTCCCTGAGCTGCCCAGACACTAGTGGTCATCCAGTAGTCACTAGTGGTCACACTCCCACCCCAGTCTGTGACTCTGGACAAGGCATTTTATTGGAAGATGCTTTGGTTTTTCTCATCTGTAAAAGAGGGATAATAATAGTATCTGTCTCCAAGGACTGAAAAGATTTAAAGAGGAAAAGCTTAAGTGACAAACATCTTTGCATAAGCTCTATTCTCCACCTACAATGCTCTGCTGCCCTTCCCTCGCCCACTACTTTTTTTTTTTTTTTTTTTGTGCAAGACCAGGGTTCAAACTCAAGACCTTGTACTTGCCAGGCAGGCAGTTGTGCACAGAGCTATCTCCCAGTCCCTCCTCACTACTCTTGATTTCAGAGTCAGGAGCAAATTTTTTTTTTTTTTAAAGAACTCTTCTTTACTTTCCACAATTCTGGCATATTTCATAATATGGATTTAACTCGATTCACTTCTCCTTAGTATTTGGATTATCTTCATTGTACATCTGCAGTTAAGACCTTTGAGTACTAGAGATCCTCCTCATTAGACTGTGTTCTCCAAAGAAAACAGAAGAATGAAAACATAAAGGGACACACACAAGGCTGGCCATATAGCTCAGTGAACTACGGCACCTGCTTAGGCAAGATGCAGGGACTGGAGTTCAGTCCCCAGTGTGCGGTGCTGGCCCCACCCCCAAGGAGTGCGGAAAGGGCTGTGACTGAGACTGGGCATGGTGGCACATGCCTGTAATCCCAGCGCTTGGGAGGGTGAAAATAGGAGAATCGATACAAGTCTGATCTGCATAGTAAGACTTTGTAGATCCTACAGAAAAAAAGGAAAAGAAGAGAAGAGAAGAGAAAAGATACACACAAAATGTTGACATTTTGGTCAACAGTGGGCCACATATCCAAGTGGTTCCATAAGATTATAAAAGAGCTGAAAAATTTCAGTGACAGTGTCCTGGTGATGTTCTGCCATACCTAGCATAATACGTTACAAGTGTTTAAGGGTGCTGCGATAAAAGAAACCTGTACTGTCAGTCATACAGAAGTGCAGTGCATAAAGTTATATAAAGTACATCATTAAACACTATTTGATAATGAGAAAACAACTTAGATGTTGGCGTATACATTGCTATGCTATATATCATTATTCTAGAATGAACTTATTTAAAAAAGCTTACAGTAAAACACTATGCCATATTATGCCTGTAGCAGGCTCACATGCTATCCGTGGTGTGTCATACCATGTGACCTCATACGTGGTGTAAAGATACACATTACATATGTGCTACATAACTACACAGCCTAGAAGTATAGTAGATAATGCCATCTAAATTTGTGTGAGAGTGTCTCGAATGTTCACACAAAAGCAAAATTGTCTAGCAGTGCATTTCTCAGAATATACCCCCCAAAACATGATAATGTATATACATGTATACACACAGATACCTAAGTATCTTTCAAAGGTGGTGGCTTTGTACAAACTATCTGTCTTTCTCTTCAGGCCTAGCTACTCCAGATTTTATATATATAAATGAAAATCTAAATTTCTCTCTCTCTGTCTCTCTCTGTCTCTGTCTCCCTCTCTCCCCACAAAGTTAATCTTTCCACAATTCAGTTCAGTTGCTACCAGAATGGTGCACCTATGAACCAGTGTCACTGTACTAGTAATAAATAAAAAGTAGGATGCTGAGCACCTGGGAAATACTGCTGTACACAGGAAGTAGAGAAAGACCTTTCACACCAGGTGGCCTTTGAACAGGAAACGAGAAGCTACAGTGGACAAAATCTGCATTTTGGAAAACATGTCCCAAGCAGCAGCAGCAGCAGCATGGCCTGAGGTGGGAGCAGTGCTACATGTTTGGTGAACAGCAAGGCCATGTACACAGCTGGAGCAGAGTGAGAAAGAGACAGAATACTTGGAGGATTGGAAAGAGCCAGCCAGGGGCTGGGCCTGTGACACATTCTGGATGGTTTGAAGAACAGAGCATTTATCTGTTGGACATGGCTCCCACCTACAGGGCTTGAGCAGCACAGTGAAGTCAGGGCTGTTTAGGGCCAAGGGGTGCTGGACAAAAGCTGTGCTCACAGGAACAGTACCCTGGCTGTTTCTCCAAGAAAGGTTTATTTTCTCATGAACTCAAGGTAGATTATGTGTGTAAGGCTGGTATTCCAAGAACCTCATTGGTCCAAATGTTTGCCGTTCCTAGAAGTGTGACTTTCTAAAAAGAGAAAAGAACAGGGGCAGGGAGGAAAGTAAGGACACCAGTTATGAAGGCCTGAGGAACACACAGTGTTGGCAGCAATGGGAACTGGGAGAAGCGCTCAGTTTCTGGATATATATTGAAAGCAAAGACAAAAGAATTCCCCGACATATTGATGCCCTTGGTGACTGTGGCCTGAGCAACTGGAAAGTGAGAATGCACTGAACTGAGAGAAAGAAAGCTACAGGGTGAACTCTGACATCAGCAATTTGGTTGTGATGTTAAACTAGCTGCCAAAATACCAAATTAGGAAGGGAGTTATACCTATAAGCCTAGGGTTCAGGAGTAAAGATGTCAATGCAGGAGCCATCAATATAGAGGTGGTCACCAGGCTGGAACGCCGGTTAGGATCTCCTGGAAAGTGAATATTGATCAAGGTCAGGGAGTTGAGAAGAAGCAGTACATTACCTAAGAAACAACTACTGCAATAATGGAAAGGGAAAGATATCCCACAAACCAAATGAGTTAACCACTGAGGAGGATGGAGGGATGGATAGTGAGTGTCAAACATTATTCAAAGACCGCATCAGGAGAGACCGGGACCATTAGCATCCTCATGATGGAAATGGAGAGATCGAAACTAACCAGATCTTTAAACGAGTGTCATCTCAAGGAGGTTGAAATTAGCCAGTAGCTAGACGGTGTTTGGGATGAATGGGTAAAGGCAGCAAGTCTATATGCTGATGGGAGAAATAGGAGAGAGAAAGGAAAATGGCAGGGACACAGGAGACAGATCCACTCCAGGAGGGAGAGAAGATCTGGACTGTGTGTGGAGGGCCCGGCCATGCCCAGTGAAAGGGGGAAGGACTAGGTACATTGAGGTGAGGTCCTCTTCTGCCATGGAACGGGCAGAAGGTGATGAGCAGAGGGAAAAGAACACTGTCACTTGTATCATCCTCATTATTCTGCCACTTCCTCCCATACGGGACTGTAGAAAAACAGGAATGATTGGTCTCAGAAATAATTGTCATTGATTAAAGGACTAGGTAGACCTCAGTACTCTAGAACGGACTATAGTTTATTTCTGGAGAGGAATCTCGTTAGAAAGGAGGTCATTCTGAAAGAATTCCATGCTTTGCTCATCTCTCTCAGAGAATGGCATGGAGAACCATCTGGTCCCCAACACCCAGAAGGACACAGCCATCTTTTCCTAGAGTTTCCTGATAACACTTCCAGTCTCAAACCCCCAAGTTGTTGGTTCCTTGTTAAACCACTGTGTCCAATCAACTTCATGCAAATTTGTCTCCCAATCTTGAATTTTCCGGAGGGAAACAAATAGGGGGAGAAAAAGCTCACCAGCAGACAGACAGTCTGGTGGAAGTAAGATGAATCCAGGCAGAGAAGGCCAAGTTTATTTTTGGCAGACACAGAGAGGAAGGAAAGCTGTGGATACTTGCACATTAATAATTTATCTTGTCACAACTATAATCAAAGCCCTGATGACAGTGTTGTCATAAAATCTATACAGCCACTGCTCTAGGCTTGGCCGCCGTTTCCTGGGCTCTAGGATCAGCATCCACCACCATAAATTCTCCCCTGGCTGCTCATACTCCCTTACCGTACTGTGTTTTACTATCTATTTTCAAGCTAAAAATGCCACATGTACTTTACACCAAATATAGCATCTCCAGAGAAGGTAGCTTAGAGGTCATTATGTAGGATGCTTCAGCATCAGTGTTACTCTTATAACTTCCCTGGTCACCAGCCCATCAGACTTTCTTAACGTCTCAGCGACAGCCCTCCCTGTGTCACCAGGAACACTTGTTCACTTGTGGAACGTCCCAAATGCTAACACAGTGGAATCTCTCCATTCTAACCTTTGAGACTCTGATCATTCTGTCCTTTTCTTGATTGACTGATTGTGTGTGTATGTGTCAGAGAGAGAGAGAGGGATTTGAGACAGGGATCACTATGTGATTAAGGCCAGCCTCAAGCTTGTGGTAATCCTCCTACCTCAGTCTCTTGAGTGCTGGGACTACAGGTATGCACCATCCTGCCTGACCTTTGTCTCCTTTGGGTGGAAAATTCTTGTCTTCTTACTTCTACCTTACCTGCTAAATACCCATTCACTCTCTGAATCACAAATATGTCCATATTCAGAGTAAAAGCTTTCTTTACATTCTTTGCCCACTGTCACTTTTTTAAAAGGAAAATTGCCAATTTTGACTCATGACCCAAATAGTCCTTCACCTATGGAGGAATCAGAGTTCCTAGCCTGCCAAGACTAGCAGATTAGAAAGGGAGGGAGACCTGGATGAATTGCATGTTTAAGTGATACCCCTGCCAGGACTACTAGCAGGAATGAAAAGGAAGGAGCTCCATGATGACCAGGGACTGAGAGGCAAGACCAGACAGCCTCTCTCTCATTCTTCCCTTGAACTTTGCTGTCATACTCCTCTGCGGTCATTTCTATCACAGTTATGGCAGTCTCTAAGTTGGGTGCTGGAGTTGAGTAATACCTATTGTATAAAACTATCAGATCCTTTTTGTCCATTCCTCAGTTGATGGGAATTTGGGTTGTTTCCAAATCTAATTATGACAAATGGTGCTGCTATGGGTCCAATTCTTTTGGAAAAATACACAGGATAGGAATATCTGGGTTCAGTGGGACCTCTAATCCTGGTTGGTTTTGTTTTTTGAGGAATCTCTACGCTGATCTTGATAGTGGATGTACCAGTCTATACTCCAACCAACAGTGGAGAAGGGTTGGCTTTTCTAGGTAAATAGATGCAACTAGAGACCATACTCCTAAGCCAAATGAAGCAGATACACCTGTGTATCGTATTTTCTCTTTCAACTTACGAACCTGAAAGAGTAAATAAAGTCTGAAAGGTACAATAGGTACTATGAAAGGAAACGAACTATTCAAAGGAAAGGAACAACTGGGATGAGCAAAGATAAAAAGGAAAGGAGGAAAGATGTATATACAGAGGATAGCTTGGATAACTGTACTGATGATTTCTACTGGTCAACTGAAAGGAGCAATTAATACTTAAATTTTTTCTTTTTAATTTTTTGACCAATTTTGCATACTATATCTGAACTTACAGACATTAGCAAGCACTGTTGAGTTCCTATCATTTTTTAGTGATATTCTATATGACATTTTTTACTATTTTTATTCTTAAAAAATAAAAAAATGTATATTAAAACAGTCATCTTCACATGGCTAATATTCTAGTGGGGGAGCAAAGGAATCCAGTGATGCTTTAAACACTTGTAAAATTTCACAGGCCCTGATGCCATGAAGGTAGACACAAGGTGCCACAAAAGTGTGTGGTAAGTGGTGTCTATGCTTGTCCCAAGGCTGAGGACAGTCTCTTCTGAGGAAACAGTGTTCACTCGGGCTCCAGAGGTTTGGAGGAGGTGGTTTCGGGCAGAGAGCAGCATCTCTCTGAGTGCCGTCTACTGTAGAAGAGCCAGGTGTGTGCAGGCTTGGAAAGAAAACCGTGCAGTAGCAAGGTCAAGGTGAAATTTGAAAGGGGGAGGAAGCTGCAATGTAGAAAATGACTTGGAAAGAGTTTTAGGAGCTGAAACAAAGGGCACCTTGGCAATGTGGCTCTAGGAGGCAAAGGACAGAATGATGATAAGAATCCCTCCATAGGCCTATGACCTTTACCTGTCAATCATCCAGCATAAAAGGTCATCTGTTCCTCAGGACCAGGCACCAGGCATTATTCCCAACTTGAAAGTGATATTTGTCTACAAGGCCTAGTTACTGCTGTGTGACTTCTGGGCAGTGGAGCAACATGGAACTGTAGCGTAGGAAAATACCACGACTGCATGTTATTCTTGGAGATATGATTGTCTAAAAAGTCTTTTGCTGCTGTCTGTTCTTTATAAATACATATTAATCATTCTGGCTTTGCAGAATGATACAATTAGTGGGTATATTTGTTAAACTTCCCTTTAGATCTATATGCAAATTGACAGGCCTCTACCTAGAACAAACAGAATCTCAAAACCACCACACTGAGCACATCTTTGGGGATGGTAGAAGACCTTGGACAGTATCAAAAAATCTCATTCCTGAAGATCTTGGCATCTTCCAATGTTTTGATGAAAAAGTTTTCTTTGTGACTGTCATGGTAAAATGTTACTTCTCTAAATCATATGCCAGGGTGTACTTTTACTAAACCTTTTGCTTAGTACCCTGGAAGATGCTTCAGTATGGAGAAGGAGTCTTGGGTAGTGACTGAGGGTCGCAGTGTCACTGCCACAGGAAGTACAGCAGCATGGCCAGGCTGGGGAATCTGGTGAGCTATGTCTAAGATGAAAAGTGATGGTGAAATGCAATAAAAATATGACTTTCAAACTGTCTAGAATAGCAACTCTAAGAATGACTTGGACTATTTTACAGGAGTGATGAGTCGGTTTAAGAAGCATAGTGCATTAGAAGGGCTGTCACAAGGAACTATTTACTTAAGAACTCTGGGCCAAAAAAGCCTTCGTGATCTAATATTTATTTCATTAACAGATGGTCTTTAAATCACTTGAGTGTCTAATTAAAGCTATTCCAATATTGGACCACTTGGTTTTAAAGAAATAGGAGCATAAGATGAAGCCCAAAGTTAGCTGGGTCTGTTGGGTTCATAAATAGGAACTGGTCATCATGATAATTTACAAACAGGCAGATTATCCATTTCTCCATAAGTGACTGTTCCCTGCTCCCATTATTGGTGAAACAAAATAATATCCCATCCTGCTCAGAGCTGTAATCAGTGATCTGCTAGTTTCGCTTGCCTTTCACAGAGAAAGAATCCTATTGGCCCGTCTCCAAGCATCTTTACCCAGGGAGTCCTCCTATGATCCATTCATCAGGGGAACAGAATTCCTGAGAAAAGGCATAGGCAAGCTGACTTACATGTCTGCAGTACAATATAATTAATGACCACTGGGCTCTAGAAGAACAAAAAGAAAGCTTTCTGCTTTATAATCAACAACTCATAATTATCTTGGAGGTTACTAAATCATACATCCACATTTCTTCATGGTTAATTATGAATCTTAGACTTTCTGTCAAGTGTACTTTCTATCTTTGCTTTCAGTATTGGATGATAAGATTTCCTGTCTCAATTTCTACTCATCTCCCAATAATTTTACTCCTCTTCATTGTAGTTATTATCACTGTTCTTGTTTTGTGTCTAAGTAGCGATGTTTATCTCATCTATCTTGAGGATGGCTAGTACTTACACATTCTGACAACCCTGTAATATTTTAAACATGTTGGCATGTGTACCTTTTTTTCAGAGGTATAGCTATAAGGGTAGTGAGCCTCAGACCCTAATATCATTACAGTCATCTCTCGCAGGAATACTAGACACCTTCCAGTGTCTGAGACCAAAACCCGGAGCTCAAGGCCCCTCCTACTCCTGGTCATGCATTCTCCAGTTTAATAAATAGAAGCACAGAGACATTGATCTGGATTCTGTCTCTACCTGCACTAGCCCTTCTATCTGATTGCTTCTTGTCTCATCTCACCTGCTGAAACACTTCTCTGCCTTAAGGTCGGACGGTCTCTCAGGGAAGAGCCTTCCGCCCAGCACAGCCGCCTCCCACCCCCAATTCATGTCATTCAGAAAGAAGGTCCGAGTCCTCTCGGCCGGCAGGGTCCCAACGCCCCTGGTTCTCATCAGCCCAGCCATCTCCTCCACGTCTCCCGTCACTTTCCCCTTGGAGAATGTTGCTAAGGCCCGCAGTTCATTCTCATTCCTCTCTCTTTTTCATAACGAACGCTTTCTTGTATGTTTCCCTTGCCACCGCATCATGTCTTCCCTTCAGAAGGCGACATCGTGAGCACTCATTGAGGGCCAGAGAGTTTGCGTTCTAATGCGATTTCTGCATGAACCTAGCTACGTTAATATGGGAAATTTCATTCACCTCTCTGAACCTTAATTTCTTTGGATCACAGTAATATGATAGACTCTACTAAGCAGCACATTATATGCTCCACACACATTCAACATAGGTAGTGGACTCAAGAAATGTCTAAACTATCATCGATGGATTTTGACATGGATTGAATCCTGCCTCCGCTGTTTATGTGCTCCACAAAATATATCCCTTTCTTCCTGTCTGTTTCTCTACACATAAAATGAAACGAGAATGTTAATATGTCACCTACAAAATAAGATTGCATATTACTCATTGCTGAGGTAAATAAGGAAGATAATGAATGAACTGCATTACTCATGATAAACCACCTTCTGCCCTTTATAGAAATTTCCTTTCAATATAAAGCACAGATTAGGTAAAATTTTCTCGCTTTACTTTATGAATACTAAATTGTAAGCCCCAGAGGTAGTAAAATAGGCGAGCTTCTTTTCATCATCAAAAGGTTCCCAGGTGTTGTTAGTATCGTAGCTGCCAATCTGCAGTTTCAGTTATCTGTGGTCAACCACAGTCCAAAATGAAAGATTAAGTAGTTTAAGGAAAAGATACTGCATTCTCTTAGCACTTATAATATATGGTTAGTTACTCATAAGGATATAAAGGGTAAATCATTTTATAACTACTGCTCATACATGTGGGCAGTCTTGGAACATGCACCTCGTGGGTGAGCGGGATGCCAGCTAATTTGTACATTCAATACTTTGTTCAAGAAAAGATCCACCCAAGAAAAGATCATCAAAAATAAAAGACAGGGGCTTCACGGCAACTCCCAGACTTTCCATGGAAAATCCATGGGAACATAAGATGGTGAAGGAAGTAAGCACAGCTCAGTGGTCCCTAGGTTTTGCATCTGCTCAGAATCCAGGAGCCTTGTAGTCATGGTACCTTGCTCTGCTCACCCCTTCCAGGTCCTCAGTAAGATAGTAATGCTGTTGAGGAAAGGTTACCGTAAGGAGCAGAGCCACTTCACAGGACTGGCACTGGTGCAAGCATGCAGCTCCGTCGCCACCCTAGATAATGTTTTCTGAAACAGTTGTGGGCATTTTCCTGAACTGTTCAGTCTTCCCTTAGCCAACAGGTAGCTCAACAGCTGCGTAACAGCATTATTTTTTCCACTTCACTGTACACAACAGCCTTCTGTGACTTCTTCCTCCATTATCCCAGGGTTTATCCCCATTAATAAACTTCCTTCAGAATCAGCCAGGTTGCAAAAACATCCCCTTTATAATAGATCTGCACCATAACTGTTGGAAATGGCCTGATGATTAATGTCAGCTAACCTAGAGAACTCTATTGCAGGGAGGGTGAGGATTTATCGATAAATGTGATCATCATCTTCTATCTTTGTTTACATCAGTAATTAATGCCGTTCAGGAGGGAGCCCTTGAAACCTATATGAGCAAGATTTATCCCCCCTGGAATAGATTACAGCCATATGTCACCATTCTAAAGGTAATTGGTACATTTCATTAGAAAGTAATTGAAAAAAAGATTTATTTTAATGCCCCGTAATAAATAATCTTGATAAACATTATTGTTAGCAAAGATATTTGCACTGTGTAAAGAATTTGCCTTACAACAAAATATAGTATAGGCCATATATCATTCTCTGAGAAGTTCTGCACACCTTGTAGTGACTCAGGATAAAGAAGAATGTACTGTCACACCGAGGCTTCCTTTGAGAATAAGGCATGTGCCTTTATCATTTTCATGGTTCATTTTAATCTCTAAGGCCCTGGCTTACTTTGTATTGTATGAGGGCAAATGCTTTGTAACGGTGGATTACAGCACAGTTCTTGGAGGCAATGAAACTCAGCTATGAGGCCTCTCACCTGGCTACCTGGAAATATTATTGACAGGTGTCATGATTTGGGGTTTTTGCAAGGGGAACAATATAACAGAGGATACATTTTATAGGATTATTTTATAATCACTCAAAGCATCATATATAAAGAGTGCAGGAGACCTGTCCACACACTAAAGACCAAAGAATCCAGCTGAAGGTCTGGATCCTAATGTCCTGCATGAGCTCAGCTGAAAACAGAGAGCCCATAGCAATGCCTCTCACAGGTCTAACTGGAGGCTATAATAGCCCATGACAATGTCACATGCAGACCTGATTCATGGATCTGCACTGGGAAGACCCCAAAAGCCAGTGGTGGAAACTAGAAAGTCTATGCCAGCAGGATGAAGGATCTGTGTAAATAGGCCGAGGGGTCTGAACTGGAGCCAGGAAGTGACACTGAAGGTTAAGAACCAGAGCTTTCCTCAAACAATGAAGTCCCAAGTTTGATGATGACAAGACTTGAGTTGCCATGAGGAAAGCCCAGCGTGACAGGCTTCTCCAGAAGGCTAAGCAGTGCATCTCTTCCCCCCCCCCCCCAGAGCCAGGAACGATGCTCAAGATGAGAACCAGAGTTCCCCCAAATGAACCACAGCCATTCTCAATGACAGCGAGGTCCTGAGGTCCTCTTCTGACAAAAACACCCGAGTTCCTCAGGAAAACCAGCAGAATACCCCAAGAGAAACGTCACCTTCCCACAGCTCCAACAGCTTCTCCTAACAGCATTCCTGGCCGGCCTCCAGCAGCTTCTCCAGTTCCACCTCTCATGCTGCTGCTAAAAACCCTGCCGCCCCCAGCACCATTCTAGTTCAGTTCAGCTGGGTGTAACAAGCGGACAACCAGTTAGCAATGCACTGCAATGGGCCTGCCTCCTAGGGTTGCCGTCTGGATGAAATAGAATAGGAAACACACAGGATGGAAATCAGCTCTGGGACTACAGGAAGGACCTGGTGAACGCTAATAATTACCACTATGAGCAGTAGCAGCTTTCCCATCCATGTCTTGCTGGCCTGTTCATTTAGCAGAGACACTGTACACTCTACAGTGAGCATTTTTGAAATAGAAAAGTCAAACAGAAAAGTCATATAATAAAGGCAAGCGTGGCACTACAAGCACTTATTCCATTTCCACCTACACTGTGATAAAAGATACAGGTTAATTAAAATAGTGAAAATTGCAATATTCTCAGTACCAGTCAAAAGTTGGAGTGAAAAGGACTTCTGACATACCCTCCCTTGTCCAAAAAAGGCGAGAGGTACAGACTGGCAGGTATTTCCAGAATGTTGTGACTTTATGAGCTGTAAGTTCAAGTCATTCCACTTTGTGTTTCTAATAGTGGAGACCAACGATAGAAATACTGAAAGGCTGCCCAGAGCTGGGACCAGTTAAGTATCAAAGCAATAGCCAGAAAGAAGGGAATTAAAAATCCTTTTCATTGTGTGGCCCTAATGGCCAATTCATGCCTGACAGCTTCTTCATCTTTCTTCCATGGTAGAATCATCTAGATCAACACAAAGTACTCTCCAAATAAACATACTTTATAAACTGGAGTCCTCTTTATCTTGGTTTCACAGCTGAAGCAATGGAAGTGCAGAGAAGGTGAACACTTTTGCCCAATCTTCTGCTGAATGGTAGCTCAGATCCAACCCCAGACTGAGTTTTCTTTCTCTACTTTATTATAGTTTTTGTTCTTAAAATAGAGTTAGGATATATCAACTTGGAGAATATTTTGCTCGGAGATTTTTATATGAAAATAATGATTTATTACATCATTTTATTTTTCATTGAGGAATGTTTTTTTAATGGCAGTGTACTGTGTATAATTTTTATGCTTCACACAATAGATTTCACTTGACCACTGCCCTTTTAGTATACCCCAGCATCCCTACTGAAATGTTTTGATCCTCTGTGACAGTAGTTAATACTTTAAGTGAAATTCTGGGGAGGCCATGGCAAAGCTGGGCAGGCCTGGTGGCCTGAGTCCCATCTCTGAATGTTTAACTAAGTAAGTGGCTTTGGACAGGCTACTCTGCCTAAGTTTCTTCATCTGTTCAATAGGAGTAGGCTGTGTACTGTGCTGGAAATACTGGGAGCTTCCTAAACCATGGGACACTCTGAAACCATAACAGGTCCCCAGTCCACTGTGACAATTATTATTAAGCATTCATGAACTACTTTCGAGATTTGCCTCTTATTAATTCAGCCATCAGGTTTCACATAATCCCCCAGCTAATAATCATACTGAGCCAAGACTGGAGCCATCAGTCTCTCTCCACATAATTTTCAAATACCATTTCAGTTTTCCCATGTTAACATTTTCACAAACAGAGAACCCCAAAATGGGCAATAATGTGAAAGCTGCTTGCTGACCAGTTGGTTTATTTCATGGCTGGAACAAAAATAGAGGTTTTTAATTAATATCCAGTAGAGAATTACTTACTCTAATTTTAAATGGATACCAAATTGTCTTTGAACTCAATTATTATGCTCTCCCTAAATTTTGTTTGATGTACTTTACTTTTCCTCCACAATCTTAAATTTTACTGTAACATTTGGGCCTTCTCAGTCAATAGAGGCAGTTGTAGGGCAGCCCAGAAAGCTAGGAACTGTATTCTCATGATAGAACTGTAGGGGGCCTGCTGCTTAGTTCAGTAGTTTAAATGCCTGCTCGGGCAAACGCAGGCAGTCACAGGGGACCAGGATTCGATCCCCAGCTCCACGGGCCTTACCCATCTTGCCATTAGGGCAGCCTGAGACAGCCAAAAAAAAAATCTTTCTCAATTTAGACTGGGCGTGGTGGTATGTGCCTATAATCCCAGCACTTTGTGAGGCTGAAAACAGGAGAATCACTATGAGTATGATCTATGTAGTGAGACTCTGTAGACTCTGCCTTAAGTACAAAAACAAAGACTCATGATGGAGCTGTGGTTGATGTTTGGACTATCTATACTAACTGTGTGATTTTTAAATGTAAGATCTCTAAGCTTCACTTATCCTCTCTGTAAATGGGAAGATATCTCAAAATTAAGACTTTCTTACAGACTTTGCACAGTGCCTAATATAGAGAGAATATTTATAATCTCTATATGTTCATTCCTTTTCCAAAATTAAACCTGAAGTATAAGCAGTTGTTTATTGTTTCCAATTTTTAACCATTGAAAGAATATGCAGCTTACCTGTTTAGGTCTGTACAGATTTTTGCACAAACTATAAAACAGGGAATGTAGGGTGTTTTTGAAGATAAACAGAGCTTATCATGAGCACTTGCCTCAAAGGAGGGGATGTCTTGGCTATAATCATGATAAGCGCTATACTTATTTGCTATTAATCCTCCAAAATCTGTGCACTTGTGGTAAAGGCAAGCTTTCCCAGCTCAGAGAGGGAACTTTTAAAATGCTAGCACAGTTCTCCTATTACATTGAGAAAAGTGGGTCCCTGGGGCCACACAGCAAGTTAATGACAACCAGATGGTCTGAGTCCACTACCAATTCCTACTCTAGTGCTCTCCTGGCTGTGACATACTATAGCACAGAGTTGAGTTGATTTCTAGTTCTACTCAAAGCTATAGAGAGTTGGTTTATTTGAGAGATGCAAATAGCATTTATAGATTCCTAAACATAATAAGAAACAGCCTAACTCTGTATTATATGTACAGACAGGCCTTACCCAACCTGCCACTGGGGCAGCCTGAGCCAGCCAAAAAAAAAAAAGTCCTTCTCAATTTAGACTGGATATAGTGGTATGTGCCTATAAGTCCAGCATTTTAGGAGGCTGGGATTAATAATTTAAACTAGATTTAATAATCTAGTTGCCTAGATTATTAAATGTTCTGAAAGCATTAGGTCTAAGTGGAAAACTCAGAAAGCTTGGATTATGGAAATGTACATAATTTCTTTGATATTAAAACATTTCCTGCTTCATTTTATAAACAATCATAGTATACAGAAGTAGTGATTTGGGGACAGTGTGGTCCAGAGGGTTCAATGGAGATTTTCTCTGGAACCTACACTTGTAATGCCTTTCAATGTGTATGTAGTTACTTTGGCAACATCAGATTTTGAGAAATATGATTTTACAACAAAATTTTACCTTCTAATCACAAGACCATGTTAAACTACTACAGTATAGTGTTTATGATCAGTTTAGACCTCAGAGAAAGGTAACTGACACACTTTAAAGAGTATCTGTCAAGGCTACACTCTCAAGTCCTTGAAGATTTAGTAAATCTTTTAACAGCATGACAGATGAAGGGGCATCTTTGTTCACTGGCCTTTGAATACTGTAGATTAAAGTTACTCTCTGCATTCAGGCTCTTTGCAGTGCCCATCGTGTGGGCACTAGGTGAAATAGGGTTCTTCTGTGGATGCCAAAACATTAAGAAAGCAAAGTAGTGATTAGTTAGGAACAAGGTTAGGAACAGTTTTAAGAAGGTCGGAGAGGAGAATGAATAGGTATTACTAAATTTTTATCTGGATACTTTTTTTTTTTTTTTTTTTTTTTTTTTTTTTTTTTTTTTTTTTTTTTTTTTTTTTTTTTTTTTTTTTTTTTTTTTTTTTTTTTTTTTTTTTTTGTCTTTTTGAGACAGGGTCTCCCTATGCGGTTGAGGCTGGCCTTGAGCTCACTTTTGTAGCCCAGGCTGGTCTCGAACTCGCCCCAGTCCTCCTGCCTCAGCCTCCCGAGTGCTGGGATTACAGGTGTGTGCCACCACACCCGGCTTTTATCTGGATAAATACAATACTAGCACCTGGCGCTTATACCACAGCACACATACCACGTACTTACCCAGAGCTTTACTTACACTTCCATATTCTATTATCACCATCCTACGAGGGAGACACTCTTTCCCCCTGTAGAACCCAAGAAACCGTTCAGCTCAGCCTCCACAGGGTTTAGGAGTTCCCCCACATGGAGGAGCATGGGGTCATCCTAAATTTGAAGTCAATCTTTAAACTACCATCCCTCAGTCCTGGGTCAGACATTTGGAGTGGAACATTACAACATAGCATGAATTCCTAACTCTGCAGCAGCTATAAGGGAGATTCCATGTCCTTATGGTAAGTCTAAAGGATAATATGATAAAACATGGCTCCAAGATTACTGCTTTTCAGTTTGTTTCATGTAACATTAATGGGACTCCCAACTGTAAATATGGTCTTAAATTACTCAGAATCATACAAAGAAAGTAAAGGGGCAGAAAGAAAATGTTTTTGTTTTTTGACCCTTGACCTTAATTAGAATATCATATTTAATTCTAGATAACAGATTCTAAGATGCACATGAAGTAAACAAATATTTATTAACATGTCACCACTGGCTTGTGCCACAGGTGTACAAACAGATGCAATCACTTTTATCAGCCTTTTTGCTAACAAAACTAATTTAAAAAGCTCTGGTCATGCACATACCACTGGTGGTTCAAGCCACCTGCCAGGGAGATACACAGATGACGGCCCATCCAAAATGTGCTAGACACTAGGAAACACACTTGATATTGAGTATATGTCTAGTGGAATTATCAGCCTTTCAAACTTTAATCTCCCGAAGGAGATAAAACAATAGCTGAATAATTATAAATTATGTCTGTGACATGAGGAGATGTCATTAAAGAATAGGAGGGGTACTACAGGTAGGGGAGGCCTCTAAGTGGTGACATTTGCATGATATGTAAAGGATGAAGAGGAAACAGACATGGGAAGAAGAGAGGCCATCTCCTCACGGCTGGATAGCAAGGTAGCCAAGAAGATCCCTCCTGTCCACTCACGGCACATCCCTTTAAGGCCTTCTTCAGGCTGGATGGATTCTTTCCCTGATAACTTGTGTACAGTTATTGACCTGTGGAAGTGCTGGGTAATGTAGAAGGTTAGAGGACAATGTTTCTCTCCAATATGTAAACCTGCTTTTCAACATTAATAAGCACAGGCGCATGGGCTGAGTCAGGAGATCCAAGTTTGTTCTTCACATGCTGTAACTCTCTGGACTCATGATCTTGGCCAGCATTGAAGCGCTCCAAAGTCTATCGCCTATTTTCCCCAGTGGGGCTGCTAGTCAATACCAGGTAAACACCAGGTGAATGTCATGTAATACAGATTCATGAATGCTATGTCAGACTAAATCTGTCACTGGAATTTGACACAGATTTTCCTATGAAAATCTTATGCCTCTAAGAATGCCTAATGCAATGACAGAAGATGAGCTGCAAAGGGTACAACAAAATCACTCCAGAGGGGACATCAATTTTCATGCTAAAACTATTCGGACTATAGAGTTTAGCGTGGTGGTGGATAGTCGTTCTCTTAGAAACTGTCTAAAATCAAAATCTCAGAAATCCCTTAAATAGCCCATTGTATGGATAAGGATTAAGTTCCTCAAAAGAGAGACCAGCCCCGAGCATTTATCGAATAGCACAGTTTTAAGCACTTTTGTTGAAACAGGAAATAAAACTTTGAGCTCTCAAGTATTCAATGAAAACAAATGAATTGCAGATCAATAAAGAAAATATTTGAGAAATAGATTTTTAAAATTGCCACACATAATATCATCTTGCGAGAAATACATAGCTTTGGAGTTCTGCTGATGCTGGGCTTATTGAGGTGTGCTGGGAGGCCGAGGCAGGAGCAATGCGAACTTAAGGGCAGCTCGGGTGACTTAATGAGACTTTTAAAATAAAACAGAAAGAGTGGGAAGTGGCGCAGTATTAAGACAGATTCCCAGCATACACAAGGTCCCCAGTTCATCTCCAGCATAGCAGAATGCAAACAAGCCTAGTATGCCATGATTTATGATTGTGAATGTACAGTGGTAGCTTGGCTACACAGAACTAGGATGAGTCTGTCAGGTAGGTGCTACAGTCCTTCATCAAGTATAGCCATGAACTGAGTATGTACAAACACTAATCCCGTCAGACTACAAAGCAGCTGAAAAGTTACTATGACCTCATGACAGTGCGGCCCTCAATGGGCCCATCCTGGTGGGGATGACGGGAAAAAGAAACCTACAGCACTGCCAGTAGTGTACAAGCACACGTAATGATGAACTATGCGTCACACCTGTAATGGTTTGTCTAGCTGTCCCCCGAAAGCTTCATGTAAGTTAAGGGGCAGATGCAGCTGGAAGAACAACTACTGGCTTGAGAGGTGTGGCCAGAGGACCAGCGCAAGGCCCGAGGGGCCAGGCCAGAGCAAAGGAAACCATTGAGCTAGCTGGCCTGTGCTTTCTCAGAGATGTGGAAAGGGTCGTCCTGGAAAGTGCAGTGCCCCAGCCTCTTCACCAGTATCTTGGAACCTCCAGTAACTATGAGCTAAATAAACCTTTCTTTCCCTCATTTTGAGTCAGGTATTTGTCCCAACAAATGAGAGAGCAGTAACTAAGACAACACCCGATGGTGATAATAAATGACTGTTGACAGCTTGCATATTTACTGTGCATTTCATTATTTCTAGAGTGTACTCCTACTTATAAAAAAAAAGTCTGTTGTAAAACAATGTCATGCCATGCTGGCAGCAGGCTCAGTAACGTCACGTTTACCCCCATATCAGAGGCTGTGCTCAAGGCTTGACTGCTGCATCGTGAAAGCATCCTCCTTGATGTCTGCATAGCAATGAAAGTACCTAACAGTATGTTCATGCATCTGCATCACCAAGCAGTGCGTGACTACACATTAACTTAGCTAGCAGGGATTGTAGCTTGGGTTCTTTGTCACCCAGAAATGGCATCGTGGCCTTCTGTTCCCACCACTGGAGTGTTAAGGACGTGTACAGAAGCTCAAAGATCTGTAGCACCCTCCATCTGCTGGGTTACTGTCATGTCAATGTTTCCCTTTCTATAGAGACATATTTAAAACTGTACAGAGAGCCATGGCAATATGACTTGATTTATTTGGGACATAGCCCAAGACTCAAGCACTCCATGTGCTACTGACCATCTCGAGCCACTCTGGGGACTCCTTAGGGTGACTACTCTGCTAGACCAGAGCTGTACCAACCTATAGCACATCCCACCAGCTTTTGCTAAATTTTTCCCCTTTCCATTGTACCTTTCCCTGATTATTTTTTCCCTCACTCTTAAAACCTACAGGGGCTGTTGGTAGGAATATACTATTTCCTAGGAAACTCTGGTGCTGCTTCTCTATTTCAGCTACCACATGAATTGCTCCATTTTTATGACGCGCTGAAGGTCACTCCCCAAAGTAACCAAAGCCATTGGCTCCATTTTTTTAGGATAGGAACAAACTATGATCTAAAAGCTTGTCTAGGCTTGAAAGTGATTAATGTAGATTCTTCTGATGAAGGAAATGAAAAGGAGAAATCTGGATAAGTAATCACTGTTTCAACAAAAACAATTTCAACAAAAAATGAGCCTGAGACAGAGCGAACAAACTGATAATGCCAATGGCAAATAAATTATTCCCCGAGTTTCCAAAACAGCCCCAGTGATAGCATTTAAAGTTTTGTGGGGCTTTTGATTCATGAGACATCCGAGTGTAACTGAGAAACAAAGACACACCGATGCTGCCCATCCTTCACAGGTACTTAAAATGGTACTGACGCAAGAAGCAGAGGCTTCAGAGGCAGGCAGGATGGTGGCAGGAAACGACTAGACAGAAAAGACTCCTCAGAGCTTCATAAATGTTAAAGACCTGACCAGTTTCTTCCTTGTCATGTTCCTTGGGCCAACGCCAGCTCTCTTTCCAACAGGAGCTATGAGACTCTGGTGCAGGGCGATGTGCAGAGACTGAACACTCTGGAATTGTGGCCAGAACGGTACCCTTAATTTAGTCATGAATGAGAGCATTTCGGGGCCAGTGTTCACACTCTACAGCCAGAATAACTGCATTAGCCTAGAAATAGAAATAGGGGATGAACACAAAGATCTGGGTCACACAATTGTAGAAGCTGAAAAGTTCCATGACCCACGGTCTGCACATGGGAGACCACACAAGGCTGGCAGTATAATTCTAGGGCAAATCTGAAAGTCTGAGAGTAATGGAAGAAGAGGAAGTCAATTGAGTCTTGAAGCAGAAGACTGATGTCTCAAGTTCTTTGGCATGCAAAGTCGTCTCCTATTCCGCTTTATTCTGCTCAGGCAATCAATTCAATGGATGAGCTTCACCTCATAAAGGGAAATTCCTTTACTGCTCTACATCTTCAAATGGTAATCTCATCTAGAAGTACTCTGCCAGACACACAGTAAAGTTTGACCAGATGTCTGGACATGCCATGCAGCAGTCAAAATGACATATAACGCTAACCATCACAATAATTAATCATTCACCACAGAAACCATTTCATAGAAAGCATTATCTGTCTGCCTCTGTGTACCTCATTCCATATAAATCCTCCATTATCTCATAATATTCTGCAAATGCTTCATTTATGTCCTACCTCTTATTAAACTAGGATCACATTCTCTACCTACCTTCTTTAAATTTCTTTTAACTTATACAATTGTCTTCCTCTTAAGTCTCCAAGCAGTGTGCGGTCTGTCCGTTTAGAATTCTCATCCTTCTAGAAGGCTCCTTACGTCCTATCCCTCAGTTGTCAGTCTGAGCCTTCCCAGTCCCCAAGGACCCCTCCTACCTAGTCCACAGTTCAGAGTTCATGCAGTGTCTTATATCTCTCTATGAAGGACTCTCTGCACCATAAACAGTTATTTAAAGGACCTCAACAGCAAGTAAACAAGAGCAAGGATTAGGTCTGTCTTGTTTATAGAACCTTGCATTCTGCATTGTATTGGGAACACAAATAATGCCTGTGGACCAAAGGAGTGACCTAAGTCCTAATGGCCATTCAAAGCCAACCTAGACTCTACCCATCTAAGATACGGGCTACTTCTCTCTGTCAGCTTAGGCTTGGTAAAAGGAATGTTTGTTAAATAAACCAAGAAGCTCTACATTGAGAAAGAAGGACTGATTAAAAAGCATGTGATATGCGTTAGGCTTGGCCATCATACAAGTAAATATTTCAATGCTTTTGTTCTTCAAGATAGAATATTCTAATTTTCTAAGAGAAACTGTCTTCAAGTGAAAGTACCTAATCTATCTCTTCAACTTGTAGCATAGAAATATTGTGTAGATTTTTTTTTTTTTTTAACTTGAGATTTATAGACAAACCTTTGGGAATTTAGCAGCTTTGGTTTTGGATGAATGGTTTGTCTGTCTGTCTTTCTGAGACAGGGTTGTGCTATGTACTTAAGCTGGCCTGGAGCTCACTTTGTATCCCATCCTGGTCTTGAACTCCCAACAATCCTTGCGAGTTCTGGAGTTACAGGTGTGCACCACCACACCTGGCTTCAGCAATTCTGTTAGAAATATTTAAATGCCTCCTGCATGAAAGAGGAGCTTGGAGATTCAGTGTAACCCTTGTTTGATTTAAAAGCAGAACCCGACTAATTAGAAAAGCCCATGTTTCTTCTCTTTTCTGGTGCTTATTTTATTTTTGCCAGTTTCTATAATGCAAGCTGAAATTGCTTTCCCTGAGGACTGTGCGTTGAGGGAAAGCAGGAATTTAAAAACAGGAATGGCAAGATGGCGTTGATTTATAGTTGATCAACCTAGCTAAACAAGAACTACATTTCTCAGAATTCTCTCCCTGAGCTTCACAAGATGCAGGAGGCTCAGAAAGTAGGAGTGAAGGCACTACTTTATTCCTGTGTGCTGATGGTTGGAGCAGAGAGGCTAGCCACAGTGGGAGGTCACCTGTCAGTCTGCCAGTGTGAGGCAGAATCTAGGCCTCTGGCTCCCAGCCTATCCTGTAACAGCCACTCAACTCTTGATCAGCTGCATTTGACTTCAAAAAGAAAGCCATCACCTCCCCCCTGCTGCGGTGGGGACTTGCACGTGGAGAGAGCCTGCTGGGGATGCCATTGTGTCCTTACCACCCACCCTCTGCATTGATCTCTCATTCCTGACTGCCTGTCCTGCTGGCTTCAGCCTCAGATCCCAAGACAAGAGCCATGTGAAGACATCCAACCAGTTCCTCCAAGTTCCTAGGATAAACTCAGCCCTCACAGGTGCTCTCTTTGTAGTTGAGCCCCAGTGAATAAGTTTTTAAAGAGTTTTCTAGGAAATTGGGCCTCTTAAGTCAAACATGGTTTTCAATAAGCTGTTATGCTATGTGTAAGAAAAGAACAAGTCACTGAGTTTCACAGACAAGGTGACTTCATTATCTAATGTCCAAGTCCAAATTCTTTCTTCTTGGTATTTCATGTTGCTGTCTTCAGATTAGTTGTTCTGACTGCCAGATATATGCATGCAAAATTGATTTTAAAAAAAGATAAACAGAAAAATTTAAGCATTAGCTGCTCCTTTCCTAGTCAAGTTTTTTCACAAAAACTGAACAGGAGTGGGAACCCCAAGAAGGCTCTGAGCCTTGAGCCAATTTCAACCTGACAGACTTTGCTAACATAGATCAAATTTGGCCTCAGAGTTCTTGGCTTAACTGGTCATAGGGAAAAACCAGATCTCAGGGTGTAGAGTGTTCAAATGAGATACTGCAGATGAACCTGGAACCCCAAAGTGCCGAAGCTCCATACAAGGCTGCGAAAGAATTTAAGCCACCTATCCCTTCTCCTCGCCGACTCCACCTGCTCACCCACCGTACTGCAAAGGGCAATGGAAATCGTCTGCCTGGTAGCGTGGCACCGGTTAGCAAGGAATGGAAGCACTCTCCGAGGAGCGGTGCCTTCACACCAGCTTTCACTCGCTTTGTAGCCTGAATTCCTATTAGAGTACTTGGCTGGACCTCAAACCTCAAGCAAAGAAATTACAGAGTGCTCCAGATGACAGTGGAGCCTGGGACTGATGGGAGGAAATCAATATTGTCCCTTGAGAAAATTACCTTAATCACAGATCTCAAATAACAGTCCCAGGAAATATGAACTCGGAGCCACAAAGTACAAATACATCCAGAAACCGCGAACCATGAGGGAGAGAGGAAGCAGGAAATTAAGACAGCCCGTTGGGCTCTCCAAGGCCTCATCCATGGGACTCGACACAGAATGCATGTACAGTAAGGATGCCTACTACACCTGAAGGAACTGAAGATTAACCAGAAGAATCAAATGTAATGAAATATAAAGTGGCCTACTGAATTAGAAAATTAACCAAATAAAATTTCTAGAAATTAAAATACAAACCCAAAACGCAAGTCCCAATGGATATGATGAGATATAGGTAAAGACAAAAATAAATCAATGCAAAAATAAATATAAGACCTACCCTGAAAGAGTAGACAGAGTAACATCAGAATGACAGTGTCTGATCTAAACTACAGAATGGCTGTGGATGTGGTTCAGCAAAACTAACTTTTAAATGCATAAAGTAAAAATCTACATCTAGACAAAAATGACAGTATATACCGTTCAACATAAGCAAGTGGGAAAGAAAAGAACCCAATAGGAGTTTAGAATTAAACAGACAGCTGATTCTTAGAGTATGTGCAAGTGTAACTCCCGTTCCTCAGAAAGAGTAATCAAGCATCCAACCAGAACTCCTCCCCAAAAAGAGAACACATTAAAGGTTTAATTTAAACAAATACAACTGACAGTTTACCCCATAAGACCCTCACTACAAAAAACATTCAGAATTCTCTTCGTGATAAGACAAAATAGCCTAATTGATACAACAACAACAAAAATGGTACGTGCAGCATAGGATTATATTTAAAAAATTAAGCGTATAAACAATAAACTTGCAGCATTAATACAGAATTAGAATGCACTGCAATACGAGTAAATCAGTCAGGAAGATTTTATATATTTAGATTTTTTAAATCCATTAAAGATTCAATATTGTTAAGATAAACCCTTTCCCCAATTAGTCTATGATTTCAACACAGTCTAAGTGTCAACAGGCTCTTTTGGAACTAGCAAGTTAATTCCAAGATTAATAGGAAAAAGAAAAACCTGTAACAGTGTCAGCCTTGATCGGATGGTTTTGACTATTTTGAATCTTACTCTGGTGATATGGTAATCAACACAGCAAAGTATTAGTGAGAAATAGAATAGGTAAGTTGAAAGTAGGTGTGCCCATACATGTCTGCTTGATTTTCAATATAAACATCAGTGCTGGTCAAGAGGGATAAATTTTCTTTTCAATAGATGGTGCTAGAACAGCTGGATAAACCTAATGCCTAAAACTGACCATCAGCATTAATTCAAGGTGAGTCAGACTAAAGAGTATGTCTACTGAGCTGAAACAGGAGCCCAAAGTTTTCAGAAGACAACAAGAGAAGGTATCTTTACAATGTGGAGGGAGACAGTGGTATCTGAAAGAAGGCACACTAGCCATAAATGAAATATTGATAACTAAAAATGATCAAAATCAAGATTGCATCAAAAAGTTCTGTAAAGAACTACTTTATCTTACCTCAGTGAGAAGAAATATCTGTACCAAGAGTGTTTAGAAAAGTTATTATGCTTCCCTGTTAAACAATTAAAAGACAAGTTATTGTCTGGGAAAAATATCTGCGAGAAATTTTTACCTAAGATATCCAACCAAACAGGAACAAAAAATACAAGCAACCCCAAAATGAAAAAGTTGGACAAAAGATTTAAATTGATAGTTTCCCAAAGAACATACCTGAATAGCCTATAATCATATAGAAAGACGTTCCATATCATTAGGCACCAGGAAAGTGAGAAGCGTAATCCAGTACCGTTCTATACTCACTAGCATACCTATAATTAAAAAGCAGTCTTAAGAGAATAAAACTGTGCAACAATCATAGAAGACAATTTGAAAATGGCTTATTACATCTATTGTTCGGTTACCCCAAAACTTAACAATTTAAAATAACCATTTTCCCCCAATTTCTTCATAGCATGTGCTCACAACATAATGACTGTTTCCTCTTTTAGGATCTTCCTGAAAGAGTTAAAAATATCATGTCCCATTTATACACTTATCTCACAGTTTCTGTGGGTCAGAACATAGGTGCAGATTGGCTGATGCCTCTGTGCTAACCCTTTGCAAGGGTTACAGCTTGGCTGCTGACCAGAGTTCTGATCTCATCACAGGCTTGGCCTAGGGAAGATGCAGCTCTTAACACACTTGTATGGTCACTGGAAAGATTCAGAGCCCTGTAGCCTGCTGTCGCTGAGATACTAGTTTTTCCTGGGCAAAAAGAACTCCTTCCATTTTTCAAGCACCTTCACAGGGCAGCTATTTGAAAGAATGGGTCTGATCTCCTGGCTCCCAGTACAATGACAGAAGGAGAATTGCAGCCCAGTCTGGGCAACTTCCTTTATACACTACCCTTGCAGTGCTAAACCATCGTCTTTGCCACATTCTATTTGTGTGAAAGACTAAATGTAGCTCCCACAGAATGGAGAGAATTACATAAGGACACAAGCCCCAGGAGGCATGGATTATTGGAGACCAGCCTACTGCTTCGCAGGAATTAAGACATGCCTGTCTTACAACCTAGCAAGTCCACTCACAGGTATATATTCAAGGACAACATCCTCAGAAAGAGCTGCCTAAGAATGTTTATAGTGCTTTGTCCAAAATAGTCACAAACTAGAAACAAATAGGTGTCCAATCATAGGGCGGAAAACAAATCACGTTTTACTCATTCCAACACTACAAAGCCATAGAAAATGAAGGCAGCCATGTGGAAGACTCATGAAAGTTCCAAAGGCATCACAGCATGAAGTTCAGAACAAGATCAATGTGTGGTGATAGAAATGCCAATTAAATACAAAATGCAATAAGAAGACGACCCACAAAGAAAAGTCCAGGACCTGATGGATTCACCACTGAATTCTACAAGAAATTTATATAACACATAAACCCAATACTTCTCAAACTCTTCAATGAAATTGAAAAGGAAGCAATCCCCCAAAATCATTCCTAGAAGCAAGTATTACACTGATACCAAAACCAGAAAGAGACACAACTAAAAAAGAGAACTACAGGCCAATTTCTCTCATGAATATAGATGCAAAAATTCTCAATAAAATCCTGGCCACTAGAATACAACAAATCATCAAGAAGATTATACACCATAACCAGGTAGTATTCATCCCAGTAATACAAGGATGGTTCAATATACACAAATGTGCAAATGTGATACACTATATCAACAGAGCCAAAGCCAAAAATCACACGATCATCTCAACTAATGCAGAAAAGGCTTTTGGCAAAGTCCTACACTCATTCATGTTCGAATTCCTACAGAAACTTGGAATAGACAGCCTCTACCTCAATCTGATAAAAAGCCATCTATTATAATCCAACAGCTAACATAATTCTAAATGGGGAAAAACTGAAGCCTTTTACTCTCAAATCTGGTACAAGACAAGGATGTTCTCTATCACCACTCCTATTCAATATAGCTCTGGAATCATTAGCTATAGCCATTAGACAAGAGAGAGAAATAAAAGGAATAAAAATAGGTAAAGAAGTCAAATTAACATTATTTGCAGATGCATGATAATTTATTTGGAAGACCCCAAAAACTCCACCAACAAGCTACTGGAATTAATACACAAACTCAGTAGCATAGCAGGTTACAAAATCAATACACAAAAGTCAATGGCATTCCTCTATACAGATAACACACTGAGAGAGAAATTAGAGAAACAATACCTTTTACGATAGCACCAAAAAAATGAAATACTTAGGAATTAACTAAAAAAGTAAAAGAGCTTTTTAGTGAAAACTATAGTACTCTTAAAAAAAAGATATCCTAGAGAATTTCAGAAAATGGAAAGATATTCCCTGCTCCTGGATAGGAAGAACCAACATTGTGAAGATGGTCATACTCCCTAAATTGTTGTACAGATTTAATGAAATTCCTATCCAAATACTGTCGACATACCTCACAGAATTGAAGAAGTCATTCCTAAAATTTATTTGGAACCAAAAAAGACCCAGAATTGCAAACACAATCCTGGGCAACAAAGGTAAGGCAGGAGGCATTACAATTCCTGACCTAAAATTATACTATAGAGCTACCGTGATAAAATCAACATGGTATTGACCCAAAAAAAAGAAAAATAGACCTGAGGAACAGTGGAATAGATTAGAAGATGCAGAAGTAAATCCAAACACACTCAGCCATTTTATCTTTATCAAAGGGGCCAAACATGTTTACTGGAAGAAAGATAGCCTCTTTAACAAATGGTACTGGAAAAACTGTCTCTCCACTTGCTGAAAACCAAAACTTGACCGAGGTCTATCACCATACACTAAACTAAAATCAAAATGGATTAAAGATCTAAATGTTAAAAAGAGAAATCCTAAACCTCCTAAAGGAGAAAGTCAGAGGAAATCTTAAAGACATGAAGTAGGCAAAGAGTTCATGGACAAGAAGGAAAATGCACATTTAACACTTGAAAGAATCAACAAATGGGACCTCCTCCGGCTGAGAAGTTTTTCCATGTCAAAAGAAACTACCAACAGAGTGAAAAGTTAACCCACAAATTTTGAAAAGATTTTAACTAATAAATATTTGGACAAAAGTCTCCTATCTAGAATTTATGAAGAACTAAAAACCATTAGCGTCCCAAAATTCAAAGATCCAATCCAGAAATGGGTATGTGAGATGGACATATACTTCTCAGAGAAAGAAATTCAAAAAGCCTACAAATACATGAAGAAATGCTCCACTTCGCTAGCCATTCGTGAAATGCAAATCAAAACAACACTTAGATACCATCTCACCCCAGAATGAATGGTGACTATAAAGAAATCAACCAACAACAAATGTTGGAGAGACTGTGGGTAAAAAGGAGCACAACATGTTGTGTGTTGATGGGAATGCAGACTGGTGCAACCATTATGGAAAGCAATGTGGAGACTCCTTAAAAATTTAGAGCTGGAAATCCCATTCAATCCAGCTATCCACCTACTGGGAATTTTCCCAGAAGAACTGAAAACATCATATCATAGTGATGCACCTATGTTCATAGCAGCACAATTTGTGATAGCCAAATCCTAGAAACAACCAAAATGCCCATCATCTGAAGAGTGCTTGAAAAAGATACCACATTTTTGTAAAATGGAATATTACTCAGCTATAAAGAAGGATAAACTGGAAGACTTCATATATAAATGGATGTATCTTGAATGTATACTCATAAGTAAAATAAACCAGACCTACATATGCAAATATCATATAGTCTCCCTAGTGTAAGGACTCGAAGAAATAAAGAAATAAATTTTGGGCGGTACCAGGAATCAACCTCAGGACCTTGCATTTTCTGCATTCTCAACCCCTATAATTTTTTTAGAAGAGCGACTTAAATACAAAATGCATTTAGAAGAGTTCAAAAAATTAATGTTTATTGAAAGTATTAATGTTTAATTGTTTGATCAGTCTTACATACCTATGTCTGTTGATCTATATTGATTTGATGAAAATATGTAATGCAACCATTGTTGAATTTTTCTTGTTTTGAAATTCTGTACTATATGTACTCTTGTTACTGCTTTTTTCTATCTTTGTTTCTCCTATTTTTTAAAAAAGTAAAAAATAAAAATTAAAATGGAAGCACTTATGTATACCGTAAAATAATATAATGTTACTTCCCTGAAAAAGACAGATTTTGAATTAGACTACAAATTCATAGACTACATTGTTTTCTTAAACTGTTGGCTGGTCTATATCAACCTTAAAAGTGACACATCCAATACTGAATTTAGTCATTTGTAGTCCAGATTTTCTTATTTCCTGGCTATTGTGGTGCTTCCCATCATACAAAAAAAAAAAAATCAGAGTGAACGACTTAAAGAGTAATTCAGTTACATGAGAAATACATCTGAAACATAATCATACAGAATGGTTGACATTTGGGGGGGAGGGCTTGTTGAGCCTGCCTTAAGACCAAGTGTCACCTTCCACAACTATGCACAGAAATTAAATTTGTTTAAAGAAATAAAGAAAAAATAAAACTTTTAAAAACAATATTGAAAAACATCATGGCCTCCAAGTAAGAAGAGGTTGCTTCATGTAAGACTGAGAAAGCACGAGCCCTCCAGGACAAAGAGAGCTCTTCCACATTACACTACCAGGGCTACATTCCTGTTCATCCAAAGGTGCTAAACAGTGAAAAGACAAACTCCAAACTGAAACAACTATCAATATATAAAACTGCTAAATGTTTCTTAATGTATGTAGTTTACAAATCACATCTAAATTTTAAAATAAATAAAATGGACAATTTTTACAGAAGAAAATCTCAAAAGGCTTACACATGAGAAGATGCTTCACTCCACTGGTAATAAATGAAACGCAGTTTTAAAAGGTAATAGCACCACATTTCACACTTGTTTCACACTTATCATATCAAATGTTAGCCAGAAAACAGAACAGCTAGAACTTGATGCCTGATAGTTGGGAAGTCAATTTAAGTAATAGTTTTGGAAAGCTGTATCAACTATACCACCTGGGAAATCTAATAAATTAGAACCATGTAGGTTGGGGAGCCGCCTGGTAAGTGAAAGGCAAGGTCCTGAGTTCTGTCCACAGAGAGAGAGAGAGAGAGAGAGAGAGAGAGACAGAGAGAGACAGAGACAGAGACACAGAGACCAAGAAAGACAGAGACACACAGAGAGAGACAGAGACAGGAAGGGAGGGAGGGAGGGAGATTGAGAATTAGCTAGTAAGTATAAGATTTTCAGGAACATAATGTTAAGGGTAAAAAAAACAGATTTTTTTAAAAGGTGGGGTCATTCTGTGCTTAAAATTCAAAAACATACACTAGTAAACAACATGTAGTAAAAACATGTGAAAATATAAAGAATACAATAAATTCCTAATAGTATTTGCTGCAGAGATCAGGTTTAGGGGATGTATGGATCACGACCTTGATTCAAGGTCCTACACAGGTGAGAACTTCCCTTTTTCTTAGAGATGGTGAGTAGACAAGGCACCCTGCAATGTCATTTTTTTCTACCATCATTACAGTCTTTTATAGCTACGGAATTTAATGATTCAGTATACACCTCTATGTTTTTAATGAGAAAATAGTGTACCAGAAGCCAGCAGCGTTTCCAGGCCCTCATTCACATTCCAGCCTGAGCCACTTGCCCAGCTCCTCTGTGCTAGGATAGCTGCTTACATACAGCTTTCTTGTGGGTCACTCATGGACACCACCTTGTCGGGTCTCTGTGGGTACTGCCTTTATGCTCACCCTCCCTGGCTAGAGTGACTCTTCTCTAAGTGTGGCCTCTGACCCGGAACATTCCATCCCTAGGAGTAGATCATGGATGCAGAGGTGTGAAGACTGAATCTGACCCTCTGGGAAGGAGGCCTGAATCTGTGCTTTTCACCTCACATTTGAAAACTGTTCTGCTGAAGGACTTGGGTTGGCCTGTGGAGCTTCCTATCTGGTCCCTCTTCCGTTCTGGACCTTTTCAGTATTCCTTCACCCCTCCCTCTCTTGCCTCCTCCTCCCCTCCCTCTTCTCTGGGAGACATTCATATTCTCCTAATGGAAACAGCATCTACTCAGAGCAGCCTGCACGACCCTCGATCCCTTCTATCAAGAAGAAAGCTTCTTCCACGCAGCCGAAACAGCTGAGGTACAGCCCCAAACACATGGTTAGAAACCTGAGGGCCTCACTGCCGTGCCTTGGCTGTCCTCTGCAGTTCCCAGGGGCTTGGTGGGTTTTCTCAATGCAAGATTAGCCTGGGCGCCTATTGCAATAAGTCTGCCTCCTCAACATCAAAGGGTGCTGAGAATGACTCAAACAGACAGCCTGCTTGTCTTGTCTTTACTTTAAGGCAATTTTTCCTACCCTGCTGGCTGAGGCCTTCCTCAGAAGGACAATGTAAGAGCGGCTCCCTCTCTCAGCACCCTGGCATTTCCATTGCTGAGAGAAGAGAAAGGGCGGCAGGTATTTCTCTGACCTCAAAGCCCTCCTCGTGATCTCAGAGACCTCACGCAGTTGGCAAGGATAAAGCGAATTCTAATGCCTGCCTGAAGTAACCACACTGCGTCTGAGAAGGCTCTTCAGGTTCCATGAATCTTGTGCTTTAGTCTCTGTCCTTCTCCCCAACTGCCTTTTTATAGTGAATCACTGACTTGGAAGGCTGTGTACCTGGTGCACACTCAGTTGGCCTACTTTCAATTTGATATCAGCAATGTATACTGTTTGAGCATGAGAAATACCATGAACTATGTATCACTGCACTACATGTAGGACCATTCCCTTCCTGTCATTTACATGAAAGAGGCTGGGAAATATGAGAGCTAATTCCATGAGAAAAGAAAGAGTGTTTAATTGCAGAGAACAGGATAAATATGTGGTTGGGAAAAAAAAATACAGTTTTCCTGTGAAGGAATATGGTAAAGAACATACTTGCTGCTAAGAAATGGGGCTAGAATTTTGCTCCACCATAATTAGAACTACATCCCTGAACAACCACTTGCCCTTAGTTCCCTTGTTTGTACTACTAAGACCATGGGAATGCTGGATTGATTTGGCTTTGTAAAGATTAAAAAGTTCACACCTATGAACACTTTCCCATAGTGGCATCACTTGGTAAACCCTCAATAAATTATACCTGATGTTTGTAGCGAGAATTAAGATCAACAAAGTAAGTCAGAGCAAATTCTACCTGGCTTGATACTCAGGAGTCCAGAGCTCTCCTGAGGAGTCTGGAAAATTCTAATGAGAAAGATCAGTTTAGCACTTACTTCTGGAAGATGTGTTTCTATAGGATGTGGAGTGGGAAAGTGGAAAATATTTGAGACCGAAGTTGTGAGGTAGGCTTTGTGACTCGGGTTTCACATAGCCTGGACGATGGAGAAGGGAGCACCTGAGAGTTAAAAACTGAATTAACTAATGAGCAGGAGGAGGGAAGGAGAAAGAGAGGTTGGCATGAGGGATTTCAGCTGGCAAAGGAGGGAATATGGCAGTCCACTGGTGAGGCGGGCAAGATGCTGTAAGGGTCAGGGGGTCAATGGTCCTGGGAACAAAACAGTGGAAAATGGACAGTAAACTGTGTAAGTCAGCTGCAATGTACAGGAGAGAAACGGGTGAAAAGAAAACAACACAAAACTATCTTTATGTTTGAAGAATGAGAGAAGGCCAGAGATGTAACAGAAGCTCATCTGAGCTGGGTGAAGGTCCATCAGTAAGCCCTCCTGTTGCCCTGGTAACAGTAATTCTTGCTCACTGCCCTGACATCTCCTCAGAAGAAAAACACATGCTAACAGAGTAGACCTCAACCACAGGCAGCCCGCAGCAGCTCAGGCAACCTTGATGAAGGTCTCGTGAGAAGGAAAAAAAAAGGTAGATTCAGAGACTTTTGCTAGACACAAAAGAGGGAAGTCAGTCAGGATTTGCTAAAGAGAAAGCCAACCTTTCTCTTTGTAGAAAGACAGCATGCCCATGGCTACTCTTTTAACTCCAGTTGACTCACTGTGGAGGGAAACCAGGAAGACAGCTGCTGCCTGGAAGGCGTCGAGAGCCTGGACCAAGATGCGCTCAGGGGCCTTCTTGGCCTCACATAACATGGCTGAGGTTGCTCAGTCGGAGTGCCTCGCTGGCCCATTTGCTCATCTGGCCACTGGCTGCAACCCAAAAGGGTTTGGCCTGCCCAGGTGGTAGGAACAGAATGAGGAGTTAACAGTGCCAAGTGTGCATGACGTTGCTCCATAACAGGCTGAGAATGTCCAAAAGTTGGAAACAGCAAGTCCGGGCCCGGCGGGATGGCTCAGTGGTCTAAAGCGCCTGCTTGGGAGCTTGGGCGGTTTCAGGGACCGCGGTTCGATCCCTGGTACCACATGCTGCGCCAGCCCTGCCCTCGGGGCAGACTGAGCCAGGCCATAAAAAATGAGTGAATAAACAAACAAAGGTTCTGAAACAAGAAAAAAATAAATAAAAAATTAAAAAAAAAAAAAAGAAACAGCCAAGTCAGGAAGCTGACTCAGCAGGCTGAAGGCCACCGCAGACAGCCTTGCTTCCCCAGCTGGCATGTTTTCTGTCAGCAGAGACACGATCCTAAGCTAATAATATCTTTAAGATCTAGACGATTAGGGAATGGTTGGATGTTAGTGATGTCTTCCTCATTATAGTGAGTTAGACCAAGGATTTTTTAAAGGAGTAGTATTCTCTCTCTTTTTTTTTTTTTTTTTTTTTTTGCCAGCATAATTAGCAGGTGTCACGGCTGCTTATACTTCTTTTGTGGTATTTCTTTTCTTACATACAATAAAATTTGCACATTGGTGACCTTTTGTAAATACACCAATAGGGGCAGCAAAAACAGAAAAGACGACTAAGTTGAAAGAATACTCATTCTCCAATATCTACTGCAGAAAGCTCACCTTAGACCTAGGGTTGTCCTACCCCATTTAAAAAAAAAAGTTATGTATGCGAGAACTTGGTTAAATATACCAATGAAGTAAATGAGACAATAAATGACAAGGCATAAAAAGTGAGAGTCCATGGGCCCAGAACTCTTTCCTTTTTACCTCTGAGCAAGCAATAAAGATAAAACCTAGAGTTCTTGTGTTCTCTGCCATGAGTTGACCAGAATGGCAAAACAAAACCTACACCAGCTCCCTGATCAGATACTGAAATGTGGTTTCCACGCCAAGAACATCAACTTCCCCTTAAATTTACAAAGAACAAGGAGGGGGATTATGGTCTTTAATCCCTGGCTTGTGTGTGTTTCAGACTGGAGTCCCCCACGCGGTCTCTGGTGATGGAAGCCCCAAAGGGAGTAGAAATAAATGCGGAAGCCGGCAACATGGAAGCCACCTGCAGAACTGAGCTGCGACTGGAATCCAAAGATGGAGAGGTAAAGGACCCAAAGGGACAGGGGCCCAGGAGATGAGTCCAGAAGGCCATTCTTTGCCAGACTTGAATTGCCACTGATTCTGGTCCTACACTGCAACAGTCAAAGAAGCCAAACAGAGGGGTTTATTTTGTGGAACAGATAGTTTAACAGCACCATTATAAGTTAAACCCATGATACATAAAAGTTATGATTCATCATTTGTAAAATGCTAGCATGATGGCGTGTATTGCAAGTACAGAATTATATGACCGTAAAAATGAGGGCTATTTCCAAATTCTGTCATTTCCGGCCTTAAAATAAGATTTAGTTAGCCAGCGTAATTAAGCTGCATTTCACGCCCATCTGGCTAGAGATGAACTTAATTTTCTTGTAGCTGTTTTATGTCATATGCTTAAATTTTCATTGATGATGGAAATTCATATCCAATGGCTATCCCTAACCAGAACAAGCAAAATATCAACAGGGCAACACTAGGCCACAAAAGAGTGAAGGGAGTCTGACACGCATTCTCTTACCTCACTACAACCCAAGTGAATCGAAATCCCACTCATGATTTTGCAAGCAAGGTAAGGTAAATGCCCTTCAAAAAAAGTCAAGAGTCCAAGCCAGGGAGATAGCTGAGCAGCTTAAGTGTCTCCCCGACAAGTACAAGGTCCTGAGTTCAATCCCCCATGGCAAGAACAAAAAAGTCATAGACTTTAGACTTTTAAAAATGCTTTTCAAATGTTTTATAAGTGAACTGCTTCTATAGAAATGAGGGGAACAGTTTCTATTTTCAGAAGACAATTCTCTATTCTACGTGTGGTATCTATGTGGAGGCTATTCTCCATCTGTCGCTGTATGTCTGCTCTGTATATAAAGGTCACTCCTTTGATTTCTTAAGTGTGTACTGTTTTGTTTTGAGAAAGTCAGGTGAATATCCCATTATTGCAGCTGCTTCCTCCAATAACCACAAATTGCAAGCCACATAAAAAACAAAAATAGAAACTGCCTCTTATACTCAGGTTCGTAGATACTAGATTTTGAACTCTGGGAAAAATGGCTATAATCATAAATCTGATGGCAACTTCTAGTACTGCTTATTTTTTTTTTATAGTCATGTATTTTTTAGTCTAATAGACTATCAACACCACAAGCTATTAAAAAGAAAAGAGTCACTAATTACTTCACTTTTAACTTGGAAAAATATTTTCTTCTTTAAGATCCACCCTGTATGTAGACGTAAGTGGGAGCTGAGAAATGTCATACTAATAAAAATTATTCAAAGTAGCATTTCCATATTTATTTCACCCTAGGACACCATGCCTATTCCACAAGTCATACTTGTGCAAAATAGTAATAACAGCCTAAGAGCCAGGTTTTTTTTTTTGTTTTGTTTTTTTGTTTTTTGTTTTTTTCTGTTAGCTTCTGGAAGGACAGACACTTGGTCTTAAACCTCTCCAAACCCCTAGGGCTGCTGCAGCTCCATCCATACAAGTTGGGAGTTTTCATCAAACTATGCCCCCATCTAACACTTCCCAGCATGCTCTTTTTTGGCTATCAAGAGCATAGATGACAGCCTCTGACTGACTCTCTCTCACCTATTCCATCTCTAGATCAAATTAGACGCTGCAAAAATCAAACTACCTAGACTGCCTCACGGATCCTACACGCCCACGGGAACGAGGCAGAAGGTCTTCGAGATTTGCGTCTGTGCCAACGGGAGATTATTCCTGTCACAGGCAGGAACCGGTTCCACTTGTCAGATAAACACAAGTGTCTGCCTTTGAGAGACTCTGCGGAGTGGACCCTGTCGGCAGCACGAAGTCTGGTTTTGTTGGCTTCAGACATTGGCTGCCACCTATTTTTACTAGAACACAGAAAGCCTATCAAAGACCTTTTATGTGTGAGTGCGTGCACATGCGGGAGTGTTTGTGCGTGTGAGTGGATATAAATATATATATAAATATATATAAATAAATATATATATATCCTCTGTATAAAATGAGGTTTCAGTACAAAAGGAACCATGGGTGACCCTGTGATAGCCACCATCATCTTCCATTCCATCACCACTATCTGCAAGACAAAATCTCAGTGTGAATTCAGACTCCTCAGTCCTAGGCTGGTGATGGCGAACCTTCTAGCTCTTTCAGTGACACAAACAGCCCACTGAGGCACTCATGCAGGAGGTACACCAACACTGCCCTAGGCCATCTGGACTCACGCTGTGCGTTGGAAAGAATACTCATCAACCTAGTCAAGCAACAGTCTATCCTCTCCTTCAGTGTCATTAGAGGCAACGATGGTGGGAATCTCCAAGTAATACTCAAGCACGGAAATCTTGGTATCAAGTAGACATCTGGGGGCAGCTGCTCACTGAGATCACAAGTGCTTAGCAGGGGTGAGGGCCTGAATCCATCTCCACCACCACACGAGCACATGCACTAGACATTTGGCTTCCCCTTTTTCAGTTTTAGGAAGACTGGTTAGCTTCGACCTCCAAGTAGAAGACAGGGCGATGCCATCTGAGTCTGCCACAAGAACTCAAAGCGGCTACCCTACATTTGTAGCCTGATGTGTTGGGTTTTGGTTGCTGGATGGATAAAGAGGATGACACATTCTGAATGGCTCGCACAACTTGTGCTTATCTGACTTCCTTTAAACGCATATATTCTCCCCCAGTCCAAATAAGAGTTGTAAATCAGCACATAATAGGATAACAGCTGCTCGTCAGTCAGCTGGAAGCTACTCAGTGGCATGACAACAAAGAATGAGCGGGCAATATGTCTCTGCTCAAAGAAAAAATGCCTCAAAAGCTGTTATAGCCTCCAGTTTCACTGTGTCACCCTACTCTCGACCAGAATGATCAGGTCAATCAAAATCCCTCAGGTGGAAGCACAATCCCAAGAAAAGTCATTTTACGGTAGAAATCTAATTATGAGTAGCACTGACAACCTAATTAGATTTTATATGTTTCTTGAGATTGTGAGGTAACTTAGAGCCCTGCCTTGTATTTTTAAAGGCATACATAAACTGTCTGCCTTTGATCTCATATATAATTTTTTTTTTTTTTTTTTTTTTTTTTTTACTGCTGGTCATATATTCCTGAGTCTACTAGTTTCTCCAGGAATCATAGATCTAATGCACTGCAAGCTGCCAGAAGTGTCCCCTGCAAGTTAATGTAAACTGAATCACCATCTTTATCAGAACCGCTATGTCTCTTGGGCCCAGCAACAACCGCACGCCCTCTACAGGAGCTCTGCTGGTTCCCACCATCACCTGCCTCCCATCACTCCATCTTCATCACCATACTCCAGGGTCACCCTGGCCAGCTCTTGTGCTGGGACAGGGGATTACACCATCTCTGTTCAAAGAGGAGGAAATGTGCCTGTGCCTTATGTCGACGCCCTCAGCAAGGAGAAGCACATCCTATTTATCTTGTTACCTGTAGTTTCTTTTGAGTGATTGGAGGAGAAATGCTTAGTTGGGACCGGGCATCAAGTCTGGTAGACAAATCCAGTGGCGGGCAGATGTCACTCCTACGGATCCCGGATTGGAGATGTAACTGTCATACAGAGTCCTGGATGCCGTTGAACAATCAGTGAAGTTGTGTTTTGTAGGCCTGAATGGCACCTTTTTTGTTTTTTTCTTTTTGACGCAACAAGGTTCTAATGTTCTTATTTCACAAGCAGGAGGAGATTTATAGAAGAAGATGAAAGAAGGTTTGATATTTTTGGGACAACACCCATGCCTCAGGCTAAGGTTTAGATATAAAAGCAAGTGGTGTGGTACCCTACTGGGTTACTCAGCAGGGGGAGAGGGAGGGGTAGTCCTATCCTAACCTGTGCTTTTGCTGGCTTTGAAGCTCTAGACTGGCTCTCCAGGGTCTTATGCAGAGGAACTGGGTTGGTCAATCTTAAGGCAAGATTATGACATTGCTTATCTTGCTGCAGGAAGACCTAACAAGGGACACCTATCCTAAAAGACATTGGGATACACTGGATCAGTGTTTCTAATATCCTTATGACCATCGTAGCAGAATCAGCATGCATCATGCACCATGCACAGGGTTTGTGAGAGTCAGGAGAGGACTCCCTTGTTGTTAGAAGCACCAACCCCCTATCATTCTGACACGTAATGATAGTAACCTGGAGGCCCTTGCTGGCTATATACCTTTATACAGGTTGTTATTGTTTTGTTTTGTTTTGTTTTTGTAACAGACCGTCTTGGTATTTTGTCATCTCACATATGGAAAACAAGGAAGCAAAATGTTTTTCCTGGACTTCTTTCCTCTGGTTTTGTTCCAAACATAACAAAAACGTTGGGAGTTTTAGGCTCCCTCCCAAAAAAGTAGTATAGTCCCACTTTTAAAATTCAATCGTAAGACTAATCAGACCACAACTATAATACAGATAATAATACCCATCATAAATGTAAAGGAAACACCTTTAGAGGTACACCTGATATAAAACTCAGGTTTCTGTTTATGCTAAGTGACCATAATCTATAAGGTAGTAAGTGGAAACTCTAAAATGAGTGCAGTTGTCTATTTCAGTTCAGACCTTGGAAATCGATAAAATGTATTCTATGTTCTTTGGTGTACATCTTCTACTCCTGACACTCTCCAACTAGAATATCTGTCCAGGCTCATGAGAAGGAGTTTTACTTGAGTTCTTGGGGAGAAAATACCTTTTACATTGAAATCTTCTAGTCTCTAATTTTAAAAATGGATTTCCACAATTTATAGAGTGCGTAATATTCTCTAGACAATCACAGTATAGTAAGCCATTGGAAGGTTAACAGTTCAAACGAATCTTCAATATACTAGAAGTTCTAGTAAGCTAATACTCTTCAAAAAACTCTCATAAATTAAAAATTGGTATCCAGATATGTCAGTATTTAGTTTTATTAGACATATGCTCAGTAAGCAATAGAAGTTCCATCTTAGGAAGCGATTAGAATCTGACGAAGGTGTGTGAAAGCCCTATGCTGGCATCCACCTAGCTGGAAATGTGACGTGGCTTTATATGTATTATATCATCAAAGAGAAAGAGTTTATAAACTTCAATTTGCTTTTAATTTCCTCAATGTCCTTTTTCCCTTTGGCTAATGTTCACTGACTGTACACCTAACAACCACAGGTCAAAGAATGTTTAAGGTTTGACCCTAGAATATGTAGTAGCAAACTCTGGAATTCGACCTGGAGACCAAATGAGACTCAGTACTGTATTCCTTAATATATTTCATTCTTCCCTAGCCACAGACTTTCAGGAGTAAGTCACCAGCCACTACTGCCAGTCTGCAACAATGATACTGAGCAGGTCTGCCGGGGACAGTATAATCAGTACTCTTTGGCCTTTGATAGAGAAAGTTTGCTGACCCTGACCTAGGTTGTGTGCGTTGGACACAGAAACAAAAGAAGTTGATTCTTCAGTAGCAAAGAATGAGTCTACATTTCCAGGTAGGCTTACAAATATAAACCCCGGGCGAGTATTTTAGGAAAGCAGATTTTCCTTACACTACTAGAAGTAAAGCATCCAGGAGGGAAACACAGGAGTCACTGGTAATACGCAAGCTGTAATTAGGAGAAGCTTGGGGGAAAGAGGAGAAACTTGATCTTCCAAGAGTCTCTCTCAGAATCTTGACAGAAGGATAATTCCTTAAGTCCTAACCACTGTTAGACAAGAGGTAAAGCTGAGTATCCTAGGCTTTAAATCTAGTCTCTTTGCTGAGAACGTTTTCCTATTGTGTATACTCATAGAAGTTCCAACTCACTTTCCCATATTCCAGAACAATGTCCCTTCTAAGGTCTCTGAGAACATACTTTTGACTTTACATGTCACTGATGGCCTCTGTCACTTCAGTTATTGGCATCTTTAGGGTATGAATAAGGCTTAAAGAGAAAGTTGGAAGTATTAACAGAAGCAACATCTTAAAATATGCATGAAGGAAAAATGTAGCAAAATTCTTTTTACAAATCCATCACTGGGAGGAACCAATTAATGCCCATTGCCTTTGCTGTCCTAGGCTGTAGGTTTTTGTTCCTTGGAGTGGAGAAAATGCAAACGGGACATGTTTTGGACACCATCTCTGCTCCTGCATGCTAAGGCAGGTTCTACCAGAGATGTTTCTCCTCTGCCAATATCCTTTTGCTAAAAAAGCTTTATACTCAATTTGTTAAGAGGCCATTAATTAAGAATGACCCTTTCCAAATATAAGTATCCAAATCGAAGAGAAAAAACGTTCTTAATGAAAATGGTCACCATTCACCCGTCTCACTCATGTGGGGATGTAGGGAGTCCTTCATCCTAGTGTGCAGATGCACCTGAAAGAAGATTAACTTGGCTGAAGAATGAGAATATCTTGCTTTGGTTTATCTTTACCTTAAAGCAAAAGGTCACATGAAACTGGGACCAAACAGGTAAAAGGATCCATTTAAGCCCTTGATCCTCTTTTTCAAGAGGTCTATGAGGGGTGAAAGACCTACTTTAAGTAAGTTGTACACAAAACCACTTCTCCCCTTTCTTCTTGGCTCCGGAAATCTGAGACAAAAGAGGATAAAAAAGCAGTTTCCTGAATGATACATTTGCATGGTACACCAGTAGCAGATGGGGGGGAAAAAAGTTATAACAGCCTTCGAAAACAGGCTTTTTATCTCGAAGATAAAACGCCCCTCTTGTGGTCTTTCATCACTTTCTCCTTGGCGGAAGGCTCCCCCAGTTACTACATATTTCCATTAAAATAGTCAAAGCTACTGCATTGGGATGTCAGATGCATCTCTTTCTTTGTGGTGATCGGAATTTAAAATTATACAGTTGCCTCTGAATTTCTCACAAAGCCAAACCACTGATAAGAGATAAAGCAGTCGTGCAGGCTGCTCTTCAGCCCGCACCGCACACCACACGCATTAGCGCTTTCAAAAGCAATGTGATTTCCATGGCTCTTAAAAGCTGTCTTCATAATAGAATCCTTGAAATTTTTCAAGGCAGGTCTGAATGGTAAAGGAAAAATAATTACTTGTGGGAGCCCTCCTTGGGGCATTGTTAGAGCACCCGTGTCAAAGAAAATACCCCTTTGGGGATAACTCATGCTCCAATATGCTGCCCCCCCCCCTCCTCTTATAGAGATTTGTAGTGGCAAGTTAGCATCCTACTTTGAGAATGCAGGAGTAGGAATGTTAGGAGGCCTTGACACAACAGGAAGTGGGCAATATAGTTCTAATGATACCATCAAACTCATCAATAAATAGTCTCAGACATAACAGTGTCAGTGCTGACTGCTGAGGCTTAACTTCAGTCTAGCAACTGATAACCTCAACAACCATATTGAGGTTTCCAAGAGGCAAGAAGGCTTAGAGTCCAAATCCACATAGGAAGTCAGACAATGTTCCAAATGCATCATTAAGCCCACACACATCTCTGCTAGGAAGTGAGTGCATTTTGCCCCATCATGAACAATTTTTAGTGAAGATCTGCTCAACAAAACAATTATGGAGCTGCCCTGGTTGGCAGAAGAGAGAATTTTTGAGTAAACATCTGTTTACTCTAAAATTATCTGTACATGCTTAGATTCATCTAGAAGCCCCTCTTCTGCCAATGTCTTCAGAGCCTACTTCTACATTTTGTATTTTTTTTTAAAAATCAGATAAAATTCATACTTCATAAAATGAGAAACTCAACTTGTCTCCAACTTATGCAGAAGCACTATGGCGTGAGACTGGAAGACATGTGTCAACAACATATAAGTTGGCACTTCTTTAGTCTGCATATGTGTCTAATTCTCGAAATTCTAATGGCTTGAGGAACATGAATTCTTTCGAGAACTGGAGCAAAGCTAAGACACTGGTGCAGCCAAAAGAATCATACTCAGAAAACACTACATACAGTAAGATTATCTTGGATCCAAACCTTACCCTAACATGTGAGACACTGGAGTCTATTCTAATCATAATTGTTTATAATTAATATTCACTGACTACTACTGTGCTAAATATTTCACATAAATTCACTTTTACTTATTCAAAACAATCTTTTGAATTAGGATCCTTTATAACTCCCATTGACAGATTTGAAACTGAGGCATACATTACTTCAAAAGCTAGTCCGAAGTCAAGAGCTAGAAAACAGAAGAGCTCAAATGTGAGTCCAACTCCTGACCGCTGTGTTATGAAGTCACCAGCAGGTCCACCTGGTTTTCCAGTTGTCAGGAAGGGCGTCCCGCTAAATCTTAAGCCATATCTTCTTTGTGGACAAAACAATAGAAAACCTATCTTTCTGTGTTGTCATTTCTCATCCAGTACTAAAGTATAAACAAGTGGGGTAAAAATGAGCACGTCTGCCTGAAGCATAGAATTTAGAACATAGGAAATTAGTGTGCTCTAGATGCCTGTTACGTCAGGGTTCCTGCCTTTACACAAGGGAAGAAAGCCTAGCCTCATATTTAACAGGAAAGCAAAAATTAATAGTAACCTATATGCATAGCTAAACAAAGCTTCATTCTCATTAACACCTATTTCCTTTTCTTCTACCTCCCATTAAAGACAGAGTTCGAATTTTTGGTGAGGTTTTGACACTATTTCCTTATTACTATTTTGTACTTGTAGCAAAATCAAAGCATCAAATAGCATAGCTCTTGGCCTCTGTCACTGTCCCTGTTCCTACAAAAAGCTAAGATTATTGAGGACCCAAGCAGCGCTAGGCATTCAGCCGCCAGTGGAGCTGTGCTGGCCCCTGTGGCCCTGACGGCTTTGAGCCCACACTTGGCGAGCCATTGGCGATGATCCAGGTCCTCCCAGCACAGAGTCTTTACCAAAGCATTTCCTCCATCACCCCCAATTGATCTGACTTGGAAATAAGATCCATTCACCAATTTTTATCCCAACAGTGGCACCCTTCAGCCAGCGCACACTCTAAAATGATGTCCCAGGTTCAGCAATGAGAATTACGGTGTTCCAGCTAGGACAGAGGAAAAAAAAAAAGTGTGTGTGTCTGAAGTTCAGGACAATGGGGTGGGGCTTTGGGGCACTGTGGCCCTCTGAGCAGCCTTTGGACTTTGATCTATTAGAGTTATACAATATGTTTTTGTGAAATTAACACAGCCACCAAGAATCATTCGAGTCAGTCATACACTAGTGTGCCCTTCTTAAGGTCCTGTGGTCTATCGGTTCTCACCCAGAACTGAGAAGACCATAGGAAGAAGAAAAAAAAAAAAAAAAACAGGGAGGTCCATCTGATTACCTGAGCTTTCTACATAGCACATACCTGAGCCCCACAGGGGTGAATGTAGGTACACTCAGTCTCAGGGTTGGTGTTTCTTTGACTCAACCCCAGCCCCTTGCTCAGCCCCATCCAGAAAACCAAAGGATGGGCCCAAAATGCTAACGACCCTATTTCAAGATAAGTCTGGAATTTCCTTTCTAGAAGTATAGATGTCCAAAGGGCAAGACAAGGAAGTGTACCTTTAAAGAACCTCATGATTCAACTCACACAGCCAGAAGTCTGGCTCCCAGACAGAGAGGGGAGAGCACAAGGAAGTGAAGGGACTCTCAGCACACACTTAACCCTGAGTGATACAAAATCAATTTCATCCAGTGTCTTTGTTAAGCAATGGGATAAAATTTTCCGTATGTTCACCACCTCCCTTCCCAGCCAAGATTTTCTCTGTTGAAGTCTGAAGAAGCAGAAATCTCTCTTATGGAGGCCCTAGAATACACCAGAACATCTATCGTGATGTGGCTACTTGTTCTTTGGAGAAGCCAGGTTCTGGTGCTTTTCCCAGAAAGGAAGCAGTCACAGAAGGTTCATTTGTTTGTAGATTTTCAACTATGAAAAAGCAGCCCCTTTCCCATGACACACCTGAGTTCAGCCTTTGTGTTAGTTTTGCTTTTGTTCTTTTTTTTTTTTTTTTTTTCTTTTAGGTTTGAGTGTGATGTAAGAAGAAATTTTTAGTTTTGTTTTGAGTAACATCAATCCTTGCACACTCTATGCAAAAATTTTGTAAGCATTGCAATAATGCTATGAATTACAAGGAACTATTTTAACTTTATTACACTTTCTGTATAAAAAAATTTGTATTTAATATTATTTCAACTTCAGTCTTGTAAAATATATTAATAAAAATAATGATTGGTAAGAAGGAAAGAACCCTTGTCCACTTCTTTAGGGAATTCCTCTCTCACTGTGAACCTATCAGTCAGTTCTATGGACTCTACCTCAGAAATAAAATTTCTCTCCTGCATGTCTTTGATGAGTAGCTAACATGTTGGTTAAGTAGCTTTAGCTCTCAGGAAGAAACTCACAGAGGCTGCCTTATGAAGAGACCTTACTTTGTAAAATAACGGCTGGGATTTGGGAATCCACAGGACCTGCAGCTAGTCAAGAGAATGGCTTTCCTCTTCTCCTAAGGACCTCTACATGCTCCTGGGGGCAAGGCATATCACTTCCCATAAAAAGTCTTAGAAGAGGCCAATCTGAATGGCACCCACTGGGTAGGGCCTCTTCGACCTGCACAGCTGGTGTGCTAGTGACTGAGCTATCTTAGAATTGGGTGCTCTAGCCAGATGCTATCAGCTTTTATCCTTCTACAATAGTTATCCCAGCACAGCTTTTCCCTAGATAGAGATGTATGAGATCCAACACAACTGAAGGCATCGTGGCGCAACTGCTCTGACCTACCCAGAACGATCCTCCACAGTGAACACTTCCCACCCACTGGCCTTCCATAGTGACAAGTTGTAGCGCACACAGTTTATGGCATCTGCCTGTGCCGCCCTCCTAGCTAGCACCACCCCACCAAAATACCAACCTCATTCACATGAATCTACCTGCTCTGGCTTCATTATACCTTTTTAGTTTCTGCACTAATTTATCTTATTTTGCAATGTGACATTACAGTATAATTTACCTGTTTCTCTTCTATCTGCTACCCTAGAACACTTACATTAATTTGTGAAGTTTATATAAGTGACTACATATATAAATTGATCTTCACAATAATTTTATAATGTACACAGGTAGTGTCCTCACGTAAGGACAAGCTAAGACTATAAATTGTACGTATTTGTACAACTACTGCCCCCTCCCAACATTTTCCTCAAAGGCTACAGCTTGTTATATGTGGGGAGCCCTGTAAAAATGGGGGCCTCTTCGACCTTTAACAGGGACCTTCGCCAGGGCTCCCTAAAATAAACCCAAACACCTACAGACCATGAGCTACAAATATTTACCAAATAAGCTTAAAATAAAACACTAAGATATAGTCAAAGATACATTGACCCTAAAAAAAGAGAACTGGGCCAATTAATACAAAAAAATAGCTCGTAGAGGGAAGTGTGTCCTGACTTAACCTGGCCCACAATTATTCCCTTAAACTTTATAAATATCACAGCTTTTATCAATAAACTGCCTTTCGCCACCAGAGCGTTTGGTCCTTCTGCGTTTCAGTCTCTCTCCCAAGTTCTCCCTGCACTGGCCGTGACAGTTAAATTTACCTCCAACTCCAAATGACACAAAAGAGACATAACAGAATTCTCTAAGCAAGAAACTATAAATAAAGGTTTCATTCTCAAGCAGTGTGCATTTTATGTCTAAAGTTGTAGTAATTTCATTATCTGGCTTCTCTCTGGGGAACACTTACCAAAAGAAAAAATCTCCAAGAGAATGAAATCATTTTAGAGACCTGAGGGGAGAAAAAGTTGAACCTTAGCTAAAGAAATACTAATAAAAGAAAAAAGCTGCTACAAGTCAAGCTATCCGATTTCATGTTTTACACAAAATTAGAAAGTAGATAGGAATATGTTTCAAGAAGCTGAAAAGTACTACAATTTTTTTCTAAGAAAGGGAATTTTTTAAAGTATGAAATAGTCATCAATCAGTAATGTTCAGATTTCTTTCAATTTTGGCCCCTTTAAAAATGTTAGATTCTGTATTTCATTTAACAATCATTGCCACTTTATCCTGGGAAAAGAAAATGTGATACAGGGGAAGGGCATGGGGGGGATCAGATTGCAAAGGAATAAATAAAACACATCTCAGAAAAAGTTAATAGCTACATGTATGAAGCAGCAACCCTAATTAAGTAAAATGATAGGCTAATTTGAGTTTGGGAAAATTATATTTGAATTCCTCTCAATACCTGCAGCTGAAAACCAATTTAAAGTCCCAACTAAAGACCCTTCTCACTGGTCAGTGTTCATATAAACACAATCAAAGAATATCTATGAGATATCAGTTGTTCAAGATAACTTCTAGAATTGAACATGGGTACATAAAACGGGAGACAAGTCTCTTTCCAACTATAGTTGAGCAGGAAAGTCTTTTTGTGATACCAAAGTACAGCAGGATAATTAGCCTTAAGTCAGGGGTAGAAACTATAACACTAAATAATGAATTTGAACCTGAGATCAATACAAAAGTTAAGTTTAAAAATAGGTAGACAAAGCTTAACCTACCAAATTTGAAATAAGATAAATTAGTATTTGAAAGAATTTAGTGTAAAAATATTAAGATTCAATTTAACAATATATAACATTGTTATGTCCCATCTTTTTTATTATTCATGTTAATCCACTAAACCAAGCAGACAAGTAATAAAAAACAAAAATTCAGAATTATGAAAAAGAAATGAAGAGAAAACCAAATATAGCTTTAGGGGAAAATGCTGACAGCTCTGCACTGCTGTGTACCTTACCACTTATACAACACACATACAAACACACACACACACCTATATGACAGCAAAAAAGTAACAACTATTAATGATGATCATACAAAAGAAATAAATATAACCTTAAGATAAAAAAGTACACTTTTCAGACCTGTCTCAAAATATATCATGCATTTTGTATTTACATAAAATCCCAGCAATTTCAGAAATATTTCCCTAACTATTGATGATTTGAAAAGGAAACCAGAATACTAAAAACAACAGTTATAAGTCCTGCAAGTCATATAATTTGGCCAAAGAAGTCTTCCCCCATAAAACAAGCACATAAGCTTGTCAACAGAGAAATGAAGAAGCAGAGCCTTTAACCTAAAACTCTACATCAGGAAATAAAAGAATATGAAAAATAAAACAAAAACAAATGAGCTACATATTGCATCTTTTAATAATTGCAACCAACCCCCCATACCATACAAAACTACTGGTGCATCTTTAAAACCATAAAAATAAGCTTTAAAAATTATAAAATTAAGTGTATTATAGCATGCTCTTGCCTTATGTAGAAAAGTAAAAAACCTCAAAATATAGAATTTTAAAAAAACAAAACAAAAAACAACCAAAATTAAACCTAAAATTGGTTCTTGTCTCTTACAATAACTGAAAATAATTTTTGTTTAGGAGATTCTACAGAAAAATGTTTTCTGATACAAATACTACTAATATTCTATATAATTTACATGCATACATTCAAATATTTATCTGTGAAAAGATGTGATAAGAAATTTGCTTTAACCTATGCTAAGAAAAATACAAACTTTTGAAGGAGACACATGTACAATCAAAATACCAACTCTTAATTGTACAGAACAAAATTGATAAAGATGTCTTTGTTTTTCCTTAAATCAATTTGGTGCACTTCACATAAAACCATCCAAAATTTCAATACTTTCTTTGAGAAAGTAAGCAAAATCAAACTTTATCAGCAAAATAAAATAGAAAAAGATAAACAATATTCTTTACCACAAGATGCTAAAATACCCAAAACCTAACTGACAATTTAAAAGCACAAAGCGGTGACAGAGAAAATACCAAATTCTGCTGGCGAGATGGCTCAGCAGTCTAAAGCACCTGGTTGGGCAAACTTAGCCGACGGCAGTTCGATCTTCAGCACCACATGCTGCTCCAGCCCCATGTCCAGGGCAGGCTGAGCCAGCAATAGCATAAATAAACAAACTTTTTTTAAAAAAGAAAGAAAATACCAAATATACATCGATGCCACTTAGCCAGGAAGGGAAAGGGAAGTGGTTAAGCATGCCAGAAAGCACAAGATCAAGCCAATGAGGGTACTGTCTTATGTATCAGCTCAGGCTCCCACTTTTACACTCTGAATAAGAGAACAAGAGCAAAATGGTCATCTCTGGATCATTCAGTGTGCACACAGGCAATCTTGATAATAAAACCAACAGCCACAGTTGGGAAATTAGCACTAATGGGCCAGCACAGAGTGCCAGAGTAGCAGGGGCTGGACTCCCATGACAGACAATGGAAAGGAAAGGACCAATAGAGAAGGTGATCAGCATTCTTCTCACTGTTGCTTTGGTAAAGCCAAGGAGGCCTTCGAGGCACAGCCCAAGTCAGCTCCAGGGGACCCTACTCAAACCCATGCGCTCATCCGCACCTTACTGAATGCTCGCTTTCTTGTAAATAAATAGCACACTGTCCCTACTGTGCCTGTCCCAGCATCTAATGGAACAGATGACGATTTAGAGTGGTCAGTGACAACAGCGTGTGGAAGAGGTCCACAAAAGGTGAAAGATGGCAGGAAATGCCCCTGATGTGCGGGGCAATAGGGAAGGAAATCGCAGAGGAGCGATGACGCCTGTCCAGAATTTGCAATTCCTAAGCCTTCTGCCTCTGCCCCATGGTTACACACAGCATAACTTATACTAAAATAATAAAATAATTATAATCAGAAGAAATGGTGCAAAATTAGGAGCTTAGACGATTTCACGTACATTAATAAGAAAACCAACAAGATGTCAATGAATAAATGAACCAAGAAATAATAAGTGCATAATTCACGCAAATAAAATCATTCACCTTTTTCTCCACCTTAATCCACAGGAAGATGTAACATAATTAATAGCTATTTTTCAAAGAAAGCCAAGGAATGTTCAATTAAAAATACCATATTAAATATCTGCCTTAAGATACAAACTAACTTTAGAAATATTAAAACGATTTTTTAAAAAGTGCTCTACAGGGGCTGGGTAGATAGCTCAGTAGAAGCAGCACCTGCCCGGAGGGCACAGGGTCCTGAGTTCAATCCCCAGTACTACCTCCACCACAAAAAGTGCACTACAGAATCTACTAAATAAAATGTGATTAAACATGTTATATCCTTGAGGAAAAGACATAAGAAAGAATATAGGAAATTAAATCAAGTTCTTTTTTTTTTTAATCTACCATATTGATTAAAAGGTGACTGTGACATAGCAACTATTACATTGGGGACCATGCTGTTTTTAGTCCTAAAAATAATTTATTTTAAGATATCTATTATTGTCCCCAGTTAGCAGAAAAGTTACTCAAAGAAATTAGGGAACTTGCCAGCAGCAATTCCACTAGCAAATGGCAGAGCTGAACTGGTTTCCAGGACAATCCCTTCCTCTAGGACTCTGCCTGCCTCTCCTGTCACCAAAGAAAACAACACACAGCTCTGCACGCCTGGGTATGTGTTTTCTGCCAGAAGTAACTGATCTGTCTTTTCCACAAATGTTCACTCTCAGCAAACTCATTTTCAAGATTCATCTATTTTGAGTAAGAAAGAATGCTCAATAACAGAAATATGCCTGCAAGTAGAATTGGATGGTGGGGAAATGTAGCAAAGCTACATAATTAAATAAAAGTGAAGCTCCGTGAAAGTAGGATTTTCTCAGATTTATGGAAAATCATGCTGCCTTTAAAAAGATTTGGAAGATCTTATTTCAATGCAGCAAAACGATGTAAAATATGTAAATATGGTGTACACAAAGGAATCAAGATTTCTATGGAAACAGAGATAAAGTAAGTTGATTTACTTTGGATGATGGTATTATAGGTATTTCTTAACATTTTTGTGCTTATAAAATTTGTAAAATAAAACTTTTCCAGAAGAGACAAGTGTCTGCTCTTTTTCTATATAAGAGTTCATGGTACATACATTGACCCCGCAAATAATCTATAAAAAGAAATAAACGGAAATAGATCCCAAATTATGTATTGCTCTGTTGGGAAATCAAGAATTTAATTTTTTTTCTCAACAATAGTAGCAATAGGTAAATAATCTACCTACCTACTTGGTGGAATAATATAAATAGTGAAATCATTTTGGAGACCAAAGAACAAGGCCACGTACTTAAAACAAGTTTAAAAGACTTAGAAATACAGGAAAATTAGTTGCCGTTATATCTTCATTTGGGCTGCTACAGAAAAGTATCATAGAATGGGTAGCTTAATAACAACAGAAATTGATTTCTCGCTGTTCTGCATGCTGAAAATCCGAGACCAGGAAGCCTACAGAGGTGGGCTTCTGCTAAGCTTCTTCTGCAAGGATGCAAATTTCTCACTGTATCTTCTTATAAGACAAGGAAGGCAATAGATCTCTCTGGGGTCCCTTGTTAAGGCACGAATCCCACTCTTCAGGGCCCCAACCTCATGATACATACCATCACTTTGCTACATTTCCACCTTCTAACACCATCACATTAGGAGTTAGGATTTCAACCTGTGCTTTTTGGAGGACAAAGACATTCAGTGTATTGAAAGCGGGAAAATATGTATTTGTAAAGACAAAGAAGGATCACTGATCAATTTAAGTTCTGAGGTTTTCTTTTCTTTTTTTTTTTTTTTTTTTTTTTTGTCTTTTTGAGACAGGGTCTCACTATGCAGTTGAGCCTGGCCTTGAGCTCACTTTTGTAGCCCAGGCTGGTTTTGAACTCACACCCATCCTCCAGCCTCAGCCTCCTGAGTGCTGGAATTACAGGCATGAGCCACCATGCCCGGCTTAAGTTGTGAGTTTTAAGTTTTTGTTTTTGTTTTTGTTTTCTTCAGGATAAAATGAGTGAATGAGATAAATTCTAAGTTATCCTTCAAAAAGATTGCCCTTTCAGCTTTCAGTGCCTTTATTCAAGGCTACTAAGGGGTCAAATTGAAGAAGATCTCTGAATGCAACGATTATCTCAGAATTTAAGGTTGGCTCTCCCTCGGCTCCACAGAAGATCTTGGAAAAAGCTCTTCTAGTGACTGAAACAGATGCAAAGCTCTTCTGCAGATGTGACAGCAAAGAGTAAGTCACACATCTAAGTACTATGTGGGTTTCAGTGTTGGATTTCAAGCAAGGAGAAGTCTCCCTTCTAAGAAACCTGAAGAGGAACCATGAACACAACACGTTCACCGCAACTTGAAATAGATAACTTCCTAAGTTGTGACCTAACCACTGAGGTACTCCAGTCCCCGGGATCACTGCTGGTCACTGTCACCATGCACCTAGTGTGAACACTCTGTGTTCCACAACCCCCTTGTGATAAAGCAAGCCCAGGGTTGCCAAGATAGACCTTGTCTAATTTCCAATGACTTCCTATGAGGTGCTATGTGTTGTGTCCATGCCTTCTGGAGATTGCTGACTGCACAGCCTACTCCCGTAGGTCCCCAGATGCTAAGGTTCCACACTCCCTTAACATCTGGCCCACCTTTCAACTGCTTGCTGTTGGATGGTACTGAGGATCGAACACAGGGCTTTAGGTATGAGCTACATCCCTGGCCCTGTTTTCATTTTCTTAAGAGGCAGGGTCTGGCTAAGTCACTAAGCTACCACGGCAGGGCTCAAACATGGGATCTTCTTGCCTCAGCCTCCCAGAATGCTAGGATTACAGGAATGCATCACCATGCTCACCTTTACTCCTCTTAATGAAGAACTATAAGGGACAATGCACCCAGGTCTCCAGAAACCAATAATAAAAAAATAAATCCCTTCACTGGTTGTACAGTTACAACAGAGGCCTTCCTCTGCTCTTAAATAGCTACATAACAGATACGGATTAAGCAAACCTGATTGGAAAATGCAAATGCAAATTCTGAAACACTCCAAATCTGAAACTTTCTGAGTACTAAGATGACATTGCAAGTGGAAAATTTCACAACATGAATCCTTGTTTAATGAACAAAATTACGTAAAATGTACAAAATCATTTCGGGCTATGGGTATCCGATGGATATGAAGCATAAATGCTTTTTTGGGTTGACACTTGTATGTCATCCCCAAGATCTAGTTCTGTCTTTCTCTGTCTCTCTCCACCTCTCTGTCTATCTGTCTGTCTCTCTCTCTGTGACACACACACACACACACACACACACATTTGAGCTGTGGTCACTCCAATGATGACTTCTGGAGCACTGTGTACAACCACCAGATATGAGGGTTGGTGACACTCACTCATCTGACACCTTCAGAAATGAAGGAACTGAGTGTGGTATATGTGCCTATAATCCCAAAAGTCTAAATCCAAAACTCTTGTGCCCCAAAGCATTTAAAGAAGGATACTAAGCTTGCACTCTGTAGTTGGTCCAAACAGTTTATCTTCCTTTAATCCTTCACTCTCCAGCCAAGTGGTACAGAATTTATAACCGAATTCTCTCTGAAGGGTGTTAACTGGGAAGCGGGTTAGCAAGGATGAGTGGATGTGGACATGGGTTTGAACATCAGCTACACCTGTGCCTATGGTGTGCTAGCGCATTAGGGTTTGTTCTCCACAGCTAAAACAAAACAGCTAAGAGAAGGTATTTTAAAGAAAAAGATTTACTTAGCACACTAATTGGAGGTCATTACAGTTTTCGTCTAGTTCTCCCGCCAAAGCTTCATGGGGTCACAGGGTGGCTTTTGGAGTTTGTGATTGATCACTGTGGATGTGGGTGCTGCACTTGCCCTGAGGTGGGGTATTTGCATTACAGTGTAAGGAGGGGAGATAGGGTAGCTGGCTGCCTAAGCCATGCCTTCCTCTTTGCTCTTGCTCTTTGCTTCCACTGTGAATAGCCCTGTACCTATTGGCTATGTACCATGTGCCACTCTGCCTTGGAGCCAGCCGATTATGCACTGAAACCTCCACTAACTGTGAGCTAAAGAAACCTTCCCTTCCTTCATTCTGGGTGTCCAGTATTTGTCCCAGCAATAAGAGAAGAGTAACCGAGACAGCAGTTAAAACCTCCAAGATTGGGTGGTCCACTGATTTAGTCCCAGTAGGGATTCTAGATGATGACGGGCACCCTTGTGGCAAGAAGGTGTATGGAGGGAGATGTTACATGATAAGAGAGGAAGGGGCCAATCTCGCTCTTTTATGACAGCTCTCCAGAGGCAGCTAACCAGAACACTGAGGTAATTTCTTCTAATGGCAGTGCTCCCAATAGCCTAATGGGATTACATTAAACCTCCTACAATGTCTCCCAACATTGCCACAGTACAGATTAAGCTTCCAACGCATGAACCATTGGGAATACACTCCAACAGTATAGATCCAACAGTGGTTAGGGCAAAGTCCCTTCAGGAAGAACGCTGCTCAACTGTGACCACAGCAGTCGGGCTCCTGACACCCTCAACCAAGCCTGTCCAGTTCTTTCACTGCATCTGCTTCGGCTTCTAGCTTTCCACCCACAACTAATGTGCTAGTCTTCCCAAAAAAGATCACCACTGACCCGCTTGCAGTCAGGTCAGGGGCCTTTGCAAGGTTGATTTTTTTCTTTTTCGACACAGTCTAGTCCCGACTTTAGTTTGGGGCACACTTTGTTGGTGAGCGATTACTGTCCTTTAATCTACCTATTTTCTTTATGGGCCTCCCCGCTTAAACCAGGCTCCTATTCAACTCCTACTGTATCCACGTAACTCAAGAAAGTGTAAAATTATTGTTCATAAATAATACGAAAATGCAGCAAAGCCATTCTGAACGTCTTCATTTTTATTTCTCAACTTGATGCAAATGTAGTGGCTTCGTGAGATCACAGAACTGTGACATGTTTTATGATTTGCACAGTCGATTTAAGTCCTTTTGACAGCTCTATCAGGATTCCGATGTGACAAACACACTATCAGAGACATAGAAGGGACCCAGCCCTCAACTCCTTCAGTCATTCTGGTAATTTTACACCACCAGCCTTTCCTCACGCCCTTCCCTTTGCCGATCCACTCCTTCGGATCTTGGGGCTCTTATAACAGGTTTCCCAGCTCCCAGCCATCAATTTCTCTGTACAATATATGTCACTAGCACAAGAGAGTGATATTCCTTTTATGCTTCTTATTTTATCACTTCTATCTAACTAAATTTTCACATGCATTGCCAAATAACCTTTTAAGTTATCTTACTTAATTGTCACAGTAAATCCATATTGCCAGCAGGTCACCTGTATCACCCTGGAAACAGAGAAATTGAGCCCTAGAGAGACTTAGTGATGATGCGGCCTGACCTGTGTAACATCAGCAGCTGAAGAGCTGGGTCTTGCTCAGGGCATCTCTGTTTGCTGAGCTCCAGCTGTGGCAGGGCCTCCAAGAGCATACTCCTTCAAAATCTGCTCATACTGCATGGCTAGAAGGAAGACAACCTTGGGTGCAGTCTTGCTGTTGGTTAGTTATGTGACTCTGACAAGCCTGTGGCCTTAGTTCCTTCCTTTCTGAAGGTGTCAGGTGAGTGTCACCAACTCTCATATCTGGTGTTTGTACACAGTGCTCCAGAAATCATCATTGGAGTGACCACAGCTCAATTCTGGGCAGAACTCCTCCATTCATTTGCTATTCATGAGTGTGTGCTGAGTGCCGACTCTGCTTCTTTATGTTTAGGGGTTAAAAAGCCAAGTGTGGTATATGTGCCTATAATCCCAGCTACTTTGGGAGGCTGGGGGAAGAGGACCACAGGTTAAGCTCACAAACATTGGCAAGACCCACATCAAAAAGCTTTTTAAAAAAGTTGAGCTTGGCATGGCAGTGTACTCCTGTGATGCCAGCACATGGAAGGTAAGGATGCCCAAGAAAAGAGTCTGCTGCGGGTTCAAGGCCAACCTGGTTACAAAGTGAGCACAACAATAGTCTGAACTTAATAGTGAGACTGTGTCTCAAAAAGGCAAAGATCATAATGATACATAGAAGGTCTGGAGAGACAGCTCATTATGAAGGTTTTGGTTCAATCCTAATACTATACAAAATAAAATTAATACATACAAAAAATTTAAAAATAAACAAGTATCCATAGAATTTATCTTCAAGTGGCAAGTGGCCATGCCAAAATGTGCAACCAAAGATCATCTCCTGATAGCACATACTGTAGTAAAATTAAATCCTCCCATAAGAATGGGACGTCTGAGCTGTGATAAGAAGTACCAGGCACAGGAAGATTTAGAAGCATGCTTCATCAGAAGAAACAGGCAGTCACCAGGAAAGCATAGGTCACTGGCTGTGTTCCTTAGGGAGACTGCATAAGTCTACTGCTTTTCTCATTCTGGCTTTCTTCTGTGAATCAGATCTAGACAACGGGATGATTGCCTTTCACCTGCTGGGAATGTGTGAATATTAATTTGGACTAGAGGAAAGAAGATGATGTTTTAAGTGCTAAGGATGGCTTCTCTAAGTGGCCATCAAGAACTACAATGGAAGGACCAGAAATGCCTTTGAGGCCAAGAAAAAAGGAGAGTACAGAGACCCCGTGATAGAAAAAAGATGACAGAAGTCGGAAGTCCCTAGTCTAAGACATTTCACACCACACCATGGTGGAGGCCAAAACAGCAGGAGCCAGGAAAGGGTAGACCATGGGGATCAAAGGAGGCTGAGCCCACAGACCATGCGCCTCCTCTCTGAGATAAAGTCCAGGCTTCAAAGTCCAGTCAATATGGCATAATGACATTGTGCATCAAGTCCACTTTCTGAGCTAAACGTGCACCAAAACGACATATAAGATGGAAAAAAAAATGAACACATAGGGGGGCATCTAAAATAAAGATAAAAGGTGGAAACTGAAAGCAGATAAAAATGAAGACTATCAGGCTAAAGCTGTGGGGCTCTGGGGGTCCCAGGACCAAGCAGATGCAGGTCGCCTGAGGGCAACTCCCTCACTGTATACAGCTGAGCAGGGATGGCTCAGCCTGTATCTGGCTGCTGCCTGCATAACAGGCAACGGGAAGTCCCCATCTACCACAGAAAGGAGCTTCCACGCGGCCTGAGGACCAGCACCTGGAAGCTTACAGGATTTCCTTAATGGTGCTCCAGGGAAAAGACAGTGTCTTCTGAAAATCTAGTCATGGACTACAAACTTTTGGGGAACACAGAATAAAAGATAACAGTTGAAACATCAGAGTCAGAGGAAATCATCAAAGCAAAACTATGAAGTTGACCCAAAAAAAAAAATCTAAAATAGGAAGAAACTACTACTAACATTTGCAAGCATGCACCCAAGCAACTTAAAAATACTTGATAAATCGCTATGATAGAAAAATCTTTTTTAAAAGACTAAAAAATAAGTATTTATAGGATCCTTACAAGAAAAAATGAAAAATCATCCTTAAAAATAGAAAACACGTAAAACAAAAGCCTTTTACCTCACCCTCCTTGTCTATACACACATACATGTTCCTGTGTGTACTTGTATCTTTTCTTTTAAAAAACATTTCATGTTATTTATTTGATATGCCTCATAGTCATAGTGATCCTCCTGTCTCAGCCTCCCCAGTGCTGGGATCATAGCCATGTGCCACCACGTCGTGTCTCAGTGATGGGCATGGTACGTAATCACAGGGATTGAACCCAGGGCCTTGGGCTTGCCAGGCAGGCACTAGAGCACTGAGCTATCTCCCCAGCCTGTACTTACACATTTTATATGCAATAAGTTTAAAGACGTGAGATAAAACTAGAAAATAAACGATATACTCATGGGCACTGACAAGATATCACTGAATTAGAAAACAGTCAAAAAATGTAACTAAAACACAGCATAAGAAACGCAAGAGCAATTATTAAAGATCTAAAATGTATATTAGGTTCAGAGATATTAGTATACATCTGACTGGAGTTTCAGAATGAAATATGAGACATCGATGAAGCAACAGTCAAAGAAATAAATACACTAAGGGAGAAGTTGATGCTTCAATTTTTTTTCTTGATCTTTTAAATTTCTTACGACATCTATTCTTTTTTACATGTTGCATGCTTATATCTCATGAACTAAACAACTAATTCCAAGGCAACATTACACAATCTAGCAACCACTGTCAAATGGTTGTTTGGAGAATTTCTATACTGTTTCTAATTTTTATTACTTGTTCTGTGTTCTCTCTAAATAATAAAAAAAGACACTACGTTTTCTAAAATAAAACACTACACAAGAACTTTCAATCTGAACATTCATAAAAAATGATAAATAAAAATTCATTTATACATAACAATGCCAAAATAAAATAGAAGAAACTAAAAAATTAGATGTTTTATAATAGAGAAGGGGACCAGGAAATGGAAGAGATGAGTAGGTAGAGGGCGGAAAGAGGATGCAAATTAAATTAATATTTGTTATATACCTCTACCTATCCTGATGATAAATATAATCATTATGTACTATAAGTATATACTCATAAAAATGAAAAAAAAATAATTTAAATTTAAAATTAAAATATTAGTTTACTTAAACCTAAAAAAAAAAAATTTTTTTTTTTTTTTGATCTTTTTGAGACAGGGTCTCGCTACACAGTTCAAGCTGGCTTTGAGCTCACTTTTGTAGCCCAGGCTGGTCTTGAACTTGCATAGATCCTCCAGCCTCAGCCTCCCAAGTGCTGGGATTATAGGCGTGCACCACCATGCCTGGCAGACTTAAACTTAAATTATTATTTCTGGAAAAAAAAAATTAAACATTTTAAGTAAAAATAATTTTTAAAAATTACCTGAAAGAATTAAATCAAGATTTATACACAGCAGCAGCTCCTGTCAATTAAAATCTTTTTTTAAAAAAATTTTATTTATTTATTTATTTTCTTGTTTCAGAACCTTTGTTTATTCTACTCATTTTTATGGCCAGCTCAGCCCACCCTGAGTGCAGGGCTGGCACAGCATGTGGTGCCGGGGATTGAACCGCAGTCCCTGAAGCTGCCCAAGCTTCCCCAAGCAGACACTTTAGACCACTGAACCATCCTGCCAGGCCCAATTAAAATCTTGATACATGATAATCAATGCAAAATTATCTATATATAATATCATTAGAGTTAGGTCAGGGTAAAACACAAATATTTACAAGCCTAAGAGGATGGGAACCACACTATCTAGTAGACTTCTCCTAAGGAATTTCTCATAAGGAATTCATATAAGAGATTTTATCTAAAGAACAGTGAATAAGGTAACAAACTTAAAAATGAGAACAAAGCCCAGGTAAGATTAAAAAACAAAGTGTAAATTAAATTTCAATTACATCACCAATTACTTTAAAATTATTACTTCAAAGAAAAATGATGAGTATTAGCTGAAATTTTTCTAAGAAACGTATGTTGCTACATGTTTATTGGCAGAAAGATAGCCTCTTTAACAAACAGTGCGGGGAAAACTGGAACTTTACATGCTGAAAACTAACATTTGACCGAGGTCTATCATCACACACTAAACTAAAGTCAAAATGGATTAAAGAACTAAGTATTAAACAGAAACACTAAATCTCCTGGAAGAGTAAAGTAGGAGGAAATCCTGAGGACATCTGGGTAAGCAAACAGTTCATGAACAAAAAGCAAACAGCACAGGTAATACTAGAAAGAATCAACAACTGCCCCCCCCATGGTGAGAAGTTTTTGCACATCAAAGTACATTACCAACAGAGTGAAAAGACAATCCACAAATTTTGAAAAAAATCTTAACTAATAAGCATTCAGACAAAGGTCTTCTCGCTAGAATTTATAAAGAATTAAAAAACAGCCAGGTGTGGTAGCTCACGCCTGTAATCCCAGCACTCAGGAAGCTGAGGCAGGAGGATTGGTGTGAGTTCGAGACCAGCCTGGGCTACAAAAGTGAGCCCAAGGCCAGCCTCAACTGCATAGCGAGACCCTGTCTCAAAAAAGACCAAAAAAAAAAAAAAAAGAATTAAAAAACATTAGGACCCCAAAATTTAAGGACCCAATCCAAAAATGGCATCTGGGATGAACAGATACTTCTCAGAGGAACAATTATTAGAAGATAATAAATGCATGAAAAAATGCTCCACATCACTAACCATCCATGAAATGCAAATTAAAACAACACTGAGACACCATCTCACTGCAGAAAGAATGGCTATCATAAAGAAATCAAGGGGCTGGGAGATAGCTCAGTAGAATAAGTGCTTGCCTGGCAAGCACAAGGGCCTAACTTCAATCTTAGGTTCTGAGAAAAAAAAGAAAGAAAGGAATGAATGAACAACAGATGTTAGAGAGGCTGTGGGGAAAAAGGAACTCTTCTCCACTGCTGGTGGAAATGTAGACTGGCACAACCATTGTAGAAATCAGTGTGGAGACTCCTTTAAAAACTAGGACTGGAAATCCCATTCAATCCAGCTATCCCCCTACTGGGAATTTTCTCAGAAGAATGGAAAACAACATATTGTGGTGGTGTTTGTCCGCCTATGTTTACAGCAGCACAATCTGTGATAGCCAAATCTTGGAAACAACCAAAATGCCCACCGCCTGAAAAGTGAATGTAAAAGAGGTGGTGTTTTTATATAATGGAGTATTACTCAGCTATAAAAAATGATAAACTCGAATCCTTCACATATAAATGGATGCAACTTCAGTATATACTCATAAGTGAAACAAACCAGACCTACATGTATAAATATACAGTTTCCCTAGTTTAAGAACTGAAAAAGAAAATGGAAAGGTATAGCACAGCTAAATGGAAAGCAAGAATTTAAGGATTAAACAGTGAAGAGAGACCAAGGAGAAAAGTTGGGAAACATGGCAGGGGCAAAACCATGCATTAATATATACACGATGGTTAAGACAATGGTCCTAGAAGCTCCAACAGGTTTTTGAAACTAGCAGTTAATTGGAATTCTCACCCTGACTAGCTATATATGCTGATATCTGTGAACCAAGCAACTGCACTGAGGATAGCAAGGTGTGATGCTAATGCCATGCTGGGAATGCCTACTGTTCTGGTCTCCTAAAGGCGTACTGCTTCTAATGTCAAATCAATTATTGTTATACTCTCTCTCTAGTAAGTGTTCGTTTAACAGTGGTTCTCAACCTTTCTAATGCCGTGACCTGGCAATACAGTTCCTCCTGTTGCGGTGACCCCAAACCAAAAAAATAATTTTGGTGGCTACTTCAAAACTGTAATTTTGCTACAGTTATGATTCGGAATGGCTTTAGGCGACCCCTGTGTTTTGGTCGTTCGACCCCTGCTGGGGGTCACGACCCACAGGTTGAGAACTGCTGATCTTGAAAAAGATAATAAAAGCAAATAAGAAACAAGAAAAAATGCTACAATTTTTTAAATGGTTAAATTACTAATTACTGTGTAAAAATGTAGGGTTTTTTTTTTTTTAACATTCTATAGGGATTTAAAGTTTAGAAGATCAACAACTGATGGAAAATACCGGTTTCATGTTATGTTTAAGATATTTGATTTTCAGAAAGATAGTGATGCTAAGTTCAAGTGCCTATGTTATGGGGAATAATATCATTAAGCTTTTCTTCTGGAGGGTTAACAACTTAACTTTGCAGACCAAAATATTAGAAAGAAGGGCTAAAAAGATAGTCAATATTTTGGCAGTAGCCCTTCAAGTCAGTAAGGACTCAAGACATAAGAGATGTTATAACCTATAACTAGGTGGTGCCCCTGATTTCCTGTTCAAGGAGATTATGGAACCCCAGAAAAATGTGATCGATGAAGTATAATGTGCCTAAGGATAGTCACCTAGAGAGAAAATATTCTGTCAGGCTTTCACGGACAGCAAATTGGTCAAGCAATGTGTGACTCATCCAGATGGGTGACACTAACAAGAGATCTACAAACTGCTGCTGTACATGGTTTCAGGGTAAAATCTGAGAGGATTTGACTATCCTTGTCAGATACAAAAGGTACCTTTTTTATTAGAAAGGTCTTCCTTTATCTTGGTCTTAACCATCTAGCAGAAGAACCTAACCATGAGGTATAAAAAGGAAAGCCATATTAATAGGCTGAGCTGTAAAAAGTTCAAGTCAACAGCCTCCAATATTGTAAATTGTACTGATAACCCACTACTATTTTGGACTACTGGACTACACATACAGCTACTTTCTCTTTGTTCAAAGAGAAGAAAGATTTGTACTAATAGTGTTTAAACAAGTATCATGTCTGCATCTTGGACTCTGAACTACTACTATGAAGACAACAATATGCAGTGTATTAATTGTTGTATCTGTCCTACTACCCTGTTGTAAAACTGTCTCATTGCTATTTCTTTCTCATTAATATTAATGAAAAATGAATATAGAATAAAAACAAAAACTTTTATGTTGCTCTTGAGATAGGTATTGAAAACAGAAGGCTACGTGAAATACCAAGTAAAAAGCTGAAGAAGGGAATCTCATGTACAAACTTGGTACAAGGAAGACAAACCAGGCTTTTAGATGAGAAACAGAATTTCTGAAAGAAGGTACACTGCATGGTGATGAGTGTGTCAATGAGAGTAAGCCAGCACAGTAAAACTTCTCTAATCTTTTAGTTTCAGGACATATAAAGCAAAAAATAAATGCCAGGATTGAAGAAAAGTCAGAAAGAATCAGAATGCAAGAAAAGTCTCTCCGAAACTGAAATGACAATTTTTTATATCAATAAGAATAACAGTTCTAGAAGGCATAATCAATATACTTAATACATTTCACAGAGGCTGACTATTTCACCAAGAAAACACAGAATTATCTATTCAAATTTACCCGAAACATTTAGAAATAAACAACCATTTGCTGGGCTTAAAGAAATTTGGAATGTAGTAAAATAGTATTACAGGGAGTGGATATGACCAAAACATATTATATGCATTCGAAATAATTAAAATTAGGAAGCACTAATAGTGAATGGAAGAAGTAAATATGCATTGACATTAAAACTCCAAAGTATAGATTTTATACACACAGATAATGTCTTTAGTTTTTATATGGCATATATATAACATCTATAAGCATTGGATAAAATATATATTTAAGTGCATTGGATATATACTTATGTGCATTGGGTATGTATATATGTGTATATATATGCATTGGATGTATACATACATGAATTGGATAAATAAAAACCTCAAATTTTAGAAATTGAATATATATGTTAATAATCACAAAACGCAATCAAATGAGAAACTAGAAACTATTTTATCTAATTGGTAATAAGGATATTAGTATCAACAAATGGTAAAAAAAAAAAAAAAATGGTGCTAGGATAACTACATATCCTGATTCAAAATGCTAAAAATGGATACCTACTCCAAACTAATAAAATTATTAACAGGAAATACATCTGAGGCTTAAATGAAGACTTAATATGATACAACAGAAGAAAACAGGAAGGGATGGGGAGATAGCTCCATAGTCAAAGTGCCTGCCTGGCAAGTTCAAGGTCGCAAGTTCAATTCCCCAGTACCACATGCTTTGCCAGTCCGGCATGTCAGGTCATGCTATGCTGGCCACTGAAACTGGCTGTGGTGGTGCATGCCTGAAATCCCAGTGCTGAGGAGCTAAGACAATAGAATCACTATAGGTCTGAACTGTATAGCAAGATCCTGCATCAAAAAATACATAAACAAACATTTTTTAAAAAGAGAAGAGGGTAAATCTTTGTGATCATAGACAAGCAGTGGTTTCTTCAATGTGACATTAAAGCTACACATTAAAAAAAAAAAAAGAAATAAAAACTGGAATACATCAAAGTTAAAAAATATTCATGTATTGAGCCGAGCATGGTGGTGCACACCTGTAACCCCAGCACTCGGGAGGCTGAGGCAGGAGGATAGCTGTGAGTTCAAGACCAGTCTGGGCTACCAAAGTGAGCTCAAGGCCAGCCTGAACTGCATAGCAAGACCCTGTCTCAAAAAGACAAAAAAAAAAAAAAAAATTCGTTATCAAAATCATCATTTAGGAAGGTGACAAGCACCACAAACAAAATATCAGCAGAATAGTTCACTTGCTAAATAGCCCTACATAAAAAACAACTAAACCAGGGGACACCCACTTGGAACCCCCCTTCTGTCTCTTGGACAGGAACTTTCTTTCCTCCAATCTGTTCTTCTCATTAAAAACAAAGAACAACTAGACCATAAAATTCTAAATAATGAAGATGAGGAACTCACAAAATGATTGATTTCAATAGACATTTTTCTGAATAACATACGATTGGTTAGTTACCACTTGATAGTACACTCATTGTCATTAATCAAAGAAATACTCATCAAATGTACAATGAGGTACTTCTTTGTACCTAATACAGTATATGATAAAAATGTCATAATTGTAAATAATAGCAAATATTGATAGGATGTATAAAAATTTAAATCTTCACAAAGTAGAGATGGCATAGGTAATTTGCAAACTACATGGGCAGTTCCTCATTAGTTACCATACAGCTCAGCAACTCTATTCTCAAGTATATACCTTAGAGAAATGAGAATAGGACTATTTGAAAATATACACAAATGTCTATAGCAGCATTACTCATAGTAGACAAAAACCGGAACACCCTAAACATCCACTAACTAGGAAAAGATAAATAACTATGGGGTATGGTATAAACCATTGATAGGAATTAAAAAGCAAAAACTTCTCAGGCATGCTTCAAAATAGGTTAGTTTCCAAAAGGTATTAGGCATAAAAGACCCTATATTGTATAATGCAACTTATATGAAATTCTTAGGCTTGGCAAATGTAGAGAAATATAAAGTAGATTATTCTTTTCCAGGGATTACAGGTGATAGAGAACCCAAGTCACTCCTAATACATATGAAAAATCTCTTTTTCAAAATGTTCTCAGATTAGATGCTGGTTTATTTGCTTTTTTATGTACTTGGTGCAGGGTCTACAGAGTCTCACTATGTAAATTGGACTCATGGTGATTCTGCTGTTCTCAGCCTCTCTAGTGCTGGGATTACAGGCAGCAGCCCCCACACCCACTTTCAGTCGCTGTCTCAATGCATCCTGTGGGCGGGGCCAGCAAAGCCCACCAGGGGTCACCCCAGTGCTGCACTCCGCCCATGCACGCACCTTAGTGCACTGAGCTGGCTGCCTGCCTAGATCCTGATGTTGCACTGTCCCAAATATTGTAAAATCTTCAAAATGGATTGAAAATAGTGAATTACCTCTCAGTAAAGCTTTACTTAAAAAGTTTGAGGTAATGGACTACTTTTGAAATAGTTAGAAAAGTTTAAATCCAAGTCTATACACTAGAAAAGAAGATAGTTTGGAATGTAATTATGGAGGCTAGAATAACAGCAACAAATCAAACTTCAGAAAGGACAAAATTATGAGTTATTGAAATAGAAAATAAATGCTCATAAGAAAAACTTACCAAAATTATTTCTTTGTGAAAATTAACAAATTGATAACCTCTGACAAAGTTAATGGGAAAGAGAAGCAAAGGATACACAAATTAACCATTTTAAAATGAAAAGGAATCATCACTACAATGTCTGTAGACATAATAAAATAATAAGAAGGTATTATAAATTACTAATACTAATAAATCTGACACTTGGGAAGAAATAGGAAATCTCTCAAAAGAACAATTTATTGAAGTTTACAGAAAGCAAGAAAAGCAAATTCTGAATATTCCAATGTGTCATAAAGAAAATGAGTCCATTACCTGGAAGCCAATATATAAACATTTCACTGGAAAATTTTTTCAAGTACCAGTTTCTTGTCAATTCTTCCAGATTAAAAAGAAAAAAATATTTAACTTTTTAGGAGGCCAGCATACTCTTGATTCCAAATAATAGTTTTCAAAAAAGTAAACTAATCTCATTCATGATTTTGGTCTCATTAGGTATTCTCTAATAGTTATTGGTACAATTTGCATAAGCTATAGAAGAAAACACAGATCTGATTTCGCCAAAATTAAAAATATTTGTGCATTAAAGGACACTACAAAGGAAATAAAGAGAAAACTCAAAGGATGGAAAAAACATGTTTAAATCATATATCCTATGACAACCTGGTCTCTTGAATATGTGAGGATTGTTTGCACTTGAATAACACAAACCTGCACCACTTTGCAAACGGGCAAAAGCTGGACACACTGGCATACCTGTAACCCTAGCTTCCTAGGAATCTGAGGAAGCAAGATCCCAGGTTAGAGACTAAGTGAGCAACTTAGTGCAGCCTTGTCTCAGAACAAAGCAGAAAGAGCTTGAGATGTAGCTTGGTGACAGAGTGCTTATTTAGCATGCAGGGAAAATGGGGTCAATCCCCTGTACCGTGTTGGGGAGCTCTGAGTGGATATTTCTACAACTACAGTATACCAATGATGACCACACTCATGACAAGATATTAAACACCATGGCCATTAGCAATACACAAATTTTACAAATGAAATATCACTTCAGACACACCATTCAAAATCAAGGAGATTGGTATGATCGCAAAAACAGAAAAGGCACTGGTAAGAAGGCAAAAATCAACCAATAAACATAAAGAAAGCACGTACTCTCATTAACCTCACACGGTTACAGTAAGAAGTTATAATTATACAGCCACTGTGAAAAGCAGTTTGATGGTTCTTTGTTAACATGGAATTATCATATGAGTCAAACATCGCATTCCTAGATATTATCTAGAAGAACTAAAAGCAAGTATTCAAAGAAAACTTGTACCTAGATGTTCATAGCAGGAGTATTCACAATAAGTAAGACGTGAAACCATTTAGATCTCCAGCAGTTGATGAACGGATGAAGTTTGGTACGAGCTGGATCGTTCTGTACCTATTAGAAGATGACATTACCGCATGGCTGCACCTTGACGCACAGCATGGATAAACGCTGCAGGCAGAAACCTTGGAAACCAAACGCTCTGCCAGTAGCCAGGCACCAAGGGCAACATTCAGCAGCTTCCCATTCATAGAAAATGCCCCGACAGTGAGATCCAGACAGAAAGCAGAACAGCGGCTGGCACAGGTTACCGGCAGAGGTCTAGGCAGAGACTGCATAAAGGGTAAGGGTTCTTTTTGTGCTGATGCAAATGCTCTGGAGCTAACGAAAACGTTCTGGATCTAGGTCATGAGGGTGTCTCCGCAGCACTGGGAATGCACAAAACTCCCTTGAGTTTTACACTCTGAAGTGGTTATATGGCGAGTTCTGTTATGTGAGTTCTAGCCCAATAAAAATCAGCCTATTCAGAAAACACAGAACTAGATTAGTATGATGAGCTGTTAGAGGCTTAAATCAATAGCCTCCAACACTGTCAGTTTCACCAGTAACCCAATGCAATTATGGAACACGGAACTATAGATCAACTACTTCATCTCAGTTCAAAGATAAGAATTTTTTCTTTTTTTCTTTCCTTACCAATATCAATTAGAAAATTTATCATGTCTACACCCTGTGCTATGTATACCTACAATGAGGACAACAATATGCAATGTGTCAGTTATTGCAAATGTACTACTAACGTGTTTTGAAACTATCATATTATTTCCTTTTTTTAAAAAATTTTATTGATTTATTTTTTCTTGTTTCAGAACTTTTGTTTGTTTATTCACTCATTTTTTATGGCCGGCTCAGCCCACCCGGAGGGCAGGGCTGGCGCAGCATGTGGTGCCAGGGATCGAACCTCGGTCCCTAAAGCCGCCCAAGCTTTCCGAAGCAGGCGCTTTAGACCACTGAGCCATCCCACCAGGCCCCTTATTTCTTATTAAAAGTAACAAAAAATGTAAAAAGAAAATACAAAAAGAAAAGCATATATAAATAAGGAGGGTCATAACATGTTGAAGTAATTTAAAACATCAAAATGTCAAGAGTATCTCTAAAATTATGAGAAAAAGCTCAACGTAGAATTTTATATCCTACCACATTAGTTTTGAAGAATAAAAACCAAATGTGTTTTCCAATAAATCAAAAGTGATTAATTTCCCATTCAAAAAAAAAAAAAAGCCTATTGACCCCATTACTATATAAACAATGTTAATATATTAACATCCATTGGAGTTTATCCCAGGTATTTATAAATAATTATGTTGTTTTTGAAAAATGAGACAGCACATGAAACAAAAATTAGGTAAAGCCGGGCGTGGTGGCTCACGCCTGTAATCCCAGCACTTGGGAGGCTGAGGCAGGAGGATTGATGTGAGTTCGAGACCAGCCTGGGCTACAAAAGTGAGCTCAAGGCCAGCCTGAACTGCATAGCAAGACCCTGTCTCAAAAAGACAAAAAAAAAAAAAAAAAAAAAAAAA
>PVJA010000277.1:0-29127 GCA_004027025.1 Myocastor coypus
ATTTATTTTTATTTATATTTTTTTTTCTTGTTTCAGAACCTTTGTTTGTTTATTCACTCATTTTTATGGCCGGCACAGCCCACCCCAAGGGCAGGGCTGGCGCAGCATGTGGTGCCGGGGATCGAACTGCGGTCCCTGAAGCCGCCCAAGCTTTTCCCAAGCAGGCACTTTAGACCACTGAGCCATCCCGCCGGGCCCCCTCAGTGTGTTTCTCATGCGCGAGGTTCTTCAAGTTTCAATAGAGGGTGTTATAGTTTGGCATTCTTACAAGGGAATAATATAATACAGGGCACACTTTGTAAGATTTTATAATGAATTACCCAAAGAATCATACATAAATAGTGCAGGAAATCATTTCACATATTAAAGACCAAAGAATCCACTCGAGGGCCTGCACATGACAACCAAGTCCTACATGAGTCCAGCTGAAGACCTGGAGCTCATAGCAAGGCCTCCCACAAGTGCAACTGGAGGCCTAGAGCCTGTGACAATGTTTCATGCAGCCCTGTTTTCTGGATCTGCACTAGGAAGGCCAAAGGTCAGGAGTAGAAGCTAGAAATTCTGGGCCAGGGGGATGAAAGATCTATGCCAATAGGCTGAGGGATGTGCACTGGAGCCAGGAAGCAATGCTGAAAGTAAGAACGACAGCTCCCCTGTACAGTACCACAGCCATCCTCAGTCACAGTGAGGTACCAAGCTCCTCTGATGAGGAGAAAAGCTGGTTACCATCAGGAATTTCAATGCAACAGACCTCTTCACAAGACTGAGCAGTGCACCATCTTCCACTCTGGAGCCAGGAAGTGATGCTCAAGATGAGGCCCAGAGCTCCATCGAAGTGAACTGTAGCCATTCTCAGTGACCATGGGTCCTGAGCTCCTACTCTGACAAGAGCAGCTGAGTTCATCAGGAAACAGACCTCCAGCCGAATAGCTCAAGAGAATCAGCAGCAGCCAACAGCTCCAACAGCTTCCCTAACAGCCTCCACACCTCTGCTCTGGTTCTGCCTCCTACGCTGCTGGCACAGTCCTCAGGTGGGCCTCCCACACCCAGTACTATACTAGTTGAGTTCAGCTAATTCTAACAAGTTGACCACCAGTTGGCAATCCACACAGAGGGCAAGATTGAGCCGAGTAGGGGGTGCTCAATGTATGCTTCATAACTTACACAGATAGCATGTTGAATTTAACACCAATATTAGCATTCATTTTGGAGGGAAAATTGAAACACTTTGTGCTAATGTAGTATTCTTAGCCATTATTGCGATGCATGGTATCAAAACAATCAAGTAGCCTATAATTATTCCTATAGGTAGCTATAGTGCTACTAACCTTGGTCTCGTTATCTGCCTTTCTCCAGCACTCATGAGTCCTCGAACTTTTAAGATGTCACTCTGGATGCCTATTTAACTGCCTCTGTCTCCAGCAACTTGAAAAAGCATAGCTGTATTTTTATTGCCCAACTGGTTGCCTAGCGTATTCTACATGAACAAGAATTGTTTTCCAATTAATAATTTTCCTTCTAATGATAATAAAAGTTAAGATCTTTAAGAACAAGCCTATCTGGATTGAAACCTTGGTACTGATACCTGCTTTTTTTTTTCTTTTTTCTTTTTTCTTTTTTTTTTTTTTTACCATAGACAAATCACCAACCTCTTGGCACCCATTTCATCAGGATGACAGTAGTCCCAGCTTCACAGTATCACTGCCTAGATTAAATGTTAGAATCATAGAAATTAAACTTCACTCTGAGAAGATGATGGTGAGGAATTGTATGGGGGTAGGAAGGGCAGCAAACTAGGATTTGCTGAGGTCACAATAGATGGTGGGGAAATTGTAAGCTGGGACTTTGAAGAGATCTGTATTTCCAGCACTTGCAGATGAGATAGGAGGATGACTGAGTGTTTAAGGCCAGCCTGGGCTGCACAGAGAGCTCAAGGCCAGCCTGCATTGCATTGGCTATGTCTCAAAAAAAAAAAAAAACTTACAGAGTTACAGCAATAAAACCATGTTGATCAGGTGAGAAACAACCTAATGAGGAATTCAGTTTATAGACTCCTTACTTGGATGAAGAAGTCAATATAACGATTTCTTTAAACATAAAATTTCCATTATCTTGAAGATAGATTAAGATTTAAGGACCTGGCTGTGCTGCCTTACATGTATAATCCCAGTTACTTGAGAGGCTGAGGTAAGAGAACATGTGAGTGTGAGACCTGCCTGGGCAGCAGATCAAAATTCCATTTGAAAAATAAAAGTATGAGTCAACGAAGGACAAGAGCAAAATTAATACATGAATATTCTTTATCATTTAGCTGTGAGCAGACTTTTACATATTAGACAAATAATACCCTCGCTATACCTTGTGCTTTACAATTATGGCTAAAACTTCGGAAAATAACTGTTTATCAATCTTAATGTACTAAATCTAACTCAAAGTGGGTAAACATAAGAAAAAAAAATTTTTTTTTCACTTTATTTAATTATGCTATGGCTGGCTCAGCCTGCCCTGGGGATTGAACTGTAGTCCCTGTGGTTGCCTAAGCTTGCCTAAGCAGGTGCTTAGACTGCTGAGCTATCTCACAGGCCCAAGAAAAATTTTAAACATTACAAAAACATACATCCTAATCTCAGACTCAGAGCTTCTGATTCCTCAGAAACAAAGGGGGAGCAAGGATTTGTGTGATGTTCTGGGGTGTGTGTCAGGGGATGTTCACCTGAATGCCATTAAGGTAAAGAGTTCCATTCCTGTTGGCTACATTATGCTCTCCTTTTGACTTTCCCAGGAATTTGGTGATAATCGATCCCCAACGTGGAGATCTTTCTATCACAAACAGTTCTGGGATTACTCAGAGTGATACAGAATTCGCTGCTAACTTCACTGAGTTCCTTCGGCTCAGTTACTGAAATTGAGGAATTTTTTTAAAAATCTTTTTAAAGGGCTGGGGAGACAGCTTAATGGTCAAAGGCCTGCTTGGCAAGTACAAGGACTGAGTTTGATCCCCAATACTGAATGCTGTGCCAGCGAAACAAGGTATAGTGGTGGTGCCAACCTGTAATCCCAGCCCTGAGGAGGCTGAGGCAGGAGGATCACTGTGAGTATGAACTGTGTAGTGAGACCCTGTAACAAACAAATAAATGAACAAATAAATTTTAAAATATTAAAAACCTATTAAAAAGTCTCAGGAACTTCATTCATTCAATAAATAAGGCTGTGGTTAAATTATTGGCACATCTTTTGGTAAGTACTTTATGTAGCTAAAATAGGAAATTCTTAATATTTTTTAAATAATAAAGATACTGGCATTGCCATCTCTCCTGCCACAAATATAAGCTTGTTTTTCACTATGCCAATTCATTTTCCCTTCATAATGAACCTGTGAAGGAAGCATTATTTTACTACTTTGCTTATTAAGAAGCCAACATGCAGCGTTCATATTTAGATTTCTAGCCCTATGTCCCAGAGCTGTCTCTGTTTGGCTGACAAATAAGACAGCCATCTTTTCTCTTCTGCAGGGAAAAATACACCCAACTACTTCAAGTATTTTTCTAAAGTATTATCAAAAACTTTACGAAGTATTATCAATTTATCATAACCTTTTCGGTAATCTTACTTTTGCATAAAGAGTCAGTTTTTGGGGTTTTTTTGTTTTGTTTTGTTAGAAGCACGCCACAGCCCCCACAATGTGTAGGCAGTAAAAATTGGCGGCACAGGCTAGATCCTGATTTAGTCAAACATCAATCCACTTGTAAAAGTCCTTGGAAAACAAAAAATGTCTTTGACATTTTGCCAAGCAGTGGAGAGGAGGCCAGCTTGAAGGTCATATGAGCTTCCTTCCCATAGTCCACGACATTCAGCTTCACAACTTCAAACACCATTATGTCTATTTTCCTTCCTTTTGATCATTTTAATGCACTGGAAAATGTATTTTCCCCTATAGGACAGACAGACAGAGCTGCTGAGCGGCCCTCCGGGTAGCCACCTTGGCACGGGGCCCATCATTTTGGGGTAGGAGATCCTCTCATCTGGCTCCGGTTGCTGCCAACAAGAAGGGTGACATTTGCACTCTGTGATCCGCCAGCTTCACTCAAGGCAGCAGCAGCTCCAACACCTGTTCTGACAATTTTGTCTCTCCTCACTCAGAGCCTTTCTCTTTGGTGCTCTGGCTAAGCAAAACGGGGGAAAAGGCAACTCAACCTATAAGACGAGCAGTTTCTGGCCCACTTTTAAGAAGTACAGGTAGGGAAGAGGTGACTTAGTGACTGAGGTCATTTTCCAGCTCTGTCCTGTTTCCCTTGGTTCCTTTATCTAATGCATACTTTTTAGGGCAGCTGCGTGCCAGACATTCTGCTCAGTGCGAGGAATGATTCATAACCTACTCTTTGCCCTGGAAAAGCTGGCCAAGAAAGGATTTGTAACATGGACCCGAGAGGTGCATGCAAGGGATGTGGCAGAGCAGAGAAGACTCGCTCTTCCCAGGACTGAGAGTAGGGTGCAGGGAGAGGAAGGGAGAACACTCCCCATGGAGAGGACTTCTTCTTTCTCTGTGAGAAGATGATGGTGAGGAATAGTATTGGGGTGGTAAAGGCAGCAGTCTAGGACTCGCTAAGGTCATGGCAGGTAGTGGCGACATTGTAAGCTGGGACTTGGAGGAGGCCAAGGGCATCTGAGTGTGTGAGTAGGTCAAGTGTATGTGTGTGTGTGTATGTGTGTGTGGGGGGGGTGTGGTATGGTGTGTGTGCTGGGGAGGAGAAGGGGGTCCATTCAACTCCCGGTATGGAGCGAGGCTGGAAGGCAGGAAGTGGGGCACTCCGGTGTTCCAGGCACTGGTAACAAGGTTCATCCACCGTGTCATCAGGCAGCAGAGCAGAAGCGTGCAGAGAGGAGCTATGCTCAGAGCCGCCTTTTATTCCCACCTACCTACCTAGTCATCAGACACCCTGCAGTGTCTATACAGAGAACTAACAACTTCCTAAAGCCCCCAAAATAATGAGCTCGGCATGCTTCCCAGCTCCTGCCCAAAGGCATCCCTGGACTTTAGTTTTTCACACTGACCTGAAAGCCTGGGACCCTGGAAGGATCAGGCATGAAGGCTTTGGGATGGACTGCCTCGGTCTGACCCTGCTTCTGGCTGTAACTTCATGACGCTGAGGATGGCTACTCTGTGCCCCGTTTCCTAGTCTAGGAAGATAGGGGTTTTTATATTTGAATTACCTAGCTCATTAATGCTTGTAAAAACTTCAGACTTCAGTACGAAACATGCATTCAGAGATTGTCTATTATTATTGTGGTTAATATTATTGCTATAAAGATGCATATTGAACCTATTAGTTTAATATTTTCCAGCATATTCCTATAGTATTAAGAGTTTACTAATTAATAAAATATAAAAAATACTTTTTCTAGGTTTAGAGAAAGAAGAAGTTATGGTTAAGCTATCACATTATAACTATATAAGCTTTTTGTACCTCCATTTTTAGCTACTGTTTAAGAATTACAAAAAGGAAGTAGTGAAGACCTTGTAACACAATATAAAGTATCTGGGGAGCCAGGGAGATACCTCAATAGCTTGAATGCCTGCCTGGAAAGTAGAAGGTCCCAAGTTTGATCCTCAGAACTGCAAAATAATCTATAATAATAATAATAATAATAATAATAATAATAATAATAGGCTGGCAAGATAGCTCAGTGGAATAAGTTTTTGCCCAGCAAGCACACGGTCTTGAGTTTGATCCCTGGTACCACGAAATAATAATAATAATAATAATAATAATAATAATAATAATAGTGTTTCTGGTATACATATTACATAGAAAATAAATACCCTGTTTCTTTTGCAGTGACAAATGTTTATTTTACAACATAGTAAATATAAATAAAGCATATATAACTTTTTGATGAGTGCTACAAAATGACATGTAAATTGAATAAATACTTCATTAAAAGTAACAGTGAAATAATTTTTAGACACATACGGCCTCAGGGTATTTGCTAGCCACATAGTTACACAGAATGAAATCAGTGAAATGGTCAGCTTCAAAATACCTGAGGATAGGGCCCATGAGATAGCTAAGCACCCTGCTTAGGCAAGCTTAGGCCGGCGCAGGGACTGTGGTTCAATCCCTGGCACCACATGTTGCACCAGCCCCTCGCCCAGGCACACTGAGCCAGCCAGAGTCCAAGCCTAGGGGCACACGCCCGTAATCCCAGAGCTGGTGAGGCCGAAGGATCACCACAGGTGTGAGGTACATACTGAGACCTGTAAAAACAACAGCAATAACAACAACAAATCAATAATTTTCAAAGAAAAGAGGTTTCTTTAGCTCATGGTTTTGAAGATCAAAAATCCAAATAGCACAGTGCTTTTTCTGGACAGGGACACTGGTTGTTTCTTATCCCAGTGGTGTTATGGAGGGGACACACACTGGGTGAGTGGATCACAGTGAAGAGACACGAAGACGAGGTCCAGGGAAGGACCAGTCTTGCTCTTTTACAACACTGAGCTCTCTTGAGAACTAACTCGGGCTCCATGAAAATTGCCTCAATCTCTTCCAAGGGCAGCGCCTCGGAAGACAGTGCTCTTCAGTGAGAGCACGGCAATTGCAGCACCGAGATTTTGTGCTTCTTGCCTAAGGAACCATGAGCCAATACATTTCTGCTGTCGCAAGTCACCCAGTGTGTGGTGCTCTGCTACAGTAGCCACAAAAACCCAACCCCACATGACACAGGGCCTGTGTCACTTAGTGGATTTCTACGAACAATCAAATCCTAGCACGTTGCTATTTGCTCAAAATATTTCTAAACGGGACAAGTGTAGAAGTGAAGAGTCAAAATGTGTGCGTTTATTAAAAGCTCCAAGAGCCAAAAAAAAAAAAAAAAAAAAAAAATGCACTAAATAGCAATAATATTTTTTGCTTGCACTTAGTTTCCAGCAGTTACCATGGAAAGCACTGATGTAAAAGTGGCTCAGTGGCTCTTTCCCACCAGAATGTGGCCAAAACAAAACGATGCTCAGTCATGCCAAGGATCTCAGGCATAGGGCCTGTTTTTCCAAGGGAGAAAGGTGCTAAGTACCCCAATGTCAGAGACTATTGCAAACCAAATACATCACGGGCATGTGAAAAGGGAGGTTCACAATTACACAGGAAGTGTCAGTGTTCATACTTTTTTTTTTTTTTTTTTTTTTTTTTTTTTTTTTGTCTTTTTGAGACAGGGTCTCGCTATGCAGTTGAGGCTGGCCTTGAGCTCACTTTTGTAGCCCAGGCTGGTCTCGAACTCGCACCAATCCTCCTGCCTCAGCCTCCCGAGTGCTGGGATTACAGGCATGAGCCACCACGCCCGGCTCAGTGTTCATACATTGTGGTCTCCTGGGAATTACATGTTTACTACATTACAAAGGTCACAGGTGAAATGTAACACCCAAGGCCCATAGTTAGTGGTTTCTTCTGTTAAGTATCAGCAAGATGATTGACATTCTCCCTATTAATGTGCTTAAACATTTTGAGGATTCTAAAATCAACTCATTATGTGAAATAAATCCTGTGTTTCAAGGGAACACATAATCTGAGACAGTTTGCAAATCACAATCAAGATACTGGGTAATTCATTTATTTATTTATTAATCTTTCATTTAATTATTTGGTGCAGGATCTCTGTATGCAGTTCAGACTCCTCCTGTCTCAGCCTCCCCAGCACTGGGATTACAGGCGTGTGCCACCATGCCCGATTCTGGTGCCCAGCATGGAGCATCTGGGGTTCTAGGGCTGGCACAGTATTCAGTACCTGGGATCGAAACTGGGTCCCTGTGCTTGCCAAGAGGGCACTTAGACCATTTAAATATCTCCCCAGCCAAAGATATTGTATAATTTAAGACACTAAAAATGTGAAATTTTACCTTAACTCAAAGATCAGCAATTTTATCAATGAATGACTGAAGATCTATTGATTCATGCACTCTGTCTTCTACAATACCAAGAATTGAACATACATCCATTTTTTTTTGTAAAGGGAAATGTTGCTCTTCAAATATTTGTAAAGATGACATTTTAACAGTATTTCCTGAAAAATATTATGAATTCAGAGTTTATTAGTTGATATTTCAAAATGGGAACACATTTTAGCATTACAGAATTATATAGAGTGGAATCTGTTTTTGTAAACTGTCTTCAAAAAATTATCAGTTATTCTGCAAAACAAGAAGAGAAATAATTTCACATAGGATGAGATAATGTCAAATGAAACTTGGCTTATATGCATTCTACTTCAGATTAAAAATAGATTGGAAGTCTGTCTATATAGTCCCCAACACAGCGCCCCTCCCCCACCTGCTACCTTTCAGGAAGTGAGAGCATGCATTTTCTGCTGTTTTTCTCTAAATTCTCTCTTGCACTTTTTGAAAGTCAGTGTTTCCTTTCAGCCCACACAACACAGCCCTCTTGACTCCACAGACGTCTCATGGCCTGGAAGCTACCTGGGAGTTTTTAGAAAAAACTAAGAGCAGAGGAAATAATAATGATAATTTTCTAATAGGTGGTAAGAAGGTCTTCTTTGTCCATTGTATTCTTGCCCGGAATAGTTCTTCTTACAAAGCTTTATAAAGTAACAAGAGCAAAGCACTGTTACCTAATTCCTGTGTTTTCTTACAACCCTAATAAATATTGCAGAGATGCAGAGGAATGTGGCACCACCACTCTTGCTTTCTTCTTATTACTGCGCCATGTAGCCTTCCAGGGTTGCTGCAAGACTTGTGTACAGGTTTGGACAACACATGGTTGTTAATTTGCACTTATTCCTCAAGAAATGATAAATCCCACTCAGAAGCTCCACTTCATTTATAATTGCCAATGTGGAAATGTTTTTGAAGGAACAGATGATTTTTTGAAAGGTCACAAGGTAGGCTTTAATCATCATTATTTTAAAGCCAACTAGTTACAAATAACTCAATGTGTTCTGTTTCCATGTTCATTAAACTTGATCCCTACTCTGAATCAAGTGTGCACTTGCTTTGCTTCTGCCAAAGCCAACATTTCAGACATAATAACTTTTTTTCAACCCTCCTCTTAGGTTTTTTTTTTTTTTTTTTTTTTTTTTTTCCAGAATTTTCTAAGAAATGCTTGCTGTGCCTCCAGCGCTGAGATTCTGTGTTCTGAGTATGACCCATTCCCTGCACTATCTACCTGGGTCAGCACTAGATCTGGGCTCCAAAACTCACGTCAGAGTTTAGTGTAAAATGTTGGTTTCTTCTACAGAAAGGCTTCAAAGCCATGGAATCAGAAATAAATGGCCAAGGAGAGATAGAAGACCAGGAAAGGGCATGGCCCAAAGTCAAAGAACTTTTTTCCAGAGGACTCAAGTTTTATCCTATCTGGAATTAATTGAAAACTGGAGTAAAAAAAAAATAAATAAAGTTTTCATGCTTTACATCCTTCCTTTCTAAGTATATCTATATTCAAGCCATTATGAACTGACCAACAGGACAAAAATTATCAAGCAAGGAAAGACTAGTTTTTCATTAAGCCATTTTAGAATGGAATTTAAGAAAAGAGAAAGTTGTCCTGCTGTATTATTAAAGAAGCACAGTAACCAGACTTAAATTTTTAAATAACACCATTTTTAGCTATGCAGCAATCCTGTAAAAGCCACAGGAAACTGGTTTCCAGATACCAAAAGCCATCAATGTTCAAGTTCCTCACGTAAGTTGGCATGGAATTTTTATACAACCTACACAATGTAAGTGCTATACAATAGTTGTTATACTGCATTGTTTAGTGAGTAAAAACAAGGAATGTTCCTACAGTAACAGTACCTCATCTCTTTTTATTGCCAAATTGCTGAGCTGAGATAAGGCTCAATAACCCAGTGGAATTTATTTGTTACACATTCATTCCTTAGAAAAACCTTTCCACTTTAGCTTGCTATGATTTGTTTTGTTTCTAGATCATGCCCAACAACTTTGTAAGTACCCCTTTTCTGCCAGGTTCTGGGAAGAAAAAGAAGTATTCATTCAACATTTTGATGACAATTTAATAAAGTGGTTCTACTCTTCAGAAAGTGTGGGCAGGAGGTGGAACCTACACAGGAGAGTGTGGTACCTTAAAGCTAGTAAGAGTGAGAGGCTCTGGCCACCCCAGAGCCTGGAAGGCAGGGGATCAGCACAGTGACTTCACGCTAAAGAGAGGACCAGCTGGAGGGAGCTGGAGGGTAAGAGGAGATAATCTGAGGGCAGGAAGGGAGCATTCTGGCAGTGCTAGCACACAGGACTCCTTAGCAGAGGCAGAAGAACATACAGAGGGCGCTGTCTGGGGCCCACATGGCCAGAGAGAAGGCTCTGCAGAGAGAGTGGTGCGGTGCACCAGCCAGCAAGGTGACGGTGCATGATTGACTCCTCTCCATAGCTGCCTCTGGATTCCGAGTGAATTGCAGACATCATGAGACATTTGTTAAGTGATCTTTTTAATTTGCTCTTTCATGGAAACCAGAATAGGATTGATGTGAAAGGACAGGTTTGCACATAGGAATACAAAGACAAAATAAATAAAATGATATCAGAAATTCACAGAAATAATTAAAAGAGCTTCCTCTTTTTCCTGATCCATTCAGATCTCCAAAAAACCAGAAAGCCTGAGTGACAACCAGCAGGACTTGGAAGCATTTATACTTAGAAATAGACAACCAATCACTGTAGATGAAATTATTCATAATAAAAAGGCAGCCTTATTATGATCTCCACAAATGTTACTATCATGATCCTTTAATTAATCCAAATTTAAAATGTGTGTACTATGGCTTTTCATTCTATCTTTTTCTTTTTTAGTTACTTGTATTGCAAAACTATTGCTTTGTTATTGTATTCATTATTTTTAAAATCTCAAATATATTAAAGATTAAATACAGTTTGTTATTGTGTAAAACCAATTTCTTTCATTGTTTTTTTATTTCTTTCTTTGTGTATTTGTTTTCTGAGACAGAGTTTTTCCTCTCCAGTCTATACTAGCCTTGAACTCACCCAGTGATCCTCCTGCTCTAGCTTCCCAAATGCTGGGATTGTCTCCTTTATAATTTATGTTGGAAGGTGCATTTTCATTCCAAATAGAAGTCTTAGGGCCAATGAGATAGCTCAGTGGACTAAGCAGCTGCTTTGGCAAATACAGGGACCAGAGTTAGATCCCTAATCCCATGTGCCATGCTGACCCTGCCCCCAGGACATGCTGAGCTGGTGATGGAGTCTGGGTGCAGTGGTGTATGCCTGTAATCCCAGAACTGGGGAGGCTGAAAACAGGAGGATCACTATGAGTCTGAGCTGTGTAATGAGACCTTGTACCAAATACATAAAATTAAAAAAGAAGGAGGAGGAGAGGAAGAAGAACAAGAGGAAGTGGAAGAAGAAGAGGAAGAGGAAGAAGAAGAAGGAGAAGGAGGAGGAGGAGGAAGAGGAGAAGTCTTTACCAAAAATTGTAATGTACTTGTGTGTATCAACTGGGATTGTTGCTCTTAATGACCAAGTTCCATCCAAGGCACCTCCCAAAAGGAATCAGTACAGAAGGATGCAGGCAGACATGATGGTGCCAAGAAATTTCACAGTGAAAAGTGAAGTTCTCTTTATTGAGGGAGAAAATAGGAAAGATGATGGTCAGTATGGGAACTGCGGATAGTGCTAGACAAAAGAGAAATTTACTGTACTGAAGAAAAGCAAATACTGACTATGTGTTTTCAGTGAATTTTGAAGCACATATTCTCAGCAGTGCACTGAGTCATACAAGATAGACATAAAGAGATTGTAGAATGTTTATATTTTAGTGAATAAATAATGAGGTATGCCTCTCTAAATAGAGAGAAATGTCAGCTAAATTCAAGACAATGGCACCTTGCCTTACCATTCTGGATCTAAATCCCTCTTAATTTTAATGATTCTTTAAAAATGAGATCACTTGCTGATAAAATGAGTATCCTCAGGAGAAAGGTCTACAGAAGAGTGTGTTCAGGCTACAGGATGATGTCACGAGGGATGCTGGTTTTGTGCCCTATCCTAAGTAGTGTTTCACTGGGATAACTGAGTGTTGCAGCTTCTCACACTTGGATGTGCTCCAACCTGACCTGGAGAGCCAACACCTGCTTCAGTAGGTTGGGGATAGAATTTTAGCTTCTGTACTTCTCAAAGAGCACAGCTGGTCCATATGTCACATGTCCTCGATTTCTCGCCTTTCCATCTGACACTGGTATCAATGAGTTAAACATTCATAAATCCTTTACTATTATATCAGGAGTAGGAAAGCTAGAAAAAGAAAACTGGAACTATTTCCCCCGGTGACTTTTGAATTGGCTTGACAGTTAGCTAGGGACACGTGCTGTCTTGCCCAGTTTCTCTACTTTTATTTCCCTCAAGCTCATCAAAACTGATTAGAAATTACTAAACAAAAACTAATTTTGTCGGTACTATGAAGACATATAGCATGCTGTTTCTAAGAATAATAAATGGGGTTTTTTTGTTTTGTCTTTTTGAGACAGGGTCTCAACATACAGTTCAGGGTGGCCTTGAGCTCACTTTGGTAGCCTAGGATGGTCTCGAACTCACATCGATCCTCCTGTCTCAGCCTCCCAAGTGCTGGGATCACAGGCGTGAGCCACCACACCTGGTTTAAGAATAATAAGTGTTAATCGGACCTTTCTAGTTTGAAACTTAGGGTCTAGTATGGAGGTTCTTAAGTTCAGGAAAAAAGGGAAGCTTTTTATGCGATTACTAATCATTAACAGAAATTTAATATCCCCTTCTGCTATGACTGTAGGCATCAATGTTGTATTAGCAGAACCCATAATTTCATTATTGATGGAAATCATAGATAATAAGTATTTTAACACTGAATTTTCATAGTACATTACTTTTGTGGCAAGTAACTCTAAATATCACTTATGTCAGTCACCTTTCTGTCACCGCCTGGAGGACTTTTGTCTCCCATTGCTTGCTACCATAGGGTGCCCGTTCCCAGAAGCTATGTGCCTAACAGAATTTTACCCCGCCCTCTGCACCATCCTGCTTGGTGATTAGTTACAGCTGCTTCGGGTTCCTGGCAGAAATGACAACTTCAAGTTTCCACTGTACATCCCCAGAGAAAGGGGAAAGAAAAAGAGAAGCAAATATGGAAACAATCTTCTCCCTTCTTACATTTGTCCTTTTCCAACAACTGATTAGAGGATAGCATCATGTAATATAGCAACCACTGTGGAATTCCTATTACTTTGTTTATTGAAATCTTGTATCTCTTTTTTTTTTTTTTTTGGCCACTATTTTGTAGTCTTTGAAAGTGGGAACAAACTTTTGTAAACAGCCAAGGGAAGAAGGGTTGAAGGGAGGGCAGGGGAACTGAAAAAAAGAAGAATCAAGATATGTTATATACAGTGATAAATTCCCTATGATGAGTGTGATCAGTATGCATGAAATATATTTAGACTTATTCCTTTAAAAGGTGGAAAACCCCAACCAAACAAGAAAAAAATTTTTGTCTTCAAGTCTTATGCTGAAAGGCTTGAAGTGGCCATTATCTTGGCCTGTTCCTGGAACAAAATTCCTGAAATTCAGAACTTGAAGAGAAGATTACTCTGCCTCACAATTTTGGTCCGTGCTTGGCCGGCTGTGAGACAGAAGCAGCATGGGGCGGGACACACGGCAGAACAGAGCTGTCCAACCCGTGGTAGCCAGAAGCAGAGGGGAGTTAGGGACAGGAATATGCTCCTCCGAGGCACGCCTCTGGCTCCGCCTCCTAGCTCCACGTCCAGGTACTGGGCTCATCAGCTGATGGATCTTCTGAGTATAAGACCTTAATAATCCAGCCAAACTCCGAACAGCTGAGAAATTTGGGAGACGTTTTAGATCTAAAGCAGAGCGGATACATAGTCACCTCTCCCATTATCTTAAATATTTAATTTTAACCCAATCAAACAATAAAAAAACACAACCTTTATCACTCATTCTTTGTCACTGCACTAAGACTGTGTATGTTTATAATAATGCTACTTGTAGCTTAAGTTATCTTCCTCCAGCAAGAAAGGCATAGAGAAAAGAAGCCTGAGCTTGTACAGCTCGCAGGCGGGCGGGCCAGTTTTCACATCCACCTGCCTGATTCCCCGTGAGTTGCTCTTATCATCGCAGCGAAATATTCATTGTCAGACTACTACCTATGTAAAATGCACTGCTTCTGAACTTTGCAAATGCTTTTTACTTAAGTATATTTTGGTCTGACTCTGATAGATGACATTGCAAAGAGCTCTGAGAAAATTCCAGGCCAAACTGGCAGTGTTCACAATGGTTGGTGCATACGTGAGGACCCCTCAGAAATTATTTTTAAGTCTGTTGGTCAAAACCCTTTGACATTTTCTGAATAATCACTTTTGTTATGTCTAAAGCACAATGAGTGAAACATAACTGATTCTATTTCCTTCTTTGCATTGGCCAGCGGAACCTCAAAGACAATTAGCGCTGACCTCTCCCATTTTTATATACAAATTTGTGCATGAGAATTTTATCATAAATTTATTTTTCCTACCCCTTTACTCTACTTTTTTTTTTTTTTTTTTTTTTTTGTCTTTTTCAGACAGGGTCTCACTATGCAGCTCAGGCTGGCCTTGAGCTCACTTTTGTAGCCCAGACTGGTCTCAAACTCACACTGATCCTCCTGCCCAGCCTCCCGAGTGCTGGGATTATAGGTGTGCACCACCACGCCTGGTTCCTTTTCCCTACTTCTCTCATTTATTCACTTGAGTTATTTTTCATTGTATATATATTTAACCCTGTCCAAATACTTACTGAAAATTATTTCCTAATATACTTAGGAAATAAGTACAGCATGTTCAGTGTAATTCTAATGCATTCTTATTAAGAATTCATCAAATATTTAGTAATTATTGAGATTATTCTAAATACAGAGAGCTAAGAAATAATTCATATTTTCTTTTGATTTTTAAAATATAACTCCTTATTCTATTGCTTACTTTACTAGCCAAGCAGTATCTGGCCAAAAATACGAAATGAAGACTCATCGAAACACTTTGACTTTGGCATTCTGCGACTTGTACATTGCATATAATAACCATTTGAAGTACTGTATATTTAATTGTATTAAATAGCCAATGTGACTATCTTAATGCCTGAGGAGTTCAGATTACAACCAAATTACAGTTGTGATTTGGTTGCAGAGTACGAATAGCTTACTTGTTGACTCTATAGACAATAGTTCACCCTCAAATGTATTGTTTCCCAAGTAAATAATACTCTAGCATGTCTCGGCCTGAACACGGAAATGCATTATACTCGACATCATATTTTCTATTGGTTGAAAGTGAAATACATTAGCAAAACTCAAATGCAAGTCTGAGTTGCTTGTGATAGCTGCTAATGCTGTCCTGCAGAGAAATCCATGGATAAGGTAAAAGAGGTAGTCCAGATTATGTAAAACAGACATGTGTGATTCAGTTTTGTTATGCTTAAAGTTGTCTCATTCACTGAGCACCTGGTACCTTTGAGAAGGTGAATTAATTCTTAGCCAGTCTCTGTGAAACTGCCTTACTCAGCTTTTCTACCTCACCCCAGGAACATTGATGCAAACAAATAAATCAGAATGAGTTACTCTGTACTCCCACAGAGTTATGGGTTTAAGATTTTTGCCCCAGCTCACTTGTATTTCCTACAAAAGACAATATGTAGATAGAAGCTTTAAACATTTTCACCATTTGTTTATAAAACATATGTACCTCTTTTTTTCAACCATTGCACTTCCTATCCATTGTTCTTTTCTGAATGGAGACCCCTATAATTAACAAGCATTTATTTTTCATAATTCTGTAATTATTTTCTGAGGAAACTATTATTTAAGTCTATAAAGGCAAAATCAATTTTTTTCAGATTTGTTTGTTTATTTATTTTTTGTCATAATGTCTAACTGTACAGCTTGCACTCATGGTGATCCTCCTATCTTGGCTTCCCATGCACTGGGATTATAGGCATACACTAACAAGCCTGGTTTCTGGGCTGCATGGCATGTGGCGCTGGAGATCAAACTCGGGACCTTACATGTGCCAGGCACTCACTTAGGCCTCCGGGCTACACCCCCATCCCCAAAGCAAATTTCTAGTCTTCCTGGAAAGGGCAATGAAAATGATGAGACCATGAGATTCATTGTTCTTCTCTGGACATGTTTTTAATAATTTTATGAGTTTTTATTTTATCTGTGGTTCCTTGATAGAATGTCTGTAGAATTCCATAAATTTCGTCTTTATATTTATAAGAAACCTGTGGCATACTTCCAAGAGGAACCCACAAAAAAATCTTTTTTTTTCTGATGTATAGGCCTCTGTGTCAACATTTTAAATAACATCCCTGCTTATCTTCTATTCAATGTAGAGTTCATGTTTTAAATGTCAGAATTTCTTTGTATGATTCATTTAGGCCAGTGTTTTTTACTGCTACTGTTAACAAATAAAAATTAATAGAGGGGCTGGGGAGATAGCTCCGTGGCACAAGTGCCTGCCTGGCAAGTACAAGGTTGTGAGTTTGAACCCCAGTCCCAGAAAAAAATAAAATAAAAATAAAAATAAAAATAATTATAAGCCAGGCGTGGTGGTGCATGCCTGTAATCTCAGCACTTGGGAGGTTGAGGCAAGAGGATCAGTGCAAGTTCGAGACCAGCCTGGGCTACAAAAGTGAGCACAAGGCCAGCTTGAACTGCATCAAGAGACCCTGTCTCAAAAAGACAAAATAAAAAAAATTAATAGAAGTATTTTACTTCAGTCAACACAAAGGACATTTAGGGCGTTTTCTGTTGCTCATTACCCACAACTCTTCCCAAACTGACTTACACTGCCAAGAGGGTCAGGTGAGACCAGAGCTAGAAACGCCAGGCGCTGGTGGCAGCCTCCATATTTCCACTCTTTGTTCCAGTCTCCTCCATCTGTGTTCAACAAGGAGGCAAAATGGCCCAGACATTCCAAACTTACCATTCATGTACTGTAACATCCAGGAAAACATCATTTCCCTGAATAGCTCTCTCCAAAGAGTAAGTAACTATCTCTCTAACAAGTGTACATCACATTAATTTGAATGGGGCCACAAGCCCAGAAGGTAGGTGCTATAGTTTGTGTATAGATGCCCCCCCAAAGCCTTATGCTGTTATGGGGCTGCTTCTGAAGTTTATAATTAATTATTGTGGAAATGGGTGCTGCCCCTTCCCTAGGGCAGAGGATTTGCATTTCAATGTAAGGTAGGAAGAGAAGTTAGGGGCTAGAGCTGCTGCTAGCTCTCTCCCTGTGCTCTTGCTCTTCTGCCACCAGGAAAGGTTGTCTTCTGCGGTGTGCCTCTCTCTGCCTTGGAGCCAGCTGAATTTGGACTGAAACCTCTAGTAACTGTGAGCTAAAACCCTTTCCTTCCCCCATTTTGAGGTCAGGTATTTGTCTAAGTAATGAAAGAAGAGTAACTAAGACAGTAGGACTCCCCTGATTGGCTTGGGCTAGTCATAGCCCTCGCAGCACACCAGGGTGACAGAATCCTGTCCCACAAAACAGAAGCAGAACGGAGGTCAGCTGGGCAACCCAGAGAGCATTCCACCTCCTGAGCTTATTTCTCAGTTCTTTTGCTCTACTTTGTTCATGGAATGGGGGTTGATAAGGTGAAAGCCACAGATGTACCAAACAAGTTAAAATAACCATCACAGGTAGAGACCCCCAAATCATTGTTTCTTGTTTGTGATGTTGGAATGAAGACCTAAGTAGGGAGATCTCCTAATTCCTGGTGAAGTGTAGAGATAAGAAACTAGCATCTTCAAGAAGCGAAGAACAATAGACAACAGCTTGGGGTAGGTTGTAATCTGTTACTTAGGGATTTCAGAAAACTAGGATTTAAAAAGGGGTAACAGCTGATCCTGAGTGATGTCTCCACCCTTACTTGAGACGTTGGTGATTATCCTCTATCCTCCCTGTAATTCTTCTATTGTATGGCCTAAATAAAAAGGAGATGCTTCTGGAGTTCTGGCCTCACTTTGAGAGAGACACATCTCAGTGAGACCTCTGAAGCTACATTCATCGGGTCTTCTCGTCACTTCTTTCGGCTCCGGATCACAACATACAACAGTGAAGTAAATGAGGCTTTTCATGGTATCTGCTGACAGCTTTTAAGATAGGTTTTTTTTTTGTCTTTTTGAGACAGGGTCTCACTATGCAGTTCAGGCTGGCTTTGAGCTCACTTTTGTAGCCCAGGCTGGTCTCGAACTCACACCGATCCTCCTGCCTCAGCCTCCCAAGTGCTGGGATTACAGGCGTGTGCCACCACGCCCGGCTAAGACAGACTTTGTTGACAAGACTTTACTGCAAGTGTTTCCCAGCCTGTTTCTTATTTGAGAAAATCACTAAGCACGAGGATTCCCAGCTCCTTCACAATTGCCTAAGAGGCAGCTGCTTCTCCGTGATGTCACTGTGTGGGAATCCAAGGGCAAGAAGCAGGGAGGCAAGCCAGAGCCTCTCTCTGGCTGGAGTTACAGCCTTCCCAGTGCTGGGAGATGGAAGGACGTGCTGAGCAGCAGCGCCTCGTCGCCAGCAGCAATGGGAAGATAAGAGAGCAGGCACGCGGAAGGCTGCATCAAAAGCATCACGGAGTTCAGTCTCATAGTCCTCAAGGACAAATCATGCCTGATGCAGAAATGGTCAACTGGGACACGACGGAACTATATCACTGAGTTTAAAATCTTTCAGTTAGAAAAGATAGTGACAGGTTCTAAGCATCTGGTATCTCTCTCTCTCTCTCTCTCTCTCTCTCTCTTTTTTATTTTTATTTTTTTTTTTTTTGTCTTTTTGAGACAGGGTCTCGATATGCAGTTCAGGCTGGCCTTGAGCTCACTTTTGTAGCCCAGGCTGGTCTTGAACTTGCACCAATCCTCCTGCCTCAGCCTCCTGAGTGCTGGGATTACAGGCATGCGCCACCACGCCCGGCAGTGGTACATCTCTTAAAAGGAAAAAAAAAATATTCAATTCAGGAATTTGTCCATAGGAGTAGATGTTACCTATTTAATGTGGGAAGTTGTCTTTTTTTTTTTTTTTTTTTTTTTTTTTTTTTTTTTTTTTTTTTTTTTTTTTTTGTATTTTTGAGACAGGGTCTCGGTATGCAGTTCAGGCTGGCCTTGAGCTAACTTTTATACCCAAGGCTAGTCTCAAACTCACACGGATCCTCCTGCCTCAGCCTCCCAAGTGCTGGGATTACAGCTGTGCACCACCACGCCCAGCAGAAGTTGTTCTTTAAAACAATAGAATTTGTAGTGTTTTATGTAAACCTTTTCTACGTTAAGTCTCTTAAAATTGCATTGCTAATAAATCCCATTAGCATATCAAAAAAATCACGTCCTAGCAATACATCAAATTCCTGTTAGTAGCCACTTGGCTGGGCTATCAGTGCCCAAAAGAAATCAGAGCAGCAATTTCTCTTGATTCTTAAGTCAAAGGCTTAGAATCTGTTCTTCTTGGCATACATTACCTAAGGAAATGTGCTGGCTAGTCTTGCACTGACTGCAAAGCAAAAGCTGTGTCTTCCTCCCTCCCTCCCTCCCTTCCTTCCTTTCTCCCTCTCTTCCTCCCTCCCTCCCTCCCTCTTTTCCTTCCTTCCTCCCTCCCTCCCTCCCTCCCTCCCTTCCTCCCTTCCTTCTCACCAGCCAGCTAACACGCATGTCTTATGCATTCTCTGTATGCCAGACCTGGTACTTGGTGTTATTCTCATTCCCAGCTTCACCAATGCCACCTCTGCTAGGAAGGCACAAGAAAAGGAAATGAAAACTTGAAGAAATTTGGGACAGGAGCAAGAGAACAAAGAAAGGAGAAAAAGAAGAAAAGAGGAAGGACGGAAGAGAAAGCAAAAGAGAAGTGTGTATTGTTGTTTGCCCACAAGTGCTGCTGGCAGCACTTTTTTCCTAGGCTTGGCTTTGTTTAGTGATAATAGAGGGACAGAGGAGAAAAAGAGGTCAGCGCAAAGGGGCAGGAAAGGAACCCCTGCCCTAGCCCTCTCTGTCACTCATAGTCAGTGAGTCCCAGTGTCACACTCACAGCTCACACCACCTCTCCTCCTGAATCTCGGGCTGGTTTCTTTATATCAGAGTTGAAATGGCCCCAAATCATCCTGAATGAAATAGAAGCTGTTGTCCTGGCCCCCTAAGATGTTAATCTCAGTGAATGTACCAGTAGTGTCTGTGAGGGCCCTCACTCCATACCTCATACTACATAATATATATGGAGCTTTATTTAATTAGTTCGCTCGTGCATTGAGGACCTACTATATTGTCAGTCACCCTTTTGTATCTTGGAAGCAGTAATAAATAAGGTCTCTGCTCCTGAAGTTTATGTATTATCCAGGGGACACATAGACTATGCAAAGAAAGTAACAAGAAAATAACAAATAGTAGAGTTTTTGAGCTATGAAAAACTGTATTTAATGGAATGACTGCTAGCTAATTTCCACTGGGTATCAAGAGTAGGTCCCATAGTTAAGGTGTGTCTACTAAGCAGGTGTTTCCAGTAATATTTCTCTGAACATGGGATAAGAAATAGTCATATTTATTAAAACCAGAGAGAACTGTATCCTGAGAAAATGGCTAGTGCAAATGCCCCATTGGTGGGAACAAACCTGCCTTATACAATGATCTGAAAGAGGACCAGTGACTGGAGCAAGGATAAGGGCAGAGGGATGGGAACTGAGAGCTGAGAGGGGGGACAGCGAGCATAGTACCAAGGTCCTTGTGGGCAGAGCATGGGTTTGGGGCCTGACTAGTTAGGAAGTCACTGAGTAGAGTATGACAGTAGGTAGTGCTGTGCTCCGCCAGCATTCTCAGTCCGTACTGTAAGCGCACCACATGTAAAGGACTGTCCTGGGGTCCAAACACAGGAAACAGTATGAAACACTGTTTCCATTTAGAAAATGCTTTCTAAATTCTGAATAAAACCTCACACAATTTGCTTAAACCTGATCCATTTGTAATCTGAGCTGTTATTTTTCTCCTATCATAGCTTGGGAAGTGTCTCAATACCACTTTACTTTTATGCCTGATGATAAATCTGGGGTTTTTATTCGAATATGTTTGCCATACATAATAATTGCATTCATCATGGGGAACTGGCTGGCACACAAATCACCTCAATCCTGCTTACTCAAGCTGCCCTTCTCCCCTTCCTCCTCCTATGGCCACAAGATTTGCCTCCCTCTTTCCTATCTTGCATCTTATCCTTTGCTCTTTAAATTATGTGTGTTTGGGGTTTCCTGAGGAAGAGAAACTAAGCAACACTTAATTTCTGTGTTTGACTTGAAAAATGGAGAACTCCAGGCCATTTGAATCTTCTAAGCCTCCAGAAGGATGTGGCTTAATTTTTCTTCCAGTGTATACAGAAATATCACTAGCACAGTCTCTCTTACAGTGATTGCTTACATAAACTACTTCTGAGTTTGCAGTTCCTACGTCTAGTTTAATTTGTATTGTAAATGTTTTCTGACAATAAGGATAAAAGTTATTTCATCTCACCATCCATTCTCAGTCTCAGTCACTTTCATTTTGCATTTTCTAGAAGACTTCTGACCTGGCAATAATAGTAAGCCTTCACCATTTTGAAAATTCCCTTACAAAATAAAACATGAAGTGTAATTGTATTTCAAGTCACTTTAGGAAATTATTCTCGAGGTTTCAATTAGTTTATGTAGGGAAATATACTGTTTCTTCTAGAGTAAGAGATTATTACATGTAATGGACCACATCAAGTAATTTAAAACACACTGAGAAATAAATATATAAATGTATAATCATATCCTCCAACAAGTTAATGGCTATCTGGTAGACCAAAATTTATTAAGGAATTCACTCAGACAGTAAATAATATTTCCTGTCATGGCAGCCTGATTATATCCTTCCTATAAGTTCCTTTCTATAGTAAGAGATTCTTAAGAATGATTTCAAGATACTAGTAAGCCTTTAATATGACTTTTAGAGACCCACAAATCCAGCATTTATGTAATCAATCAAATAATTTAATAAAATGAAATGTAATTTTCCCATTATGGATAGTTGCCATACACAATATCCCTTAAGACTTGCAAAAATTCATACTGTGTAACACATCAAACATACCCAAAGGTAGAAAAAAAAAAATCATAGTGATCTCACATATTTATCACTTTTTAAAATGATTATCAGCATTTTATGCATTTTGTATTATTATTGTGTTAACATCTAAGAGCATTTTTAAAAGCTGAAAGAAAACTATGTGCACTAACTGGTACCTATTTTAAAGTTCACCTGTAAGTTATCTTTCTAAATAATATTCTATTTCTCTCTCTCTGCCTCTCTGTCTCTGTCTCTGTCTCTGTCTCTGTCTCTGTCTCTCTCTCTCTCTCTCTCTCTCTCTCTCTCTCTCTCTCTCTCTCTCTCTCCCTCTCTCTCCCTTTGTAGTTGCCAGGATGATGCTGTGCCACTGAGCTGTATCTACAGCCCTATTTTTCTTCCTTTTAATCATAAGTTTTACTTGTTTATTTGATTATGATTTATTGTTTGCCAAGCATCATATCCCTCTGAGTTTTGTGCAAAATCAGTAAACTTTTTTTTTTTTAGTACAGGGTCTACAGCAGTGGTTCTCAACCTTTCTAATGCCGTGATCCCACAATACAGTTCCTCACGGTGTGGTGACCCCAAACCAAAAAATAATTTTGGTGGCTACTTCAAATTACTAATTCCAATAAATAACATTTCATCACGGCATAGCATGGGTTTAAATATGTATTTTCCGATGGCTTTAGGCGACCCCTGTGTTTTGGTCGTTCGACCCCCACCAGGGTCATGATCCACAGGTTGAGAACCGCTGGCAGGGTCTCACTACAGAGATCAGACTTGTATTGATTCTCCTGTTTTCAGCCTCCCGAGTGCTGGGATTACAGGTGCACGCCAGCATACCTAGTCTCAATCTTCATCTCAGCTCACCTCTAGGCCAGGGCCAGTATGAAGATAAGATTTTGACATCTCCAGATTTTCTTTTTTAAAACCATAGAGATATGGTTGCCAAGAGAACAAAGGAATGAAATAATAGCTGAGAAGGATGAAGCAGAGCCTATCTATTGCTTGGTGTTATGTGATGATGTTAGATCAGGAAGCTGTCAACGATAGGAGAGCAATCTAAGGATGTGGGAAGCCATAGAAGGACATAATTTCCTTTGTATGCTTGTACTAATGAGTGATCTTAGACTTATTTCCCCTACAATAGAATCCATTACTATGAATCTCCCTTCTTACAGCCATTATTTTATTTAGAATTTATATTACTTCCCTTTTGGAATTCTATGACAGCCTCTTCCTGACTTGCCCAATTCTAGAACATTTTCCCACACTACTCTCGTTTGGAGAAATAGCTCCAAATGTAGCAAATGGGGAAAACAATTTCTCCAACAGTTTTGCACTGACTTCAGGATAAAGGACTTCTCTTTCATGGGATATGGGGAGCATTTGATCTCTAGTTTACTTGGAGCTACCTGTAACGCAGAATTCCAGATCCTAAGGCAAGACTGCAAGTCTGAGCTCAACCTGGGCTACACAGGGACTTCTAAGCCAGCCCACTCTAGTTAGTGAGAACCTGCCTCAAAATTCGACAAAAAATTAATGTATTGGTCGCAGGTACTGGTATGACTGTTCAAGGAGCCCCTTCAGGTGGAAACCAGATTCACACCAGCTGTTTCTCATCATCTCTTGCTGGGGGACCAAAGCCATCCCTGTGCTCCTAGACCACTGACCAGGTCACACTTCACACGTCTGCTGAAATCCTCATTTCCCACAGGCTGAATGCACCTTTGTTTTATTCTTGACATGTTTCCAATTGTTCAGTAGTCAATAAATGTTAAATCAATAACCAGTGAATGAAAAGATTTACATTTTTACATGTATAAATATAGAATACACAATTCTTTTGCTTTGCAGTAAATGATTTTTTTAAAGAAGGAATCCTCACTTAGGGCATCATCGACTACAGTGAAAGTTTGGGTATCTGCTTACATCCAGTCAAGATAAATCTGCTTGCTAAATGCCTGTTCCTTATCTTTAATCTTAAAATTTTAGTACTTGCTGAAACCAGGCCACAGCAGTGGGCCTGAGTGTGAGCTCCGCATGAGCCCTCACATCTCACGTGCGCTAGCATTCCCTTGGCCACGCGGCCAACAGCAGCCAGCTCCCTAGCAGGGCTGCAAGAAACAAGGATGGAGGAGGGGGGAACCTGAGTGTATTTCCCCTGGGGCAAACAAACAGACTTTTCCCTGAAACTGATAAGCCTATTTACCTAGGCTTTTTATGGTCCACATGTCAATTTACTTGTGTTATGTATATGTTTTATTATAAATTTAAGCCATGTGTGTTCTGTATGCTGTCCCAAGATCATTCACAAACAGTTTTCTATTATGCAAAATAAATAAAGGTTCAATTTCGTCTACCTGTAATAATCACAGAATTGTCAACCCATGATGACCAATATGTTGGAATGTTTGTTTCATATTTATAAATTTAAAGTGACAGATTTTGTTACCAGAAGAATTTATCCATTGCTTTCAGTGGTTTTAAATTTAGTGCTCATTGCTTACAGGTTAAATAGAGAACAAAACTGGTTCATCTAACAGTTCTGATATTAACCCAATGCGATGTGTAACAGAGGGAAAGAAAAATTGTACTTTTGAAGATCCCAGTGATAAGGAATTTCTTAAATAATTTTAGCAATAGTTTAAATCTCCAGTGTTATGTTTCATGCTATGATCTACTTTTACCTTTATATTCCCAGCTTTGTAATTTTTAAAAGATTTTTTCTACAAAAGTCTTCACGTCTGTCTGTAACCGAACATATCTTTAGTAAAACTGGAAAATGTTTCAGCTTCAAAAGAGATAAGACTTCAGATTCAGAAGCAAAAACATTCATCACAAAGCTCCTGTGTGCCAGGCACTGTGCCTAGGGCTTTCATGAGACCTCATTTGATCTTCATAACAATGCGGTGAGGAAAATATTATTATTACGACCCATATTTTGCACCATGGCATTTGCGGCTGATGTGTACATAAGTCACTGTCCTAGTTTGGATCTGGAATGCCCCAAGGTCTCATTGCTAAGTTTGTTGCCTGTGCTGTGGTGCTGCTCACAATTATGGAGCCTTCAGGAGGGAGGACTTAGTGCAGTGTCTAGCTCACTGGGTGTGCACCCTCAATGGGTACGGGCATCTCTAGGTCTCTTCATCTCTCTTTGTCATCAAGGCTGTAAGATGCCCCTTCTATTCCCCACGTATCTTCCAATGGGACTTCCTCCCCTGTACTACTCCTCCCACAGGCCCAAAGTCAACAGGGACAATTGGCCATAGATCAGAGCGTCTGAAACTGTGAACCCATCTACAATCTTTTCTCTTTATAAAGACACAGTATCTCGGGTATCTATTACAATTAGTGATAAAAACCTGACAAATACAGGTACTGCCATAGAGAGGATGGAAAAATATTCATCAAATAGGATGATACACAGTAGACTTTCAGCCATGCCTGTTGAACCTCAGAGTACACACTGTCTTTTTATGCAAATATGTATTGGTGCTTGTCAGTATTGTTAGGAGCTACCACAAATGAACTTGAGGTTTGGCAAACATTGTACTGTAGCTCATTTGTGTGTTGGGTTATATTTTAGATGAGAAAGTTTGCAAATTGTCAAATGTTTATTTGATGCAGGATCTTGCTACACAGCTCAGCCTCATAGTGATCCTCCCATCTCAGCTGCCCCAGCGCTGAGACTGCAGACATGCACAACCATACCCAGTTTCAGTGACCAACATGGTGGGGGACCAGCACGGCATGTGGTACCAGGGAGCTCATACTTGCCAGGCAGTACTTGGACTGCTGAGCTATCTCCCCAGCCCTCAACTGTCAAATGTTTCTAAGTTCTTTAAACATATTTGAAGCCAATTTATCCAAAGTATATTACTCTATCGCATTTTCATCTTTTATTGTTTTATTAAGGTATCTAAGGAATCTTTTGAGGTGAGGTAGCTCTAACTGGGACCTACCCTCCCTTGTGTTTGATCAATTCTCATGTCTTAGAACACTGAAATTTGAGACATACAAATGGTTCCCAGGTCATAATGATGAAGATGATGATCTTAAAGATTAGTTATGCTTTACTAATCTTTCCCTCTCTCCACCTATGAGAAGGCCTAACACATTGCATATGATTATATCAGCACTTCAGAAAAATAATTATGCAGCCAGCTGTCAAATGACTTGGCAAGCAAAAGGATAATTAAAAGTGATGAGGCTTGTGGGACTTTTGCAATAGTGTGACATTAGAAATTCTGAGAATGGAGTCTAGGACACTGGGAGTGAGAGGGCTAATGGAATGGTCTGAGTGGGAATCTCAATCAGCTTGATATTTACAGTTATAAAACTCTAGCCTGGCCCTGGTAGCTGTGTCAGATGTAGTGTGTGTTACTTCAGACCCTCAACTTGCCAAAGAATAGATAGATTTCTAAGCATTTTCAGCAGGTGGGTAACTGGAATGTCATTTCAGACAGATCATTCTGATCATAGCAGCGGCAAGGGAGATGACTTTCAAAACTCCAGAGGACAAAGGAAGGTAGGAGGCTACTAGAACACTCCAGTGAAAAATAATGAGTGATTCAGTTAATGGGAGGTAAACAGAGGTAGGAGGCTAATGTACTAATCCAGGTAAGAAAACTAACTAGTAAATGAAAGAAGGAAGTCATGTCAGAAAGAGAAAAGGGCGTTAACTCAATCTACCTAGGGAATAGAACATTTGTTCAATGATTAATCGTTCAGTGATTATGGAGAAGAGGAAACAGGAGGAATGCAGGGTGATTCCTAAAAAAAAGGAAGAAAGCTAAGAGAAAGAAGATGAGATGTAAAATTTGAAGAGCCTATCCAAGTAAAGACATTTATTATTATTATTATTATTATTATTATTATTATTATTATTATTATTATTTTTCTTTTTAAAATTTGTATCTCAATTATGATGATGGAGTTTCTTAGGACAACTTTGAATTTAAAATGAAAACAATTACTTCTTGGGCATTCCAAGCATCAGTACTTAACTAAATCATAGTTCTACAAGTATGTGAAAAGGGCTGGCTACTCTCTTGATCCAGAAAAACCACACAATCATGAAAATCAAGAGGTTCAAATCTTCCTTCTCACTTTAAGAACACTCACGAAACTACCCAGGCCATCAAGGGTGTGGGTATAGGAAAGGCTACCAAGTATTTGAAGTGGGTGGATATGTAGACAGTGTAACCTTACGATGAAAGTTGCTTAAGCCATGTGAATCACCTAGACAAAACACTAAATGAGAGAAGTAGAAAGTATAGTTAGAAGCAGGAGAAGCAGTAGTCTGAGAGCAAGGGCAGGGTTCGAGTAAGGACAGAGGTAAAAAGGTGACCAGAAGAGATGGTAAACAGTTTTCATAAACAAAACTATCTACTGTTGCATAGTGGCTCACCGAGATAAGTATTAAAATAGATCCTAACATACAAGCAAGTGTAAAGACTGGACACATTGGAGATAACAGGGAGGGCAGGATACTGAAACTGAACATGGAGATTAGCCTAGATTGGTAACAGGGTCCAGGATGTATGGTTATGTGTGACTGATGGCAACAAAGATCTTTGCTGCTGAAAAAACCAAGAGCCTGTGAAGTCACCCATCCACATGACCACTGAAGTTACTTATATTTTGGCAGAAATGAGAATCAGAAAAAAAGAAAATTCAAAATCTGTTATGACCGGAAAGTGAGAAGAATGCCAATTGGAAGATTTATAACATAGACAATAAGGTTTTGCACAGTCAAGGAGAAGTTATTGAGTTTTAAAGCAACAGCTGAGATTTAAGAGAACATTAATTCTAATTTTTTAATCTCAAAAGTTTGTGAGACCTGTGTGGTATGTAAGTTGAAGATCGAATTAAAGATGAACAGATGAGAGATTTGTGATGACTAGGAGACATGGAGCATTCTAGTTGGTTTTTTGTTTTGTTTTGTTTTGTTGTTTTAAAGAAAGTACAAATTGTAATTAAAACACAAAAAAATTGCAAGCGATTCAGATTTTTCACTTAACAAAGTAGTATAAATTTCACAATGTTTTTGTAATGCATAGTGCTATCTTCCAACCAGTTATTCATATTACCAGATATATGCATGCAAATTTAAAAAAAAGAAAGAGAAAAAAGGTATAAGAAATTAAGAAGAGAGAAATTATAAACAACTGAAAAAGGAGACAAAATAAATTAAAATATTAACTGTTTTTTCCATAGACCAGCAGAAATGCACAGTGCAGGTATCCAAACCATGCTGCTTATACACACAGATAAACCTCTTTCCCTCACTCTTCTTCCTGTCCTCTTTAACTCAGTAACCATTTTCTTTTAAGTTCATTACCTTTTTCCAGTACCTATTGTACCCTTCAGATTCTACGTTTTTTCTTTCAGGTTCTCACACTAAGGAGACAAAATGATGTTTGCACATGCAGGTCTGATTTATTTCACTTAAGAGTATGCTTTTTAATAGTATCAACTTAGCAATAAAAGATTCAAGTTTATCATGTTTTATAGCTGAATAATAGCACTATGTGAAACTATCACATCTTCTTTATCTAGTTTTCAGCAATGGGCATCTGAGTTGCTTCCAGCATTTAGCTATGACAAATAGTACTGCTATAAACATGGGTGCACATATATTGCTGTGGTATGAGGTTTTTAGTTCTTCTGGAAAAATCCCCAGGAGGGCAATAGCTGGCCTGAATAAGATCTCCAATCCTAGCTTTTGCAGATATCACCACAGATTTTCATGTCACCACAGATTTTCACAATGATTGTGCAAGTCTGCATTCCTAACAGTGCAGAAGGGTTTCTTTTTCTCCACAGCCTGACCAGCATTTATTATTGGATGACTCCTTGAGGTTGGCCATTGTTTGTGGGGTGAGATGGAATTCAGTGTTATTTTAATTTGCATTTCTAGAAGGACCAATTCTGTTGAAAATTTTTCATATATTCACTTGCCATTTGTATTTCTTCCAAAGAAAAAGTATATATTCATCTCAGATGTTCATTTTTT
>PVJA010000277.1:29227-194356 GCA_004027025.1 Myocastor coypus
TTTTTTTTTTTTTTTTTTTTTTTTTTTTTTTTTTTTTTTTTTTTTTTTTTTTTTTTTTTTTTTTTTTTTTTTTTTTTTTTTTTTTTTTTTTTTTTTTTTTTTTTTTTTTTTTTTTTTTTTTTTTTTTTTTTTTTTTTTTTTTTTTTTTTTTTTTTTTTTTTTTTTTTTAATTCTTTATATATTCTAGACAAAATGCCTTTTGGGACAGCCAGACATAAGTTTTTCCTAGTTTGTGGGTTTTCTATTTACTCTGTTGGATATTTGTTTTGAGAAGCAGAAACTTTCCAAAAAGGTGAGATCCCAGTTATTGATTCTTTGGAGCACTTCCCATACTGTTTGATTTTTGTTCATGAACTCTCTACCTACCTCCATGTCTTTAAGATTTCTATCTACGTGTTCCTCCAGAAGATTTAGCGATTCTGTTTTAATATTCAAATATTTGATCCATTTTGACTGTAGCTTTATGCATGGTAATAGGCATGGGTCTATTTTAAACCTTTGGCATATAGAGAGCCAGTCTTTCCAGCATCATTTATTAAAGAGGCTCTCTTTCTTCCAGTGAGCATGTTTGGTCTCTTCATCAAACATAAGGTCACTGAGTGTATTTGCAGTTGTTTCTGCATCTTATAATCTGTTCTAGGGGCCCAGCAGGATGGCTCAGTGGTCTAAAGCGCCTGCTCAGGAAAGCTTAGGCGGCTGCAGGGACCGCGGTTCGATCCCTGGCACCACATGCTGTGCCAGCCCTGCCCTCAGGGCAGGCTGAGCCGGCCATAAAAATAAATAAATAAAAAATAATCTGTTCTATTGATTCTCAGGTCTGTCTCTATGCTGTTCCCATGCTGATTTTATCATAATAACTTTCTAGTATAACTTCAGGTTACAGATTGTGATATCTCTGGCCTTTCCTTTGTTTCCCAGGATTGCTTTGAACATTCTGGGTCTCTTCTGGTTCCAAATGAATTTAGTAAAATTTTCATTAGAACTATGAGATATATTAATGGTATTTTAATCAGGATTGCATTGAATATGCATAATTTTGGGAGTATAACCATTTTCACAATGTTTGTTCTTCTTATCCAAGAGCATGGAATATTTTTCCATTTTCTCAGATTCTCTTCAATCTCTTTTCTCAGAGTACCAGAATTTTCACTATATAATCTTTTGCATATTTTGTGAGATTGTTTCCTAAGTATTTCATTTTAGGGAGATGTTACTGTGAAGCTCATGATTTCCCTAATTTCTCTCTCAGCATGTTCTTCTTTATGTACAAAAATGCTACTGACTTTGTATCCTGCTAGATTGCTGAATTTGATGATTAAATGTATAAGACTCTTGGTGGTGTTTTGGAACTCCTCTACGTAGAGTATCATGTCATCTACAAATAATGATAATTTTACTTAATTTTCAGTCTTTATTCCTTTTATTCTCTCTCTTGCTAAGCACTCTGGCTAATGCTTCCAGAACTATATTGAATAGGATTAGAGACAATGGACATCCTTGTCTTTTTCTTGATTTTAAAGTGAAGGCCTTCAGCTTTTGCCCATTCACTATGATGTTAGCTGTTGGTTTCTCATAGATAGCTTTTATGAGGTTGAGATATAGACCATCTATTCCAATTCTCTATAGGGTTTTTATCATGAATGACTATTGGACTTTGTTAAAAAGCTTTTCTGCATTTATTAAGATGATCATGTAGGTTTTTTTTCCCTTGACTTTATTGATGTAGTGTATTATATTTATGGATTTGCATATGTTGAACTATCCTGGAATGAATTCCATTTGGTTGTGGTGTATCATCTTCTTGATAATTTTCTGTATTCAGTTTGCTACTGTTTTATTGAGGATTTTTGCATCTAAATTCATTAAAGAGATTGACCATTAACTCTCTTTTTTAGTTGGATCTTTCTTTTGTTTTAAAATTAGAGTAATATTTGCCTCCAGGAATGAGCTTGGGAGAATTGCTTCCCTTTCAATTTCATTGAAAAGTTTTAGGAAAGTTAAATCTCTTCTAAATTTCTTGTAGAATTGTAGAATTCTGCTCTGGATCCATTGGGACCTGGGTTTTTCTTTGTTGGTAGGTTTTTCTTTCATGTTTTTAAAAAATTGTATTTAGTACAGGGTCTACAGGGTCTTGCCTCACAGGTCAGACTCCTAGTGATTCTCCTGGTTTCAGTGCCCCAAGTGCTGGGATTTTAGGCCCATGCCACCAGGGCCAGTCTCAGTGCACCCCAGGGACAGAGCCAGCATGGCAGGTTGGGGGTTGAGCCACAGTCCCTTGGTAGATTTTTTATTGCATTTTCAATTTTGTTTCTCATTATTGGGTTATTCAGAGTTTGTATAACTTCTTGATTCAGTTTTTGCATTTCCTATGTATCTAGGAAACTCTCCACTTCCTCTGTGTTTACCCAGAGAATTTTAGAGAGAATTCTTAAGGCTACTACATACGAAGATTGAGGAATAATGAGAAACATTCTAATTATAACAAACTAAAATGTTGGTCCCTACCTCCTAAAATCTATACTATACTATAACAAGGACAAACATTATCAGAGATTAGATAAATGAAAGGTTATTCTCTAAAGAGAAAAAAATGGTATCTGAAGTAGTAGAGCAGGTTACAAGAAGTACTGGGTCACTCAGGGAAGAACTGCCTTTCTGAGAAAGTGCTGAGATTGTGCAGTGTTCTCAAATGGCAGCTCCCTGGGGACAAGTAGGGTAGAGCTATTGGAGGGTTGGAGCAAGAGGACTGCATGTGCATTGGTCCATGGAGAAGGGAATGGAGAAAGCCATGTAAGGAGTCGGGGGGTGTGCAGAGCACAATTAGGCTACGTCATGGAGCAAAAGACTGTCCACGGACCCATCAGGACTTAGGGGACATATGGATGATTTTGGTCTTTATTTCAGAACATGTTTCTCCTGTGACAAAAATCCTCACACCATACCTGCAAGGCAGATGGGGAGCTCAAAACACAGCCTGCTTATTCTGACAAACATACTGTTCTGAAAATTTGTAACATATGCATTGTTGTATGCTACACTGTTGCTATCATTGTTTCTGATTTTTATTCTTGCTTTTGTCTTTTACTTTTCAAAATGAGATAATAAAATTAAATTTAAAAAAAAAGATTAGAGCATGCCTCTTTGTGATCTTACACATAAGCGAAGACGCAAGTTAAACTATCTCATGAACAATTCCTTGAACAGAGCCTACCTCCCCCACTGTGCTTCCTGTGTCCACTCTAAGGATAAATCGACCTTTCCAGCCTCTTCCATCTCAAGAGACAGAGATGGAAAGAGTTTTGGTAAAGCTGTGTGCATAAAAGTCAAGCGGCTATAGGTATACAAGGAACAGAGGTAGTTAGCAAGATAACTTTTTCTAAAATTGACAGAATAGGGAAGAAGAAAGGGCAGAGGAGAGAGAGACTTAAAAAAATTTTTAAAATCTTCAAACATTCAGTGAAGTAGAAGTAAAGCGAACCATTAAGAAAAATTGTCAATCACACTGTAACTTTTACTACAGTTACTCTTTTGCTTGATTTCTTTTTCCAAATAAAATATTATGGCAAATACCAGACACCATGAAGTTTAATGCAATCCTGTATCCTTTCTTATGCTTTACCAAAATTGCATATTTTTCTTATGTAAATTTAATTCCATTATCATGTCTAACCAAATTAGTAATGATTTCCCACATTGCCTGAAGGTATTTAAAATTAATCATTTTCTTACAATAAATGAACTTTTATGTTGATTTGTTAGAATCTGTTAGAACACACCAAATAAAGTCTTTTTTTCAAGTTTATTGTACTCTAAAAACAAATCTGTTTTTGTTTTACTGATTTCAGTGTCTTAAATTTTTTCATAAAGCTATCCAGTTCCTCTACTTATCTTTTTTAAATTTAATTAATTAATTAATTAATTATTTTTTTTTGCAGGACCAGGGTTCAAACTCCTGACCTTGCACTTGCCAGGCAGGCACTTGTGCCATGGAGCTATCTCCCTGGCCCTATGTATCTATTGTTTTTTTCAGTGGAAGTTAGTCCTAAAGCCTCCATTAATATATTCTATCTACTTATTTGCTTTTATTGATGAATTTGAGCAGGTCACACAGTGTGAAAGAAAAAGGTTGAGAAAGGAAGGAATACATTCAGAATGATTACTTTTGCAAAGATAAAAAGCTCGAAAACAGAAGTTAGCTCTTGGTCAAAAATGAAATTTAACTGTTGTAAAACAGAAGAAGTAGAGATGAGTGAAAATATAGTCATTCTTGAAGTGGTGATGGGGTGAATTTCAAAATATTAATTAACCTGCATTTGGAGCAGAGTGATATGAGCAAGCCATGCACAGAAGGGTGCTGGTTCACCTCAGGTCTATATCAGTCCTTGGTGACACTAAGAAAAGTTAGTAGTTTTGTCCAATGATTTTTATTTTCTCATTAAAGTACAAAGGAGTTGTCTGATAAAGAGAAAGGTTGAGAGTGGTTGAGAGTTTTTGAAGTAAAAATTTGGAGGTAACTGTGAAAGTGCATGCACAAGTAGGTCAGCCATAATGAGGCAGTTTCTACAAAATCAGAGGCCCAGAAAGAATAATTCAGTTCATACCAGGTACTAAAGGTAAGCAGGTGATTGCTCCTGGGGACAAAGCTAGTGCTATTGTTAATTTTTAAAAATGCGGAATCAACAAAATAATTTGGCCTATGCATATGCAGAGCTTACTGGTGTTGATTTTTATCTTAATTACCAAGAAGGAAAGACAAAGGAAAAGTGACTAAACATTAATCTCTTAAAAGAAGATAATGAGATTGCCATTAGTGTTGTTTGACTTGTAGGTTGATTTTGTGGTGCTGGAGATTGAAACCAGGGCCTTGAGTATTCTAAGCATGTATTCTACCACTAGCTACAACCCCAGCCACTAATCATATGCATATTTTTAAAATATTTTTTATTCTTTTCTTTATTTTTCACTATTTATAAAAACTTTAAAATTGAGATATGATAAATTATTAGAGATATAGAATTAAACTAAAAGCCACCTTAGTCAAAACTATTAAATATACTTCTGTATGTTATCATAATCTCATAACAACAGAGGTAAAGTTGAAAATTAAAGAAAAGCAATTCAGCCAAAGTACCATAATATTATCATCGTTTGTGGATTTTTATTTGAAAAGGCAGTACTTGTATTAGCATAAGTTTATGTCAGTTTTTATTTCATAACTATGTACTTAAAATTTACATGTTGTCATATGATTCATAACCTTATATTTACTAACCTGTTGAGATTAGATTATTACAAATATTGATGAATTTGTTTCATTAAGCTTATCTTCTAAAATATAGATATATTTTCTCTAGATTTTTAGTAGTGAAAGGTATGAAAATGACCTAGGTCCTTCATAATAAATTTAAAGTCTAGTTCCCTACTGCCCTACTGCCTTCTAAAAGGATTTATATTTCTACCAACAAGTATAAGAATGCCTATGTCACTGTATTCATTTCAGCATTAGACAGCATTTATGAATATTGATGAGTCTTTCAGTTGCAGGGGCAAAATATCCAACCTCTGCAATTTGGGGAGCTTCATTTTGACTCACAGTTTCAAAGGGTCCAGACCATGGATGACTGACTTTGAGACAGAAGGACTATGGCTCATGGGCACGGAAGCAGAGAGAAAGCCAGGGACCAGGTATAGTTCTGAAGGTCTTATTGCCAGGACCACTTCCTCAGCAGCCCCTCCTCCTAATAGCCCATTCAGTTAAGACCTCACCAATGGCTTTATCCATCTAATTCAATCATATCTCCAGTAGTCTCTGAATCCATCTAGTTGATAATCACTATTAACCAGCACCTGGATATGTAATAATATATATTATTATTACAGAAAAAAGTGGTCCAAAAAGGAATAACAAGTGTAAAACCTTGAGGAAATGTAGAAGCATGCAATAAAATAGGCTGAGAAGATGGCACTGAGTTTAAAAGGAAAGATGATGTCATGTGCGGCCTTGAGAGGAAGATAAAGACTTTGAATCTTATTGTCCCTTCAGTGAGAAGCTACTGAATGTTTTTGTGAAGAAAAGTATGTGTTTGGGTTTATGTTTTAGATTGATAACTCTGGATATTTTTTTTCATTCTGTATGCAGTAGGATTTAATATTCTTCTATCCAACAAACATACCTGAACCCTGACTGAAGCAAGCTAAGCATAGGACAACTCTGAGATTTGCTGGGACCAGATTGCCAATGGACCCAGATGGCGTGACTCAGCCAGCAAATCTTTCCTTCAAACTTCAGTGTTCTGAGGAATTCTGAATCAAGTATGTTATGTTTTGATTTATCTCTAAAGAGCATTTTCTAAGTATTAACAGTATTCCTTTGTTTTTCGGAAAACAGTATTACCGTGGTTATTGAGGCAAATACCAAGAGTCTACCAGAGGCATTCCTTAATGGAGTCTCAAGGGCGCAGGAGGGAAGCAAGAGTGTATCACTGGAAAGATTCACCTTTGTCCTAGGAACAATTGCAACATACTGTATACTTTGGAGTCTATTTCAAGAAAAGAAGTATTTCTCATTTCCTGACCTCATTACTTTACTGTAGAGAGAGTAAAGCTAAAAATTATTTCCTCATAGTTCATCAACAACTTGGTGACACATCAAATTTCTCTTTGGCTTTAGGGTCAAGCAGTGCACATTGTACAGGAAATAAATGTGATACAGGAAATGAATGTCACACCAAGTAGGACTCACCCAGAAGAATGAAGTGTACTCCATTTAACTTTAGAAATATGGACCTTAATATGAAACTAAGGGAGATTATAAAACTGCATGTGAACTTATAAACAACAAAAACTGAAAGGAGGAAGGAGAGGGGAAGAAGGGGAAATGAAAGAAGTTAACCATTATCAGTCACGCGTGGGCAAGCGCCATGCTGAACACTTCGGGGTGCCTTATCTTCTTCGGTTCTCACAAGAAGTCACTTAAGGTTATTTTCTACATTTTTTCAAGATGAAGAAATCAAACTCAGAGAAGTTAATTCTCTAAAATAAGATGAGTGACTTAGAGTTACTATGTGGTCTGATCAAATTTTAATAATTAAATACAATGATTGTAAGTCATCTAAGCTAGTCAGGAGACAGGTGTGGAACAGATCTGGTCCTCTGTTAGTGGAAGAGACACATGTAGGTACAAATATATATTTATCAGAAGAGGGAAAGATTTTTCTAGGCCCTTCTGGAAACCTGACCATCTCTAGTTCAGAGCCTGCATTTAATAGGTGGGGCTCAATAAACATTCATGGAATTCAAGTGCCCTCTGGTTATAGGTGCGCAGGCACTTTAGCCCGTAAGAAGGAAAGAATACAGCTTGTTTTAAGAAAGGGGAAGTGAGGCGACTGAAGGTGGAGCTTGGTATTAGATTCAGTACCTAGCACTGCATTGCAAAAAGTAAAATAAAATGAAATAAGGAGTAAAAATTTTCACATGAAGCAGCAGAGACAAAGAAGTGAGAGAATCGGGCAGCTCTGCGGAACAGCTTGTTCCACGTCTGCTGTGGGCTTTTCATCTTCGGTAGGCTCTGTGTGTTGGGTGGCTTTTCTGTTAGACAACCCTCTTGGTAGGTTCGAGGCCTACAAAGACTTGTACAGGAAGTCGACTTGATGGACTCACCCACTGTCATTTTCCTGGGGTAGAAATCTTTGCTATTAGCTCTCTTCATTCAAATTTGAGCTGGGTTTCCCGTAAAGTCTAGTAAGTGCTCAGTGGTGCTCAGAGAACAGCAGAGATCTGCTTTCCTAACCCAGAGCCATGGAGCAAGGACCTCAGCGGGGAGGAGCTGGAGAGGGGAAGGTGGGTTCTGACTAGTGCTTTAATGCCGGGGATCACCAACTACACGATCTGACTTAATTTGCATCAACAGCATGGAGACGGGCTAACTCTGCCTGAGACCACTTCAGTATAAGTCTAATGCTCTTATCCTTGATCTTAAAGAGTTAAGGAAAATTATAGGATAATTTCTTTCTTTTTTCCTTTCTTTCTTTCTTTCTTTCTTGCTTGCTTGCTTGCTTGCTTGCTTACTTTCATCTTTCTTTTTCTACATTTAGGACAGGTCTATAGGGTCTCCCTGTGCAGACTGGACTTGTAGTGATTCTCCTGTTTTCAGCCCCCCAGGTGCTGGGATTACAGGCGCAAGCTACCACACCCACTCTCCTTTGCCATCTCAGGGAGGGGCCCGTAAGGCATGCTAGGGATCCAACCCAGCTGCTGCATTCTGCCAAAGCATGTGCTTTAGTCTGCTGAGCTATCACGCCGGCCTTAGGATGATTTCAAATCATACCTAGAATTTCTTTCTTTAAAAAAGGCAGATGTTTGAAGTTCAAATATGTCAGAATGACAAGTTCTTAAGAAAGAAGTTTAGAAGTCAATAGTTTCTCCTCATTGGCTCAATGTTAACACAAAATCAATCAAACGTGTTTATTTCATACAAAAAAAATGTTTTTCAATTAACAAGATTGCTAGCATTGTATTTTATAGAATGATCATAGAAATTTAATGCATCAATATTTTGAGATATAAAGAAATAGCTTTATCTTCATTATGATAATGTTTGTAACATTGTCTAAGATAATAAATGTGCTGGTGAAACCCAAGATATGACCAAAAGACAGATCATTTCATGAAAAATAAAAAATTATAATAAATATATTTAGTGACGTCAGGCATTTGAGTGTTACTTGGCAGGTATTTAATATTTCCATTTTGGCACATATATAAATATTATGTTTCAAAGTTTGCCCATTGGAAAAAAAAATATCTACACAGAATAAAAACATAAGAGCTCTAGATTGTGATTTTCCTCTTTTAATTATTTATTGAATTTCTGTCACAGTGATTAAAGCCTGCTCTCTATACTCCATAAAATCCCTCAGCAAAAATTAATGATAAGCATATCTCAAATAGGGAATGTTTAGACATTAGTGAAGCATAAAATAACACAAATCTTACATGAAAAGATATTGATCTATGTTCCTTTCCTTTCCAAAAAAAGAAATGTTGGAGTACTTCCGTATATGACCCTTTTTGGAAACAAGTTCATTGGCCATGGGATTAATGATGCTCAGCTCATCAGGGGTAGCTTTGGCGCTGAATGCAGTACAAATGGTGTCCTTAGACAGAAGGGGAAGCTGAACACAAATATGCAGGGACAGCAGGCTCTGTGAAGATTGAAACAGGACTGCCACTAATCAACAGCAGACAGGTCCAGAATGGGTCCTCGCCTGCCACCTTCAGAGGTCTGGCCAGCACCTAGATTATGGACCTCTGTGCTCCTCAGCTGTGAGACAAAAGCATTGTGCAAATCACTCGGGTTGTGCTAGTCTGTTACAGAAGTTGTAGGAATCTAATTTTCATGGTCAGCTGCTGTTAGTGCACTTAGTAATCTTCTTTCATTCAGTGAATTCAGATGTTAAAATAATATGCTTTCAAAGAGCAAAATTTGACATTATATTTTATGGCTACTAGAATTAATTAGTTTATATAAGAGCTGAAAATCTTCCAGGGTTGGAAAAGAGATAGGAACACTGGCCTCACTGAGACTCAAGTCTGAAAGAAACACACAGAATGGAGTGGCAAATGATTAGAAACAAAACATGCTGAGCATGGTGGCACATGCCTGTCGTCCCCACTACAGGAGGCTGAGGCAGAAGGATGGCACATCCAAAGTTAAACACGGGCAACTTAAAAAGACTTACAGAATAAAAGTTTAAAAAAGCTGGTGGAAGGCTGGCACGATAGTTCAGTGGACTAAGTGCTTGCTTAGGTAAGCGCAGGGGCCAGGGTACTATCCCTGGCACCACATGCTGTGCTGGCCCCGTCCCTGGGTACACTGAGCCAGCCACTGAGACCAGGAGTGGTGGCACACACCTATAATCACAGCACTCAGGAGGCTGAAAACATGAGGATTGCTAGGAGCCCAAGCTGCCATAGTGAGACACTGTGCGTGCACACACACTCACACACATAAACACACACACACACACACACACCAAAAAAAAAAAGCACCTCAGCATTTCCTGCTTTCAATATCCGGTACCAGCAAGAAAACAAAACACTGGAATGTACTATGCAGACGAAAGCAGCACTGTGAGGGATGATGGAGCCTGGACTGAGCTGTCCACAGCATGGAGATCATATGGGCCCTTGTCAGCATTTGGGCCCACAGAGAATTCCAAGCAGTACAACCTGAGGAAGCGAACACCAGGGCACCAGCCTCGTCTTTTCTAAGGCCATCACAGCCCTTGTGAGTCGGAGGTACACACAGATGCAAGTGTCTGCAGGCTCCAGATTGGAGCCAGGGTTGGTTGAGCCCAAAATATCAGTAGGTTCCTGGCTGCAGGTGCCACCACAGACATCCCCTCCTGGTGACAGCAGGAGTGTGGAAGTACTCAGAATCAGGAATCCTACAGGAATCTACCCCCCCCCCAGGGTTTGTCCAGAAGGAAGGTCTGATCTCCTGCTTTGTCAGCAGGCACTGGTAGTGAAGTTGCCAGTGGAATGTTTTCTGAACAAATGTACACACCTCTCAGATCTCAAGAAATATGTGAATACAAAATCTTTCACAGATCAAACTGTGAGTCTTCCAAGTAAGGTCAGGGCATTAGCATTGCAAAACCATTATTATGAATGTTTTCTGGTTTGTATGCAGAATTGGATATTGCCATATTTACTCATATATATTAGAAGCCCATTTATAATATGAATATTAAGTATAAAAGTAATTATTTCATTTAAATATTTTTAAATATTTAAATAGTGGCATTTAAAATTCATATGCTATAAACTCATGACTATAGAAACCATTTTGCAATTACTTAATTTACCTGAAAGGTAAGTAATTAAAAACTAAGCAAACACACCAGGTGTTTGTTTGCTGGCACGGAGGCCGAGGCTAAGAGTGCGTGGGAGGACTCCAGCAAAAGTGTTTCCTCGACACCACAAGATCAAATGAAAATACACAGTGGGTCTTCGCTGCCCTGCTGGCTGTGGCTGAGTGCTACCCAAGGTATCAGACGCTTGGACTTCACAAACTCATTTCAGGGCCAGTCATTCCACTGTGAATAGGGCAGAGCGCCTGGGTATTAGACAGTGTTCATTTTTGGAGATGTCACTATGGGTGTCCCTTGAGCACACCCAGAAGAATCAGGCATTCATTCCACTAGGAGGGACAAGGCTGAAGTTACTTCCAAAATGAAAGTAGTTGTACATTCACTCATTTGGTCATGCATTTCCAGAAGCATGAAAAAATATATATAAATAAAATAAAATCAACCCCTATATCATGAACTGCATAGCGATGTGGTTGAATCAATGAATTTTAGTAATTTCATGTAGCCTTTATGGAGCGGTTGCTATGAGCTAAGCATGATATTAAGAGTTTTATCTAGATTCAACTTTTAAACCCTCAAAACAACCCTAACATGCGTGCATCTTCATTATTTTTATTAATTAGTTGGAGAACTGTAGTCTGGGAATATTTGCCCTGTGTCACATGGTGAGCAATAGCACAGATGGGTTGACCTCCCCGGCACGACTATCTTAGCGTACTGAACGCGGGTTCACACAGGCTGAGGACATCCACAAGCCTTAGCTTTAACTGGAAAAGGGATCTTACCCTGAGTGCACTCTATGTACAAGGGCACCTGTTTAGTGGGCCCTTGCCACGACCCAGACTCTCTTGGGGCCCTTGGTACATGGTCCCACTGACTCCCTACATCCAGTCCCTGAAATGCATTGGCATCGCCATTTACACAAGAGGAACATGTTTTAGTCATCAGGCGATGTGTTCATGGTCACATTTGGAATGCAGATCTCTCCAATGGATTCTGAGGGCCACGGTGCCTGCTGTGTGAATTTCCTCTTTTTAATCAAACATTTATCATTTTAATTTGTTTCTGATACCTCTCCCGTGAATCTCTGCCTGACAAGAATGGCCTATAAGTCCAAATGCTATAAGTGATCACAGTGAGTTCAGGACTCAGATTGCCTAGGCTTAATTCCAGGCATTGAGTTTCTTGGTTGTCTGAACTGGGTCCTGCTATTTCAAAAATGTTTTAAAATCATTTTTATTCCTCTATACAATGAGAACTATGATAGAAACTGACACATAAAATTCTCATGAGCTAGTCTATGGAAAAGACATTATCAAGCTTTTACAAGGGGTTCAAACTTTATCAGCTGTATTTAGTAAATGCCCCCAAATCTCTTACAATAAAAAGGCTTCCATCTTAGCATAAGTGAAATCAGGCTGCAGTTTACCAGCACCTATGGTGGCCATCCGACACCACCTCCCTCTGTCTCCTAGATCTCAGAATACAGCTGATGCTAGACTTGACAATGAAGCCCTCAAGAATCATGCCTGTCCTGACCATTCTGGAAATCATTTAAACATATGGGAATGAATAAATACTAAAACACATATTTCTTCCATTTGTTTCAAAGTCTAAAAAGCCCTAGTGAAGGCAAATAATAACATCCAGTTATTTCCCCATTACAATGACTTCTAAAAAATGCATCAAAGAAGACATGTAAATTTTAACTGGCCAAATAGCCTTGCCTTGAGCTCTTGACTGGAACCTGAAGAACACTTCTGCTGTTCCTGGGCAAAGTGGTATTGGCTACAAAGTTCATGCTGCCAAGATTTCCCCTATTTCTTCTCATTTTTGCTTCAGTTTTTATTTTTTGAAAGATAAATGACTAATCTATTTCAGATTTGTGTTATTTTATTTATTGTCTGATTTGTCAAAAGTTACCTGAGAGACCTTTATCAATCTGTCTTGATCTAATGTGACCTGAAAATATATATATATATCAATTTTGACAAAACAAAAGATGTTTCCAATGGATCATCTTAATCTAGTTCATGATAATGTAGCATTTTGATTAAATTCCTGTCCATCCTTTAAGTTGTATATGTAAGCACCTTTAATTTTATCTCTGTTCTTCAATGGATAGGAAGAATCAAATGAGCAAATAGTAGCTAGTAGAGTAATAATTCACATTTACCTTTTATGAAAATTATGATACATATAAAATTTATGACACTTCCGCTATATTTTTATGTTTAAAGGGTGGTAGTACATTAATATTGTTATACAACCATCTCTAATATCCATCTCAGAAGCCTCATCATCACATTGGACTATAAATATTTATTATTTATTCAGCTATATCTATCTTAATTGAAACTTTGATCCAAGGCTCACACTGTGATGGACAAAGCCTGGCCCATTCCATATCCTCAAAGTCACCTTGAAAAGCTGGTGAGCTCTGTCCTCCTGATTCATCTTCCAAAACCACCGGTTTAGACAGAGAGCAAGAATGGGGTAAGAGTTTGATACATTTGGAGATCAAACCCTGGGCTAGCAAGTACCATGCCACAGGAGGTATGGGTGAGGCAGCACACAGCACTGAAGCTTGGGTATGCACCACCTTTGACCACATCTGCTGTAGGACCAGGGCTGTTTTCTAGTTTGTTTGAGCGTACAATTTATCATTTGTAAAATGAGAAAAAATGTTTATTTTAGTGTATTGAGTATATGAGAAATAATGCATTCATAGAGGAACTAAAAATTATTAATGAAAAAAATAAAATTGTCATTCCTCTACCACCTTTATGGACAATAGATCTTGAAACTAGCATGACTCCCCTTTGCTAACCTTTGGCATGCTCAAGTGTAGTAGACTACGAAGAGACAATACATGTATATGTTCACTCATGCATGTGTTTGAGTGTACATATGGCAATGTATGTGTGCATCAAGTGGGAGGAGGCTGGAAAGGTGAGGCTAACTTACTCTGAGTTAGAAACTGAGAAGAAAGTGAAGTCCAAGGGATTTTCTACAGACAGGAAACTGCACAAGGCAAGACTCAGAATCCTTGAGGAGAAAGAAGACAATTGGTGAATGGGAATCGGGCCATGAAATATGGGTACAGCTGTGGTATCAGACCATACGTCTAAGTTATAGGATGCTACAATACAGGTTCTCTTATGTCCAGAGTCCTCACTGACCTTGAAGCAGCGGTTCTCAACCTGTGGGTTGTGACCCCAGCAGGGGTCAAATGACCAAAACACAGGGGTCGCCTGAAGCCATTCCAAATCATAACTGTAGCAAAATTACAGTTTTGAAGTAGACACCAAAATTATTTTTTGGTTTGGGGTCACCGCAACATGAGGAACTGTATTGCGAGGTCACAGCATTAGAAAGGTTGAGAACTACTGCCTTAAAGGGCTAGGGCCAAAATATTGGCTATCCTTGTAGCCCTTCTTTTTCTCCAACTTTTTGGTCTGCAAACTTAAGTTGTTGCCTAGTGATATTGTTACCCTATAACATAGGCATGAGGGCTTAACATCACTATCTTTCTGAATAACAAACACCTTAGTCATAATATGGAACCAGGACTTTCCACCTATCATTGATATTCTAATAAATCCTTATAGAATGTAAAAAAAAAAAAAAAATTACACATCTTTACACAGAAGTTTAGAAATCTAACCATATACAAAATTGTAGCAGGTAAATCCTATAGTACTTTTTTTTCTTGTCTGCTATTCTCTTTTATCAACTCTTTAAAAAAACAACAACATTTACTTGAGAGTATAGCAATGACTGATATGACATTAGAAGCAGTATGCATTTAGAAGACTGAATGCTTAAGTTCTCACTTTCCATTTAACTGTTATACTTGTCCATTTTTATTTCTTCTTTTGAGTTCTTACACTAGAGAGACAATATGATATTTACACATGTGGGACTGATTTATTTCACTTATGAGTGGACCTTCAAGTGGCATCCATTCAACAGCTTCTGACATTGCCACTTCTCCTGATAACCCAGTACTATTATGGACTATGCACTCTCACTCTCTCCTCTCTCTCTCTCTCTCTCTCTCTCTTAGTTCAATGAGATTTGTACTAATAGTGTTTATAAAAGGCATCATGTCTGTATCTTTGAACAACTACTATGAAGACAATAATATTCAATGTTTTAATTATTGTAACTCTCATACTAACCTGCTTTGAAACTCTCATTGTTATTTCTTTCTCATTAAAATAACAAAATTTAAAATATTTAAAAACCACACATCTGTCCTCTGTAGGAAACTTAAATAAGAATACTTGAGTTTTTTCTCTGTTAGGGCATATGGCTAAGAGGCGCTGTAACAATACATTCTACCTTAAATGTTGAGTCCTGCAGGAACCAAGTAGCTTACCTAGATATACTGTGGGAAGTACCCTGTCATCATAGACACACACATTGCCAGCGACATGGACTGCAGAGGGCTTGTGCATGCAATTGTTTTGAAATTCTACACTGGTTTAATGCAAAGCTCTCAGAATTGTGAAACATCGTTCTTCTTGCCAGAAATTTTTGAGAGTAGACTTCCAACCACAAAGCATACAGACTTGAAACCTTTTAGGGATCAGAAACTCGGATGTATAAAGGATGAGAGAAAATGACAGACCAGATAGGTAAAAGAAAGGGTTAGACAGGAGGGTGTTCTAGGAGGGTGTGTCGTCCTCGGCCAAGCAAGGCAGAATCTTTACTCCTGAGAGGACCCCAGAAGCACATCTTCTCCATACACATCATGAACAACCTGCCTGCCTTTCAAAGACAAGAAGGGTATGTGTATATATTGGGGGAGAGGGTTATCCTGGCTTAGAGAGCACAGGGTACCCTTTGTCTCCTTACAAACCCTTCAATTCCTCATCCAAGTATCTTTACTAGGAATCACATCCTTGAGCACACAGGCCCTGTGTGCGGTTCTCAGAATGCAATCCCCCTGGCTGTGCTCCGGGCAGCCTTAGTCGGTGTGTGGTGATTCTATCCCACATCCCCTAGCACAGGCATCTCAGCTCCCAGGGTCTCCTATGTATAAAGGAAATTGTGTGACTTGCTGTTTATGGATATGAACCTTTCAGGGTTAGAGCCTTCAAAGTTTTTTGTCCTTCCACATAACAAGTTGCTAAGCACAGTAGATGTAAAGAAATAATGCTGTCGTGGATAAACACAGGGAAGCTCTACCCAGCGTACAGAGAAAATCAGAAACCGAGAACATGCAGAGAGAAGAGGAAGAAGCCCAAATTAAGTTTCTTCTAGATTTCACCGAATGGGCTGAGTAAATCTTCTGAGGTCTTTGGTGGCAGCATATCTATAATCCTGTGGACACTGTGAAATATTTACTGGTAGCTTTTCCCTATTGTGCAGCTGATTTTCTTCTTGGACATTTTGTCTATTATTCTGGTCCTGGGAAAGACGCCAAGTATATGCTGTTTTCAGAGGGAAAAAAGGCATAGGAAGCTGTTGCTACCCAGAAGTCCCAGCCACCCTTTCCAGATCCAGTGTAGAGGAGGAGAGAAGAGGAACCCAGCAAGGTCCCTGAACGCTACTGCCTTTGCTTCTCCGTTTCCTCATCAGATCTGAATGCTGAAGCAAGGCACCTGGGCCAGAAGAGATAAAGTGTGCCTGTGTGATCTTATCTGTGTGACTGGGCCTCGCCATTCCTGCTTCAGCTGCACCCTTTCCTAGGGTCATGACAGGAGAGAGCACAGGACATTGTAACTAGATATAATGCAATGGTGAGCATTAGGCTACAGATACTTCTGAAGACCAGAGCAACTGAGCCCACAGCAGCAGATACAAGCAAGGCCTGAGCTGGCTTAGGCCCACGGCATCACAGCCAGCACAGACAAACAAAGATCTGGAGAGAGCTTGCAGATGCAGCACCCCTTCCCCTAGCCCCATCCAATGGGCCAGTGGGACTGTGAGGAACAAGAAACCTAGACACATATCTGAACCAGATCAGACTGAAATGCCTTTCAGGGAAAGTTTAGTTTCTAAGCAGCCAGCTACAGTAAGGGGGGCTACTGGAGTTGAGCCAGGTCCCCAGGAAATGAGATATCCAGAGAGCCTTTCTCTCCTTACAGCAGGACCAGAGGAGTTAAGAGCTGGGGTTCAAAGCCAAGCATCAAACTTTGCTTGAAGCACGGAATAATGTCTTAGGAAAGTAGCGAGAATGTAAAGAAGTTCAGAAACCCTGCTACCTAAAGTTACAAACGGGGGGGCGTCTATGGCCATACCACCCGATCTCATCTAAAATTACCAAGGGTCTCTATGACAGAACCTCAGTGCTCCAGAATAACATTAACCAAGCAGTCAAGGCTCCCAGCACAGAGCTCAATCCAGAACAGGGTTCACTGAAGGGGATTTATCTTTCATCTAGTCATTTCTCTTTTTCCTATCATAATAGATGTAATTTATCAACTCTAAAATCCAAAAGACCTTTCTAATTCAGCATACTCCTGAATTCTCCTTTTAAATATGATGAACTTTATTTTCCAAGGGCCTGCATCAATGCAGTGGGCCCACCCTTCTTGACCTTGTCATATTTAATGTGTTCAGTTCTCTTTCCTCAGCACTATTAATCTTCAGGTTGTCATGAGGATCACATGAGTGAGTGCTCATAAAGCACTTAAAGCAGTCATTGGCAAATAGCAAGTGACCACCAGGGTTTCTCCTTCAGTTACGATGGCTCACCATTAATAATGAATTGATGTGAGTTGTGAACTTCAACATTTGTTTTTCCATTACTGCCCACTGCCACACAATGAAATAACCCAAAATAGAACTCTGAATTTTATTAACGAATATATCTAAAATACAATATTTATTAAGTTATGGTATCATCTGAATGGAAATATACTCTGTATTGCAACTATAACAATTTTTACAGATAGACTTCTCTTATATCCCGAGCTCAAAAGTCACTAAATTACAACATAATTCCTCTTTAAGATAACTTTGCTACAAATATATAAGAATTTTAAAAGTTTTCTTTTAACACAGCATCTGGGGATTGCAAACATTGATTCAATTTATATTACGTAAAATATTTTATCTGATTTTCCTCAGCTCAGTTTGTCTCAAGGCATGGATTTGAACTGAACCATTCTACTTTCCTATGTTTTAAAAATAGCACTTCAGTGAACAATACTGAGTGCTTACTACCCTACAGGCTGTGAATAATTGAGGTGCTTTATTTCTACCCGCCATGTTTGATTCCTATTGCAGAAAGCCTATGCCAGAGGCCAAGCTCCAACCCATCCCAGGACCTTGCTCCTCACAGTTTATTAGTCAGCACATCAGGTGAGAGATGAAGGATCTAAGAAAGCAGCTGGGGTCCAAATCATCAAGGTATGCTTGTGCTTAGCTACACGAAGACACCCACAGATTCCATGGGCGTATGCCAGCGCCAGGGCCCATCTTATTTGAAGGAGGCTCTGATCTGCCTGCCCTTCAGTGGCTGAGCTGGGCGCCAGTTGTCCACCATGAGCTCTTCAGGTTCTCCCTCTGCATTAAAGTTAAGTTTACGGAACGCTGACATCTATGAGACAAAATGAAACATTAAATTTAAAAAATGAAATTTTGCAATACAGTTGACTTATTTGCATATGTTTAATCTCAAAATACATCCTCCAATATTCACAATTCTGTATCTATGATCAGAACTCAATTTTGTTCCTAATAGTATGCTTACATATAACAAACCAGTTTATATAAAATACACAAAATCATTGGGATGATTTGAAAGGAAAATTTCAGTGAACTAATTTTTCTCATTTTCATATTAAATCACAAGTCTGTAAATTCATAGCCCTAATATGTAAGGCAACAATAAATGCTCTAGATTCAAATGATAATTGTTTTCTTCTTCTGGAAACACGATACAGCATCTATGCAATCAGACAAAGGGTGCAGGATTTGCAAGCTCCACAGGTTGAGTGACAAGCTGGCATCTATGCTTTGGTATATGGACACATCTGCCTAGACAGGGCATTCCCACCAGCGCCAGCGATCTGCATTGCCTCTGAACCTGATCCCGCTTCCTGGCCCACTGCTGTGATAAGGCAGCTTTCAGGGCGGCTCCTATTCTTTTGAGGCTGTTCATGGAACATCCTATTTCCCTTCTTGTCACAACTTGGTCTAAACAATGAAAGGTGGTTTAGGTGGTGATACAGAAGCCATAAACTGATGGCCTTTAACTTGATCATTTTTATTCATCAATATTCCTTTCATCCTCCCCAAGAAGTCAACTTTGATGTGGGTCCACTCTTAAAAAATGTATAATCTATTGCTCCTACTATGTGAAGAAATTCTCTAAGGACACCTAGGTCATACAACAGAAGCTCTGGAACAAGGAAGGGTCTGCTTCTGAGATAAATTGCACTTTTTAGTCAAAATAGAGTAAATGAGATAGGGATATAGCTCCGTAGCACAGTACCTCCTGATCAGCACAAGGTCCTGAGTTTGAGTTCTAGTACCAAAAAAAAAGAAAGTGATTTATACTTCTTTCCACCACTCACATTACAATCTCACTTTGGTTAGTTTAACTCATCATTTTAGCCTCAGGAAGCATAGAGAATCAAGGTAGAAGATTTATTTATATTGTTCACCTAACACCCATTCCCCCTCCATGTTGCTATTAATGGATATCTATCCTCTCCTTTAAGTGGTAAGGGAGGTAAATCTGCAGGTCTTAAATAGGCATGGTAATCACTGTCACTGCTGAGGACTGCGTTAGCAGTGGGGGAGGAGCACAGAGCTCACCAGTGAGATATGAAATTTTACCCGGGTCTTTCAGGGAAAGGGGTCTCTATTCCTAAAGAATCAATGGAAAAGTGATCTTATTCCTCCTCAGAAGGTGGTTCTACCTGGATACGGTCTTCAAAGGGCTTCTCCAACAAACAAGTGGCCAAGGTAAAGAAAGTACATTGCAAAAGAGGAGGACAAGTGCTCTGGCTATCTGGGCTGAGTATGATCACACCTCCAGATTCTGTGTTACAGGTTATGAAAAATTTCCCAACCATTACACTGGTACTTTGCCCGCATACACGGCATAGTTTAATATCACTTTCTATCTTCAGTACAAGTACAGAGCACAAGGGTTAAATGGAGGAGGCAACCCCCCTTACCTGTCTGTGTATCTGTGTGTGTGTGGGTGTGCATGTGCCCAACAAATCTATTTGCCATAAGAGCTATCAAAGGCAGACTGTGGTTCTCAGAATGTACTATTCTCAGTGAAGGAAGAACAAAGAATACTGTATCTTAAAACCATCAGTCAAGCACTGCATCCACTAATAAGTGGCATTATATTCTTTCCTTATGTTTCTAAGAAGCCTGCCCAAATACCATGAGTACAAGGACAACAGTCAATTAGCTTTCTTGACCCACTTTGACAGTGTATCTTATAAGCGAGTTTCCAGTTAGCTATAGAATTTTTTGAAGAAGGATGTGAACTATGTTTTCTATTCATAAGTAAATAACCTAAAGGAGAAACAGCAGAGTACAGTCCTTGCTCCAAGGCCTGACTGCTGAGGCAGCTGGCTGGGAAATACTTCAGTCTTCCTGTACCTGTTTACCAATACAACACTAGACAATGAAAAGATCTTTTCAATGTTGTATGTCTAAACTTATCTATTTCCAAATTTTAGGACCTAAATCATACCACAACTTCTCAACAGTCATTTTTGAAAAAGTCTGGCTTCTGACTGTCTCCTCCAATTACTCAGATCCATCCTCTTGTGGATACTAAGAAATGCCTACATTCTGCATTCAACTGTGTGCTAAGACAAGATATAGTCAATGGAAAATGCACTCGGTGACTGCTCTTTAGGTTTTGAAGTCTGCCAATAATCACTTAATGTAAGAATACCTGGTCTGAGCCTCTACAGGAAGATGGAGCAAATTTTGAAATGTATTTTTCCTCTTTTGTCAGGATTCAGAAGTGCATTCTTGTATAACTAAGACTGCAGTAAGGCCCTACAGCAGTGATCAGTAAGCTGAGAATTATCACTACTATCTATATAACCATGAGTTTGAAATCCCTAATTTCTATTTTTTTCATAGATAACCAAAAATTGCAGACATTCAAAGCAGACATCTCTCTCATTTAATCCTGACAACGACCATCCAATTGTACATACTAAACCAACTATGTGGATTCCGGTTCATAACAATTTCCTGAGTGCTCTTCACTTGCTAAATACTATTTGGACATGAAGCATGACAGGGGAAGCAACACCAAAAGGATTAAGTCCCAGGCATGTCTGACTTCAAAGCCAAGCTCATTACCCTGCAGTAAATGCTCTACCTGTAAGCAGACATCTAGGAAACCAACCTGCTCACTGCTGACGCAGATGGGCTCCTTGAGTACGATCCAGGTCACACTTTCCAGAAGAGGAGGTGTGGTCAGTGAGCCTGGGTAAGTCCAGTAGTCCAAGCTCTCAGGAAGGAGGACACGGGGATCAAAGTCAGAGAATGCAGTGCTCTTACCCTGTGGGGCAAACACAAGGGATAAAACTGTCACACAATCAAAGCTAAAGACCAGTAGGACAGCACAAAACAGAAACAGGTCTACTCCTCTCTGACAACCACAAGTGTTTATAAACAGAAATTCTACACAGACAGGCAAATTTCTGAAGAGCCAGGTATGAGTAAGAAAAACTATTATTTCAAATGTCCATTTTCCACCTTGCTACCTAAAATAATATTTAATGTTTTCCACTAAGTCCTTCAGTGATCATATTTAGAATTTACTGTGTGACTTTTGCCACTAAAATGATAAAAAAAATTAGGTTGCAGTAAGGAAAATACACTTGAGGAGGAAGTGATTGTCTTGCTATGCTACTGGACAGCTGGGTCAGAACTAAAGAACTGCATTCAAGCCTAGGTACTGTGCTTTCAGGTCTACAGATGCAAATAGGATGCATTACTGGAAAAGTGACATGGCTGTTACAGAGAGATAAAATTATGTCACATGAGAAGTAAGAAGAACTAGAGATAGCCTGGGAGCAAGAAGCAAAAGGTGGTCAGAGGCAGTAGGGTTGTGAGCAAGAAGGATTGAGTGTCAAAGGGTCAGGGGGTCAGGCAGGGAGGAAAAAGTGCTTAATTTTAAAGACAGATGTTGTGTCAGTTGAAGGGTGGGCTTTGTGCAGCCAAGGTTGTCACTGGTGATGGCATCCCTGGATGTGACTAGCATCTAAGAAGAAGCACACAGCTGTGCTACAGAGATGATTTAAACACACACTGGATGAATTCCAAGAGATTGTACAGCATCAGGCTCCATGACGCGTGGCTTTCTTCATCCCATTCACTTCTGTATCACGTGGGTTAGCGAAGTGACTGCACATAGTAAGCAGTAACCTGTAAGTGTTTGCTTTACGGGTGACTGAAGAATTGGAGCTGCTACTCTTTCATCATTCATGTAATTATAAGAAGATTCTCTAATTCTTTCTATTAGTACATGTCTGCAATACACTCCTTGTGTAGAGTTGCCGTGTATATAACACATCTTAATTCCTTTCTTAATCTCTTTCTTTCCCCTCTCTTCTCCCTCCCTCTACCTCTTGATCTCCAAATGATACAAATCAAGATTAATGAATGACAAATCTTAAGGCTCAACATTTGGAGAAAGAAAATTAAAGTATAAGCTGTATTTCATCTTTATTAGCTGTTCATCCAAGCCCTACATGTTCACAGGACTGTTCATTTTGATCAAAGGGCAGTTCTACAGCCAATAGAGTATTAAAAATAGGTTCCCTAAGAAGGGGCAGAAAATTAAACTTTACCTTTGTTTTAATGGAATCCAGCATATCAAGGACCTTCTGAAGGCCTGGTTTACAAGTGCCAATCTAGACAAAGACACAAAAAAACAAGATACAGCAAACCAGCAGCTATGTGCCAGTTTTGATTTGGTCATCAGTACCGGCATAAAATTTCTTCAAAAACATGAAGCAAAGTCTACCACTTTACACCAGCTACCCTCCCCCTTAGCTTGAAAACACTGATACTATAGATAACCCTGTGGTCACTGGGTCTCCAGACTGCCTTTGTCTCTGCCTGTACACTTCTTCTCAAATCCTCCAGGGACCTTCACCAGACAAAGTAAAGCTCATTCCTCCAAAGGGGTACCTTGGCTCCTTGTAGGGTAACACTACTGTATGCTCTTCTTTCTAAAAATTCTCTCTTCCTTTGGCTTGCACCCCATTTAGCCTTCCTAACAGACCCAACTCTCACAGTGCCTTAGCAGCCACACCTCCTGCAGTTCCCCAGAGTTGCATCCTGAGCAAGTTCATCATCTCCCTTGGTGCTATGCTAGGATGATTTTGTTAATACCTGCACTTGCCACCTTAACACACGCACTCAGGGCTCATGGATCTCCAGGTCAGAACATTCTGCACTGCTCTTTACCTCTGGCTAGAGGACCACTCACAACTCAATCTGTGAGGTCCCACTGTTACCTAAAATTCTCCAGAACCCCAGAGTACATGTCCTTGACCCCTTCAGAACTTTATCTTATTTTCGCATTATCTATCATGAAATAATACCTTAGTAACTTTAGCTTCAGGTTAAATTTTTTAAAAATCTACTAGTTATCTGACGTTTACCTTTGTATGCCTTACATCTAAGCAGTATGTAATCACACTACTAAATTGTCTTTCTGTCCTCCAGAAAGATGGTAGGGAGAGATGGAGGAAGAAGTAATCCTGAAAATACCTCAAAGCTGAAGGCATTTCCTTAGATCTTTTGGAGAGGGACATCTGTCTGTTCTGAACGTTCTACTTGTCAGGCTTTCTTAAAAACAGGAAACAAGGAATTGGGCCATCAACTAACCTTTAAAAATACGCCCAAAACAGCCAGTCCATCAGGTTGTTGTGCAGCTTTTCCAAAATCCCCGTATTTGGTGTTCCAGTGCACCAAGTGCAGCTAAAATAACAAGAGACAAAATCATGAGTGATCTGCATAATGAAAGCCCACAGGCCTTAGCCAGTGATTTTTCTCTACAGCTAATAGAGACCAAAAAAAATCTACAATGTGCACAATTTTTCAAATTATCCATTATTTGGTAGAATAGCAAGTGATTTCATCAATAACACAAAGAACAAGAAAAGCAGAATTGGGAGGGAAGGCACAAATTTTAAGTCTAGACTTGTAGTAAAATAAATTTCTCCCATTCAAATTCATTTATGCTTTCTACATGGTATCTTTGGAGATATTAGAGGAAGTTTCACAGACTTAATTGTAATAACACAACTAAAGTTTGTAAGAGGCAAATGTGAAGGAAAGAAGTAGAGCTCACTTGATGTAAACTGAATTCACAAGGTAAAACTTTTGAAATGTATGCTAACTAATGGCTTCCAAACATTTCTACTTGGAAAAAAGAGCCTCTTACCTCTGCAGCATATTTTGCTTTATCCACTGTGTGCTCAGAACCGTGATCATCAGATGAGCCCCAGTGAAAGTGAAACTGAACCAATCTGTACGTGCCGTCCAAGGGTCCATCTTTCAGCACTACAATTAAAAAGCATGCATGTGACATGTCTGTGTACATATACATATTCATATACACATGCAGAGGCACATACATACATAGGCACATGAAACACACTACTACATATTACCACCTTTATATATGCTGTAGAGCACCAAATGACAACAGCCACATTTCCCTCTGTGAAAATTTCAGGTTCAGGATTAGTCTATCTAATGATGAAAAGTCTATTAATGGCTGTTGTTTTTCTCACACGTACTGGCAGAAGGGTTTTGTCTGCTGGTGAGCAAACCAGTACCTCTCTTGTAGTTGCACCACAGAGTCACAGGTTTGTGTCCAATCAGAGGACATTTAAATGAAATGAATAATTTGTGAGTCAGTTGAGAAGCACTGAGTCAGCAATTTGGCAACACACTGGCCTGCCTCCCACACACAAGAGCCCCACGGTCACCATGGTCCAAGCCTACATGACAGCCTGCTTTGCTGACCCCAGACACCAGTTGTGACACCTAGAAGTTGTAAAATAGTAAATGTTCCATTGATGGAATTACCATTCCACTGTTATGTTTGTCTTCTTTAGAGGCTTTAAATTTTCTCATCTATAAAATGGACACATTTGATTATACCTTCATTGCCTAATAACTGATCTGTTATCTACTATACAAAGTGGATGGTGCTCTGTGATCTCCAAGGTCTCCAAATTCTAAGTATAATAATTATCCCATCCTGGACCAGGGGAAATACCTCAGTAGAGTAAGTGCTTGCCTGGCAAGCACAAGGGCCTGAGTTCAATCCCTGGTTCCAGAAAAAAAAAAAAAAAAAAAATTAACAACAACAAAAAATAATTAGCCCATTCTGGTATTAATTTAACTTTATTCAGTAAAATCAGTATAACAAGCCACATTCTTCAACTAGGTCTATCTGTAGATGATTAACAAGTTGTATATTGATGAGGTCACAACAGTAGGAAATCAGTGCAAAAAGAAAAACCTTTTTCACTTGACATTTATAAATAGGATTTAACTAATATAGTTAAAGTCTTTTAATTAAAAGTATTTTTACCAGTCTAGTTCCATGCTGCTGAAATTAAAACAAATATTGCCTTAAGTGTACTTCATTATCCTTGGTTTGTAATTCTATAAAAGAAGGCATTCAAATTTCCTTTGGCTTCTCAAGACCAAGAGAGCAGGTCTATACACTAAAGTTGCTTTCCCCTTAACTTCACGTAAATATGCTTACATTTAGCAACACTCATTTGGCTATTCAAAATAAAAGAAGAATTTAGCTATATGATACTTGGGCAGAGCAGCCTCTGTTTCCTGATAGCACTTCTGTCTTCTAGTTCTGCCTTATATAGGTTAGGAAGAATGAAAGCAGAAAGAATGAATCATAAAGGGTGTTATAGATCTGTGAAGACATAAAACATGATGTATTCAGATAAAATCACATCTCTTGGTAAACAAAATCAGCTTAAAGTTATTTTTATCTAAAATTTCTGTTTAAAAAAAAAAAAAAGAAGTAGTCTTATTCCTGAAGAATAGGCTTTTTGGAAATGGTAGAATTTTCTTTTTATGTAATATACCCTTAAAATAGAACACAGGTTTACAAAGAAATTGATACTGAGTAAACGTCTATATAATAACTCTTTAGAGCTAGTAACCAATTATGATCACAAAACACATTTGTAACCTCAGTCTGGAATATAGCTCAGAGGTGCAGCGCCTGCCTATACCATCAGCTATACTCCTGACAAAATTATTTAAGCAAAACTATACTAACCATCTAAGATGTGTCTTCTTGGTCTCTGTAACTGTATCTCCTTTCCCTTATATATAATCATAGCAGGATTTTTAAATTTTAAGAAAATAAAGCTTTCCATTATTTCTTACTCTTGTTCTTACAGACTTAAAACTGTATCCTAAATATTTGCTTCATAAAACACTTAGAATCAGGCAAGAATGTGTAACACTTTTACTTAATTATTTAGTGAGTGCTTTAAAAGGAGTTGGGGAACCTGAGGTCAAGGATCAAAGGCACTCAGCTCTGCTCTATTATCATGCAGTGCCTGCTTTAGCTCCTGTTAAAGTAAAACATTTTGCTATGCAGATGGGGACCCTGTTATAATTAGGGAAAGTTAGTAATACTTAAAAGACTAATTGCAAAAGGAAACTTTAATTCCAGCCTTCTTTGAATAATTGGTTATTTCTCAAAAAAAAAAAAAAACCTGGCACACAATGTGATCAATTAAGTTCTTAAAACATTATTATGGATAAAAAATAAACAGCCATACATTATGTAAAAGGTAGCAGACATCTTTCCAAGAAATAGAAATTACAGAATACAGAATTCTGGCTAAGATACAGTAGTTTATACCTTGTTCTGTCTTGATTGCTACGGGCCTCTTTCTAAGCTGTCATAACTCAAAGTGGCATCCATTTTTCTAATTAAAAAACAATTTTTAAAAGTTACAGAAATTGCTGACTATAAGTTTTTTTGTTTTTTTGTTTTTTGCAAAATTCAGCCACATTAGTGGAGCTCTCCAGAGTCTGTGATATATTGCGCCACAAAACTGTGTCCCACAAAAATGCAGAAATACAAATGGAGTTTCTACTTAAATTTATTCTCAAACTCCTCTAAGTTTAAATTAAATTCAAGTTCAAGAGTTCCAGCCAGTTTTAATTTTTATGATCTAGCACCACTAAAACACATTATTTTTATAAAAATATAAACACCAGGTATAACGTGTTAGAATAATATAACTCTGTACATTTATTACTAGGGAAAATTACTAAACTATTTTGATGTTTTGCTAATAATAAGAGATTCGGTAATATTGAAATAAACTACTCCATATGAAATAAAACTAAAAATTTAGCACTTCTGAGTATTTTTCTTTCTAATCATTATTATTGCTACCTAGAAATGAAGTAATTCCACAGAATAACATGGCATCTCTAACAACTAAACAATTTTCTCCTTGACTATCTTGAAAACTTTGATACGATGCACTACTATTTTCACTACTGATAAAATTACATGTGCTGTGTTTACTGACAGCCATCTTTCTGTAGTGCTTGGTATCAACGGAGAAAACTTGGGGATGGGGGCAAAACGTGCATATTCCATTGCATTTAAACAAAGATGTTTAGCTGTCACTTTCCCTAGAGTAAACAAAGTCAAAATTCACGGAACAGAAGTTTTAGCTCATGCTATGCAGCAAGTACACAGGAGGTGAAGTGAACATAATTCCCTAAAGCTCTGGTCAGTTTTCCAGCTAGGTAAGGGGTGCATATCGCGTGCATTAACCTTGCACACTCCCACTTCGGTCATTTGCTATCACTACTTCCTTTCACTTTGTGAGTGTTCCTGGAGGAGAATTTTGCAGCCTCAAGAGAAAGTCCCTTGCAAAACAACCAGAATTCAGGTACAAAGACCTATTATGTTTACGGACAATGGTCTGCTTGAAAGGACAGATGAAGTGCATTTTGTTTCCTTTTTTTTTTTTTTTTTTTTTTAAGTAACAAACACTAAAAGAATTCCAGTATCTAAAATAGCAGAAATGAGAATTCTACATGGGGTGATCCAATCACTCAGGCACTTCTGCCCCTAACTGTGTGATAAAGCAGGAGAGTTTTAAACTCATTAATAAAAGTTAATAAATTAGCAGGAGTTAATATTTTCTCCTGGATAAAGTTGGCAATAAAACATCTCAAGCAGAGTTATTTTTTAATAATTTAAAAATACGTCAAGGGATTAACAATTTTTCATCAAAGTGGTTTGTTATACAAGAATTTTGTAAAAGTGATGAGAATCTGAAACCAAGCTCTTAGTGAAAGCTTATTAAAGACTTACCCTTAGCTTACATGTCAATAAACTCAACCAGCTTAGTTCCTGACATCCAAGTACTTATGTATGGACACAAGATAATATTTAGAGCCTATTGGGAAATCTGGATTTTATGAAAAGTTCTAGAAAGTTGAAACCCCATTGAGGTCGAGAAAAGCAAAGTGACTGAAGCACATGAATGCAGAAAATAGGAGGTAAGCAATATCTAAAAATGTTAATATCAAGAATAACTCCAAACAAAAGGCTTATATAAACAGTGGATTGCATTGTTTTGGGACTTTAGTGTACAAAACACTATAACAAGTTTTTAAAGCATGGTATATTCATACCAAGTGTTAACTATGGCTATCGTCTGAAGGTTCCCATTAAAATTTTTTATGTGACTGCACTTTCTTCTCTCCAGCAAATTGGGAAGAAGTCTTAGAACGTTATTTAAACTCCTGAGCTTTCTATTTCTTCATGTTTATTTAAGTGGGTCAACTACTTGCTCTAACTTTACTAATCTAGGATCTTAAAAAAAAAAAAAAAAAAAAGTCTAACAGGGCCGGCCAGATAGCTCAGCAGACTAACATGCCTGCTTAGGCAGAGTACAATAGCCATGGTTCAATCCCTGGCATGCAGTGCCTGCCCACAGGGTGTGCTAAAACAGCCATTGAGACTGGGCGTGGTAGCATGCACCTGTAATCCCAGCACTTGGGAGCCTGAAAATAGAAGAATCACTATGAGTCAGATCTACATAGTGTGACCCTGCAGATCCTGTACTAAATTTAAAAAAAAAGTCTAACATATTTTTCCATAGGTATAGTTTTTAATTTGCTCTGTAGATGGGTTTTTCTTTTATATCAACATTTTAATACACTCTGCATTCTAGAATAAACAAAGTAACTGAGACATTGGCAAAATTACAAAGGAGTCTTCCGTATACCAGGGGAATGAGTCTCTCTAATACTGCTGATCTTTGTTTTCACTATACCTTATTCTCTGCCTTTCTAGAACAATAACATACAATTGAAGTCCCTGGATATTCCTTATTTCCAAGATATTGAAACCCTTGATGACTTCATACAAGCTTTATTTACTCTGAAAACTCTTTCCTGAGTACCCACCTAGACTCCTAAGCTTCTTCATATTCCCATCATTTTCATTTCACTTATCAAAGTGACTGTCAGTATTTATTATTTCTTTCTACCGCAGGTATCTTCAGACCATGCCTAATTCTGGGGATGCAAGAGAGGCACCCCACTCTCAGCCCACCTTCATGAAGCTCATCAGCCAGTTAACTCCTGAAGAATTAGTGGATGACAATGTGTGTGTCCCCATAGACATGGGTTAGAACCCCCAATTGTTTTCATCCTGTTTCACAGTCTAAATCTGTCCATTATTCACCAGCAGAAATCACTGGGAAAATGGGGGTACCTCTAATCATACCAAAATCCCCCAAAGGTTAACATATTCAAGGTGAAAGAAATTATGTAATAGCTTCATAAATAAAAGTAGCTCATATTTAATATGATAAACAGGATGTTTTGAAACACACAAAACATCTGAAAACCAACTAAAGTTTCTTCAGAGATACAACAGCTGCAGCACTCGCCTAATAAAGGTAGACAGACCTTACAGTCACAGCCCCAGTGGTCACCAGCGAGGAGCTGCAGCCTGCAGTGCAGGCTGTGGGCCAGGTGCTCGACACAGTATCCATATAATCCTTCCTCTGAGGCAGCTTCTATTGCTACTCCAGTGTCAGTTACAGAACCCTAAAACTTAGAGAAGTTTCTCTCATTCTAGAAGTTGGCAAGCTAGTTAGTGGCTGAGCTGAATCTTACTTACACAGATCTGTCTGTCCTCAACTAGAACTCATAGTCATGAGGCTAAAGGCTGAACCCCACTTCCCAGTACTGGCACAGTTAATTTCACAGTTTTGTTTCACAAGTCTGTAAAAACCACTGTGGAGGGATTTATATCATCTGTTTCCATTTGCTTCCTCACTGTTGAAAAAAAAAAAAAAAACCCTTTAAACATCTAATGAAGTACACAATGAGCTGAGCATTACATGCACTGATGATAATAATTTCACTGTGCCTCTTTAAAAGTAATTTCCTAGGGGCTGGGGAGATAGCTCCGAGGCACAAGTGCCTGCCGGGCAAGTACAAGGTTGTGAGTTCGAACCCTGGTCCCACCAAAAAAAATAAATAAATAATAATAATAATAATAATAATTTCCTAGCTATAGACTATTATTGCTCACTTCTTTGGGTTTTAGAATGACCAAAAATGGAATCTTAGATGATCCTTCCTGTATATACAATATCTTGTGATCTTTTATCACATAAATGTATCTGTTTATAAACAAAAGAATCATGTCATATTTAATCATTTGAGCACTATTTCTTCAGAATAGAAGAATTATCTGGTAAAGCAATGTAAGCCAAGTCATGAACAAAAATCTTAACATAACCCCCTACTTGACTGTACATATATAGTGCGAACCTGATGTTTGTGTGTGTCTATGTCTCTGTGTACTAAGGAGGGATGCACACAGCACAGATATATTGAAAACAATGCTAAGACAATCTGCACAGAAGATATGAAATGAATATAATGTACAGCTACTAGAAAAGAATCAACCTGACTATAATGGGTTTAATTACATGTTCCACATTAGCATCCTAGTGCATGACTCCCAAACTTTGACAGCATTCCCGAATGTTTCCTGTCTTTTCTCTCTTGCTCTCCAACTCCTCCCACTCCCACACTACCGCCACCCACATGGGCTGGCAGTGCCATTTCCCTCGATGACCTTTGGAGGCAAGTACTTAGGAAAATAGGGTACGAGCACTTCAACCCACCAGTGAGCAAAAAAGCAGCTACTAGGTTTAAATGGGATTCCTCTCCTGTTTCTAAATAAAATATAAGAAGTACACAGTGGGCATCCTTTAAGCGGCTCTAACACAAATAATTTATGGTAACTGGATCTGTCTGTCATGAGCCAGGCATAGCCCCTCAACTCTGCACACCTCGGTCTGCACACGGACTTTCGGGGTAGATGCCAAGATCAGCTGCCACCTTTGTCACTATAGCTCAACACCAAGAAACAGTCATGAATACAACCGCTTTCTAAGGATGTAAATTATTTAAAATTAATAGCTTTTTGTCACTCTTCTCACTGCTACCTTGGCAATAATGCACCCTAAGATACAATTTTTAGTGGTCAGGTATCAACTCTAGAAGACACATTTTAGAAGGAATCTTATTACTCCAACTCCTGCACATTTTACTCTGGCTCATTTGTACTGTCCCAGGAGCCTGCCTCTTGTGACTTCTCAAAGTCATATCGTGGTCATTTAATGCTCTTCATAAGAGCCAGACAATCTTACAAGGGAGGAAAAGCCCCAGGACACCTACTTCACTGAGTCTGCTGCCTCATGACAATCCCTGGGACTTCCCCACAATACTGACACAAACTGTAGTATTAAGGAGCTTCCTAAGAAGGCTCTGGATTTCTTCCATTAAGCTGAGAAGCAGAAGTTGGCTAACAGGCACAAGTTATTTTTTAAACACTGACCTGCTTTGTCCTGGGAGTCATCAAACTCTACGTTGAAAGAGTGACCGTTGTTGATGATCCTTAGCGAAGACGGATGGTCATAGCAAAGGCACAGAGGCTTCAAGGTAGAATCATACGTGACTGCACTGGTGCTGATGTCGACGGGAGACTGACGCTCTCCTTTGGCAATGGGGAAGTCCTTATACCAGTGCTCAGGTCCTGAAGGCAGAAGATGCCGTGAATCCCTCAGCATGGGCAAGAGGACATCCCAGTCGCTACAAAGGGGCAATGATTCTGGAGCCAGTCGGCTCAACTCCAATCTTAGAGGTAGCAAAAATGGAATCTTTGAGAAAGAGAAATCTTTGGGGGAATATAGCCTGTGCCTCAGTTTCCCCATCTGCAATATGGGATAATAATGCTACAAATTTACCTCACAGATGTTTTCAGAATTCTGATGAATACCTACGCAAAGTCCTTAGGAGGAAGAGTATTATATAATTATTCACTAATTTTTATGGTCTTTTAAATGGAAATTTAGCAAGGAAACTGAGCGGCCACTAACGCCAGGGATTTGGGTTGGCAAAGGCACGGAAGACCGCACGCAGGTCCGCCTTCCCCTCGAGGCTGGCGCACCCCCACCTTCAAACCCCTTCATCGTTAGGGTCCCTACGGGGCACACCCCATGCCCCCTAAAGATGAGAGGAGCCTGACAGGCCAAATGCAGCTTCGTCTTGCCTGCGCCGGCTCCCCACACCCAGACGTGGGGCCGTGTGGCCCCCAACATCGTTAGCTAAGAAATGCAGGAAACGCTCAGCAGTCGGGGCGCCGGATTGGGGAAGCGCGGGGCGGGCTGCGCGGGACGCGGCCACAGGTGGTGCTCACGCCGCGCGGGGCGGGCGCGGCGTCCTCGACTTCCCCGAGGTCGGCAGCTAACGCTCTCCGCGCAGCCCTGCGGCTGCCTCCCAGGTCGGGGGAGCCCGGCCTGCGGATTCCTCGACAGCCGGGGGCGCACGGAGCCTGCGCTCGGCGCCGTCCGGCAGGTGCAGGGACGCGGCCGGGCCGGGCCGGGGCCGAGGTCGGCATCGGGTCGGGGCTGGGGTCGGGGTCGGGGTCGGGGCCCGGCCCGCACTCACCGTTGTGGGTGGAGTACCCCCAGTGATGGGACATGGTGACGCGGCGGCGCAGGCGAGGGCGCCCTGGCGGCGGCGGCGGCTCCGGAACGGCCCCGACAGTGTCCGCGGGTCGCGCCGGCTCCGGCTCTTATAGGCTCGAGCACTGGGCAGCCGGGGGCGGCCCGGGGGAGGGGACCCCGGCGGACCTGCGGGCGGCGGCGCGGGAGGCGAGCTCCGCGCGGGCCGGGCGGGGCCGGGAGCACGCCCTGAGGGCCGGGCGGGCGCCGGGCGGCGGGGGCGCGGGTCCCGCGGTGCGCACTCGGCGGATCCGGCGTCCGCGCGCACCCCTCCCCTCCCCCCGGCGCTGCGGCTCTGCGCCCCGGACCCGCGTCTCCGCCCTGCCCTCCGCGCGGCCCATTGTGAGCGCATCCGCGCCGCCGGGCTGCCCGGGCCACGGGGCCACTCGGTGCGGGCGCAGCGGGGGCCGGCGGGCCCGGGCGGGAGCTTTGACCTTGGGGCAAATAGGGATACGGTGCGGTCCTTGGGGCGCGGGGAGCGCGCAGCCCGCGCCGCGGCCGGGCGCCCCCTGCCGGCAGCCGTGGGACGCGGCGCCGAGGGCCCGGAGGCCGGGGCTGCGTTCCGGGGCTGGGGCCTGGCTCGGGCTCCACTCCTCTGCCTTCCAGTTCTCCTTTAACACTCACTGCGGGCAGGGAACTTCTTCCTCGATTAGATGCTCATTTTAAAAACCCAAAACCTCAGAAATCAAATCTTTTCTCGGGAGAATCAGGTAAAAGAATGTCTTCCAATGAGGTGAAGTCAGAACTTTCCTTGGCTGGTGAAGGAAATTGCTGACATACCTAGGAAACCGTTCCAAATGATTTAATGAGGAGGACTTTGTTTATTTAGCTAGACATAGCAGTCCTGCGATGGGGCCCACAGCCTTACCCACTGAGCTACATCCCCGGCAATTTTTATTTTCTATTTTAAGGCAGGATTATTTCTCGGGTTTTTGTTTTGTTTTTTTGAGACAGGATCGTACTAAATTGCCCAAGTAACCTAGAACTGGTGGTAATCCTCCTGCCTCAACCCCTCTAATCTTTCAGAGGCCCTAAGAGGCCTTTTGCTTTAATAGGTTCTTCACACACACACACACACACACACCTGATTATATTGATATAAAAGTTATCTATCCACTCAGATTTTAAGACAGAATATTGTCAAAGGCACTTGAAACTTTTGTACTTGAAGTCCTCTGCTTATTGTGCCTTAGAAGAACTCAGACTCTATTGAAGTGGAGAGGAAATTTATTCTTACAGAGGCTTTGCCACAGATGTACCCAGGGGGAGTTGTTCTGTGGTCTTTGGCATCTTGGAGAGCATAATGCTAGAGTTAAAACTGAGCAGAACTAGTCTCTATAGTTGTATTGGCCTTAATAGCACATTAATTATAATTAAAAATCTATGGCTAAGCCAAAGGATACATTGACTATAAATTTTTGCGATCTTTTTTTTTTTTTTTTTTTTTTTTTGGTGGGACCAGGGTTCAAACTCACAACCCTGCACCAGGCAGGTACTTGTGCCACGGAGCTATCTCCCTGGCCCCAATTTTTGCAATCTTAAAATCATTATATACTAGTTATTTCAGCCCATTCCACACAAATGTTTCATATCTACATGGTTCTTTTAAGACTCCTGAGCATTGTGGACCTTGAGTCTGTAGGTCTTTTGGTTGCCATCCTAGGAAATTCTCAAGCAAAACAGTATCAATGAACTTCTGGATTTGTAGGGCCATTGTGAGGTGGGGGGGGGGGGGTCACAGACAAGAGGAACCTTTTCATTTGTGCCATGCAGCTGCAGAGTCTCACTTGGGATCTAGACAATCATGTGGACTCTGCATAATTGTAGAACATTTACTAAAGTTATTAACATAAGGGGATGAGGCAGGGGATCACATGTTTCGGCTCCATCAAGGCAACTTAACATGATCCTGTCTTAAAATAAAAAATAACTCTGTTTCAAAATAGAAAATAAAAATTGCTGGGGTGTAGCTCAGTGAGCAAGGCTCAGGTTCCATGCTCAGTAGTGGCATAAGTAAGTAAATGAATAAATGTCCTCTTTTTAAAATTCCCTGGGATGGTTTCCTAGGTGAGCCAGATGGGGAGGTGTGCCGATGCGAGACACTTCCCCTGCTGCAGTTAGCAAAGGCTATGAGCCCAGGGCTGAGACTGTGGGAAAGCAGCAGGGCTCAAAACTCCCCTGGAATGTTCACCTCTCTCACTTCTTACGAAGCTAATTGTGATTTTAGTAACCTGGGGGAAAGTATCTCTGACTTCACACACTGTCAAACTGCAGTTGGCTGATGGGTCATGTTATCCGGCTCCCACCTTGTCTCTGCTACAGCTGGTACGAGCAGAGTTTCCCCCAGAGAGGGCTGCTACAGTGTCCCTTGCTCACCACTGGGCAGGAAGAAGGTTGCTTTTAAATACCCAGTAGAGGGTCGGCCAAATAGCTCAGCAGATTAAAGTACCTGAGAATAGGCACAGCTGTCAGCAGTCTGGTTCCTGGGCCTGCGGTGCTGGCCCCACCTCTAATCCCAGCTCTTGGGAGGCTGTAAACAGGCGGGTTGCTATAAGTCTGCTCCAGAGTGACACCTCGAACACCCTGAAGACCCTTTCCTAAAATACTAAATAAATAAACAAATATCCAAAGGAGAGCCAAATGTTTTCTGTTCTTGTTTTTGGTTAGGTATTAGTTTTTCTCTTAGTATTTTTATAGAGATGCTTTCATGTGGAACAGTCACAACTTTATTTTTTGGAAGGCTTTTTCCCAGGCTGTCACAACTCACTGGCTACCAGTCTGTTACAATTTTTTGAAAAATGAAAATACTACTAAGCATGTTCATATGTTTCTATCAAAGGGAAGGATTGGTTAATTTAAGTACTGTTATTTGGAAAATATTAAATATATGGACATCCCAATTACAAAAGCAGAAAAGCTTCATACACATTAATCTTGGTAAAAATATTAAATGGAAATGTGTTTGTGTTCCTCCCTCCCCCACCAAAATGTAAAGATACTGTTAAGGTATTTTACAAAGTGAAATATATATGATTTAATGAATGTTTAACTAGAAAACTGTGGTCCTGTATTTGTCACTGTGTTAGGTATTTAAGGCGATCAAGAGTAACTTGCTTTGCACACTTTTGGTCTCTCCTGGGTATGCCCCCCTCCTAGTGTTTGTGGTCTCACTCAGCAGATACTGTATTGTCACAATCCATTTACACTCCCCCATCCCAGTATCTGTTGACTGCCTATTCGTAAGGTAAAAATAATGAGACCCACCTCAGGGTTGTAAGAGATCAACATAGAGAAGTCACTTTGTGGCACTCATAGAGGACAGTGACTCAGTTCTTCTGAGGCAGTGTAACAGGTGCATGGTCCAGGAAGATGATTTAGGAAGAAAGTTCTCCAGGTACTGACGTTCTTTGTGAGGGGAAGAGAGAGGAATATTTACATCAAGGAGTGGTACATTCTATCATACTCTCAGACTTTGTTTAACCTATCAAACGGAGGTCCTCAGGGTGGGAACTGTATCACAGTCATACAGTGATACACAAAGTACCTAGCACTGTCTACCTTGCTTGAAGCCCAGGGCACATGGGAGTTACCCACCTAAATCTCTCTACAACACTGGGCTGAGACATGAGGATCACAATGAATCTGAGCTGCATAGTGAGACCCTATACCAAAATAACTCAAAAGACTTTCTAAAATCCCCTAACATTACAAAGTTATTCTTTTTTGTTTTGTTGTGGGTTTTTTTTTTTGTTTTGTTTTGTTTTTTTTGGTGGGACTGGGGTTCAAACTCATGACCTTATACTTGCCAGGCAGGCACTTGTGCCACGGAGCTATCTCTCCAAAGTTGTATTAATTCAAATGCAGGTAACAGCAATTTCTCTACATGGTAACCAGTTAGTTAAAAATTGATTTTGATTGGTTTTACATCTGGGTTGTCAACTCTATGACTTTGAAAGAAAACGGTTTATGATGAAAATACGTAATATAACCATTGTTAAATTTAAACAATAAAAATATTAAATCATGAAAAAAGAAAGAAAACGGTTTGGTCTTTCTAAGATCCAGCTTCATATCTGTACAAGTAGGATCATAGTGATCCCTACCTGGAGGCCTGTGAAGACTGATACAACGCAGGTAAAGGACTTAGCTTGGAGCCAGCAACTAAGGCTTAACTAGAAGTTAGCATTGCATGTTTTTCTAAGCACCTATTAAGTGTTTGAGGCTTTTTATGAACCATAGGGGCTGCGCAGGATGAATCTGTTGGTTCATTTAACAAATTTTGTTGCTAATGTGTTCCAGGTATTAACGCAGCAGCTATGAGCTGGGTAAACCTAACCTCTGCCCTCCTAGAGCATGCTGGGGGATGGATGGATATGCTGTACAGTACATGAATGCAGAACTTTCACCAGGCCTGGTGGCACATGCCTGTAACCCCTGCTACTCAGGAGGCTGAGGTAGAAAAATCACAAGTTGAAGGCCAGTCTGAGCAAGTTAGTGAGACCCTGTCTTGTAATAAAATATTGGAAAGGCTGAGGGTGTAGTTCAAGGGTACCATGTCTCTGCTTCAGTTCCTATACTGCAAAAATCAAATTAACTGATTAAGTACTTCCCAACAGAAGCAAGAGTATGAGCAACATAAAAGAGAGGTGGGGTAGAGGCTGTGATAGAGGATGTATACTGAATCAGGATCTGCTGTAAGAACGTCTCAGGTGGAGGAAACCGCATGAATGCAGGACTGAAGCAAGAGGGTCCCTAGAGCCTGGAAATCCTGGCTGGAGCTTTGCGACAGAGGGAGAGAAGACAGAGAGTGAAGTTAGGCAGGCCAGGGGTGTAAGCTGTGGAGCCAGAGCATGAAGCAGGGAAAGATTTTATACTAAAGCAGTCATAAGGAAGGGAATGCTGCATGTCGGAGGAATTAAAAAGAGCTTAGAGATTATCTGATCCGAGTCCTTATTTTCCAGAGAAGGAAACTGGTGGGGCTTCTCAGCGGGCCTCATGCTGTTCCCCACCTCTTGGCTGCTAGCCACCTCACAACTGTCTTTGAAAGAGATCCAAGCGCCCTGTCCTGACAGATAAAGACACATGTCCTGACTCTGGCCTCCCCTTGGCCTCTGGGCCTCTCAATATTCTTCTTCAGTAGAATGGGGAGCAGCATCATGTGTTAGCTGAGAGCCCATGATTTGGGGTCTGGATTCAGTTTCCAGCACCTGTCTATGGCACAGGCTTGGAAACTTCGCCTCCCCTCCTCCAATATCAGCTACATATAGGCCAAATGGAGTAAAGACTAGCCAGGACAAGGACAGCAATAAACTATGAATCCACATGGTATCTGGTCCCTCCGTTAGGATCATTGTTACTTATTTATTTATTTATTTATTTTGTCTTTTTGAGACAGGGTCTCGCTATGCAGCTCAGGCTAGCCTTGAGCTCACTTTTGTAGTCCAGGCTGGTCTCGAACTCGCACCGATCCTCCTGGCTCAGCCTCCCGAGTGCTGGGATTACAGGCGTGAGCCACCACGCCCGGCAGGATCATTGTTACTGTAGTAGAGAAACATAAAATTATTAAAAGGACATCAGCGCTGGAATATGACAACTCTGAGTTAATCTGATTTGCACATTTATCTTCTGAATCACTCTGAGCACATTAGGCTCTGTGAACCTCGCTTGCTTTGTTTGTAGATTGGACTGAAAATTCCAGCTCCAGAATATTTGAGAAAGAATGCCTAGAAAATGCCAGATACAGTTCCAGCGTGTTTTTCTTCATTGTTGTTGAATAAGCAACGTAACTGTCATATCATACTTCACTTTCAAGACAGTAGGGTTGCCTTTTCTGCTTCTCCAACTTGGATAAAAATAATTCATATCCAGTTAACATCTCTGGATTCTTACATCATAAAAGTAACTCTCAATGAAAACTGTGAATGCACCTACACAGTTCTGAGCGCTCCACGCTGGCCTACTTTCCAGTCAGGGACAAGAGGGAAGGTACAGAGGCATGGCAGGGGGCTAGCTGCATCCAGGTTATTCTGCTAGGAAGTAGTAGAGCCAGAGCCAGAACCAAACAGCCCCACTGTGGAGTTGGAGCTCTTGCCCAAGTATCTGCTGCTCAGTCTCCCGAGACTCTGCTCAGTGCCTTCTTTGAGTTTAAAAAGCCCTTGTGTCGTGGTGGCAGCATCACAGCCCAAGGCAGAGAGTCAAGGGTTTGTCATCGTAGCACTCTGGAAGGCCTGGCAGCAGGATGGAAAGCATGAGCCCAGCTTGGGCGGAACAGAGCCCTAGCAAGACCCTGTCTCTAAAAACCATAGAAAGAGAAGTGACGCAGTGCAAAGGCTCTGAGTTTTATCTTGAGTACCACACTACTCATGGAAACAAAATTACTCTGTAAAACCAGGAGTTATTTCAACATGCGAGGCCTTGTTAAAGTTTCTTACTAAACGTCCTGAAGTCACTAGCACATACTACAGAGCAATATTTGACTTATACCTGGTTAAATGCATGTAGTTTTGTTTGTTTGTTTATTTATTTATTTACTTACTTACTTACTTACTTATTTACTTATGGCCAGCTCAGCCTGCCATGGGGGTGGGGCTGGCACAGCATGTGGTGCCGGGATCGAACTGTGGTCCTGCAGTTGCCTAAGCTTGTCTCTGCAAGTGCTTTAGACTGCTGAGCCATCTCACTGGCCCGCAAATACATGTAGTTTTGAAGAGTGGTTGATGGAGCAAGTGTGGCAGTGGATACTTTAAACCTCCACACTCAGGAAGCTGAGACAGGAAGATCAACCACAAGCTGGAAACCAGCCTGAGTTATGTAGTGATTTCAAAACAAACAAAAAAGAGTTGGTGATGAATCTCAACATTGTTACCAAATTTCAATTTCAAACAGGAGTAAAGTATTAAGCAGGACAACTACAGGAAAATATATATAGATTATATGTTTTACATTGCTTCTCCAGGTCAGAAAATAACACATTGTTTTCTCTCCTTAGAACATCAGTTCTCAGCTGGGGCCAGTTTTGTCCCATAGAACATATTGGCAATCTGTGGAGACACTTTTGGTCTTCTTAGCTTGCAGAAAGAGGAGGTCCTATATAACTGGTACCTAATAGTTGGACAACAAAGTTCTACCATGCATCCTATTCAGAGGAGGTAGCCCACTCCAGCAAAGAATCATTGAGTATGACTTGTTTCTATTACAGTAGCCGCTGCCACCACATAATTTCATTTTCTGTGGTTTGAGTTACCTGTAGTCAGTAACAGATTGAAAATATGAAACAGAAAGTTCCAGAAATCAACAATTGATAAGATCTTAATTGTGTGCCTTTCTGATGAAATGTCACACTGTCCTGCTGTCTCACCCAGGTTATGAATCAACCCTCTGTCCAGTGTATCCATGCTGTATATCTTACTTGCCACTTAGTACCTATCTTAGTTATGAGATGAACTGCCAACATAGTCTGTTATTTCAAGCAATATGTATATGTCAGTGTATATGTATATGAATATGTATATGTATACATAGTTGCGTACACTGGGAGTCTTGGGATGTATCTCCTCCTATAAGAGGTAACTGCTATATCCAAGATGTAAACTCCTCTCTAAGAAAGTATACAGAGTAACACAAGGTTTAAAAAAAAAAATATGTACATAGGGCCAATAGCATAGCTCAGTGGACTAAACACTTGCTTAGGTAAGGGTAGGGGCCAGGGTTTGGTCCCTGACACTGCATGCCCCACTGGCCCCGCCCTTGGGTGTGGTGAGGCAACAATGGAGTCTGGGCGTGGTGGGTGCATGCCTGTAATCCCAGCATTAAGGAAGTAGAAATCAGGAGGATCACTATGAGTCTGGGCTGTGTAGTAAGACCGGGCACAAAAGAAAAAAAAAAAAAAACCTTAAAGATTCAGGTACATATCCAGCAGTAAGTGAGCACCAAGACAGTGTTCTTCCCATCATATTCTGTCATTCACTCTTATTTATTGGACTGAATAGAAACGAGTAAGATCCTGCCTCTGTGCCTTGTGATTATTGTCTGCTTTATCTGCTTTACCATATTTCCAAAGGAAGGCTTTCCTACCCAAATTACAATGGCTTGTTTAGGTTAATATTAGCTTTACCACATGATTCAACTCTTCTGCTTATAAATCACCACCAGTATGGGGGAATGTCTGACTTCCTTTTAGTAACAAGAACAAGCTGACATTTTCCATGAAAGGGGAGTTGTAGGTATTGCAGCTGAGTCCTTCCTCTTGCTCAAGGGCAGGAGTCCCTGGCCCTTGCCTGGAGTTTTCGGACTGTGCACATGGGAAGAGAGCACTTCGCTAAGCCTGGAACACAGATGGGCAGGCTACAGGGAAGAAAGAGGGTTACGACTCATGACTGGTCCATTTCTCATTTTATATTTATTTAGGTTCATTCTAAAGCAGAAAGAAGCATACTTATGCATGAAAAGCTGTCTTGAAAGTTTTTGAACTGCTCACCATTTGGATTTGGGGAAGTAGAAGTAGTATATAAGGTCAGGAAATTGCTCCTGACTTTGGATTCTGATAGCATTTTATTTCTGTCATATTTATTTGCTTCATGTTATAGCTTTTACCATTTCACACCAAATTTCAAAATTACTACCTATAATTATTTCAGTGCATCCCTTAGTATTTTATTCTACCTCCATCCCCATTCCAGCTGTGCACAATGGCTAGAACACAGAGATATACCTGAATCAAGAAGTGAATGTTTTTTAGTACTTCTATTAGAAGAAGGAATAGTATGTGTCCCTTGACCTATCTATGATAGGATGGACTGGACTATGTTTACTTCTTTTTTATTTTATCTCTTGCCATTTTTTACCAAATCCAAGGTCAAAGCTGCCATCTCACCTGTGTGCTACATAGTTTATTGTTCACAGCAGGGTCTGCTTTGCACTTCTTTTTCTAAGACCTGGGCTACTGGGGCGGGAAGCACAGAGAAGAATGACGGAGGCAGCTGGCAGGAGCTCTGCAGCCTGGTCCGGGGAGCAAAGAGCCCAACCCTAGTGGTCTCCACAAGGCCTGTCACTTGCACTACAGAGACCATGCTGGGCTGGGCCACTGCATGACGGGAAGAAGCGAGGAGAATTTCTATTTACAGCTAATTTTCATCCTCTAAAAATGTGTATTTTGCTTATATCTTATCATATTTATGAAAACTCAGTACTGTGTGTAGATAAGCTTTTAAAGATTCTACATCAGGAGATCATTACAAGAGCTGTGCCTCCGAGCACCCCACCACCCAAAACCAGTCTGAAGTCTGCTATTGGCCCCAAGACCCAGGTGGCCCAGAGCCATGTTTTGCAGGTTGCCTGTACCCGTGTTCTGCTATCGGTGCCTCCTTCCCAATGGCTCCGATATCACTATTTACATGCTCAGTGGGTGCGCTGTGCTCACCCCTGATAAGCCCTTCCTGTTGGTAGCCACAGCAGAGTTTCTCCTAAGTAGCATTTGGAGATTGCCCTCTACTATTTTTATTTCTTAGTGCATTCAGGTAGTTTTTTGACCTACTGTGATCTCTTCCATGCTTGATGCCAAAACACTTTTAAAAATTGTAACATCCTTCCCAAAGTTTTTTTTTTTTTTTTAGAAAATACTTCTAATTTAAAAATTATATATCAAATATTGCATGCTTTGCTTAAGTAAAAATGCTTCCTTCTACTTGTAAACTTTCTTCTTCAAGCCTTGTGGTGTTTCATAATTCCTCTAAAACACTCCAACCCTCTTGGGGCCTCATCAATGCTTCATATCCATTAAACTCCTAAGGACAAGAGGCTTAGTACACCTCACAATCTTGACAACAGGCACTTTGCTGAAGAAAACAAATTGTAAGGATGTTAGGCTTTCTCTCAGGAAATGTGATTATTTTACACAGAAATATGTGTAATAGACAGCCAAAGAGCCGGATATCAAGCCATAAGTTGAACCACAAAAACCCCATCTCTGTCTTCTACCCTCACAATACCTCCTGAGTTCTAGTAATTCATTTTCTGAGGTAAAATTTACTTTCTCTTTCTCAAAGAAAAAAAATCTCATCTATATTTAAAAGCAAACTCTAGGTTGTGACTACAAACATATATATATATATATATATATATATATATATATATATATGGCATATACATACATGATTTTCAGGCTGTTTAGCAGATTTTACCATCGACTTCCTGGTTGAAATATAATGGCGTGCTGACTTTTTAAAACTATAATATTTGTCTAATATTTTACTGGGAAGTAAGGATTTGAGTGAAGAAAATGCTACTTTCTTATCTATGTGAAATTGGTCATTAACATCTTTGCACAAAACTGAATGGCGTGGAGAAGTCACTACCGAGGAAGGTAAGGCAAACCTAGGAACAGGGGACGGAGCGCAGGGCGACCTGTGCTGTTCCGTCAGAAGAGCCTGAGGCCTCAGGCACATTGCCAAGCTTCCCTCTCCCATTTGGTCATGTGTGCTAAATGAGATAAATATTTGGGTAGAAAAGCCGTTTTATATCTCCTAAAACATGTCCCTTCTGTCTTGTCAGGCTTTAAATTTTAAATTTGCAAATAATGCTTGACGCACGTGAAGCTGCTTCTCTTCTTTCACGCAGGCACTCGGCCTGCGGGGCACATACTGCAGCAACGGACAGCCGCGCGTCCTTCCCAAACCTTGGAGATGTCAGTCTCTGACCTTCCTGGAATGAAGACCTAGCTCCCACCAGTTCCTAGACTAGACTGGCATTTGATAGCTTAGGAGTCTCATTTCATCCATGCCCATCCATTCATTCCTTCCTTTGCACAATAACTACCTTTGGGCCAGAGAGATAGCTCTGCAGCTTAAGTACCTGCCTGGCAAGTACAGAGGCCTGAGTTTGATCCCCAGTACCAAAATAAATCAATAAAATTAAATGAATAAATAAACACCTATAGCTTCTGACAGGGTTAGGTTCTATTGGGTCACAGGGACTCTGCAATGTAGCAAGTCAGAAAGTCCTTAGTGTGGTAAAACTTTACTTTCTCAAATAAGGGAATCCAGAGATGAAGGAAGAGGGGAGAAGGGAAAGGGATCAGGATGAATTAAATGTGTTATATGCACATACCAGCGGCCCCCAAGGAATGGAGTAATCTGCTGCACACATGTACTAATAAAACCAGGACTGGCCAGAGAGCTCAATGGATTAAAGCACCTGCTTAGACAGACACAGGGATGAGGTTCAATCTCCAGCATGCAGTGCCAGCCCAGGGCACACTGAGAGGGCGACTGAAACTGGGCATTGTGGCATGTGCCTGTAATCCCATTGCTTGGGAGGCTGAAACCAGGAGGATCACGATGAGTCCAATTTGGGTAGGAGACCCTGTAAACCCCTTACTAAATGCATTAAAATAAATAAAAATGAAAGTTTACTACTCCTATAATTCTTACCTCTCTCTGTCTCTCTTCACACACACACACACACACACACACACACACACACTTTCATTACCTATCAAATTTTAAATTATTGTTTTAATTACTAAAATAGTACCCAGAGCAAGAACCCAAGTTCATCCAGTCACCAGACTGTAAGCTTTTAGTCAGGCCCTGCTCTGCCTGGCTGGCACATCCCCTGCCCTTGGCAGGCCCCCACTCAGAATCTCAATCATATTCAGCTCCCTCTCCTGGCATTAGGTCTTCCTCAGTGGCACAGAGAATTCTATGAGCCTCATATTTTCAAACACTTTCATTGGTATACTTTCATGGGAGTCAGTGCCCTTTAGGGAATGCCTTCTCTGGAACAAATGTGTTTGTTCCAATGAGTTGTGTGAGGGTGATAGAAATTTCTGGGCAAGTTGGAACAGGGACAATGGACATTTTAATGGTCGGAATAGTCTCCTGATGTTTCGGGCTCCTCTACCTGGGAATGATTTAAATACAAGGGAGAATCTGATTCCCTGTTTACTGCACAGAGTCGATTCTCACCTGGCTAAAATTAGCTTTCAGATCACTGGGTTTTATGCTGCTGCAGCGCTCCTGGTCCCCTGTGACTGCAGCGTGAGACTCGCTCTTACTCCTGCTGATTACCTGTGATTATCTACCTGGTCAAGTTGTCAGGTGGCTGCCTCTGTGGGGCACCTTCTAACAGCCCCTCCTCTACCTCTGGCCCTTCATCATAGATTTACATCTCATCTGTTCTATTCCTTTGGTTCTGTTGGAATTGAAGCAGCCCAAAGCACAGACCCTGCTCTCAGCTGTGACTCTGGCTTTTTTTCAGCATTCTGATTTTCTGACATGCCCAGGCCTGCCGAAAATTAATTTACCAGCAAGAGACTTGTACTTATGGATTGAGACAGACTTTCCCCTTCAGGCAACCCTCCACGGGACTCTATTCCATCTACATTTGAAGTCCACACTGAGCAGAGTGAGTGCCATGGTTCTCCCAGGTCTTCTAGGTTTGTTTTCTAGGTGCTCTGCTAATTGGACACTTCCTTGGGTAGGAGGCAGAGATCCTGGGGTAGAAGCTCCATCAGGAAAACATCTCTGATCTTCCAAATCAGATCCTCTAAAATTACGCAGGCAGGCTCCACGTAATCATATCTTAATTTTCTTGCGGCATGTATACAACAAGTTTTGTCACCACTGTTTTAAAATACTGTTTTCCCCCAGTAACAAGTAGAAGTGAACATACTACAGTAGCTCTACCAATACAATCTGAACAGATGAGGTATAGATGGATTAGTTGTCAGAATGTAAAGGAAAAACAATTTTAGGTATGGAGATAAGGCATTATAATTTTTCTAGGTTTAAGTAAAATTAATTTACAAAAGACAAAAGTTAATTCCTATTGAGAAGTACATGTTGCCATGATCAGCCTAAGTGGTTTGTAAGTATGAAGTCACTTAATTCTCAAAATAACCCTGTAAGCAGACACTGTTACCCCGTTTCCAGAAGAGGAGACGGCCTCCTAAAAACGAATGTGCCTGAGGCTTCACCCACCAAGCACTGCGTGGCCCCAGCCCAGCACTTCGGGGTACTGCGAGAGTTCACCTCTCATTTATTTTAAGTTTTATTTTAATGTCTTTTATCCTTTTGTCCTTGAGGCCTCATTTTGGTTATTAAAATTCTCAAAAACATGTAAGGATTCTTTGTTTTTTCTTTTGTAGATATATTTTATTTTGTTTTGTTTTTTTTTTGTCTTTTTGAGACAGGGTCTCGCTATGCAGTTGAGGCTGGTCCTGCACTCACTTTTGTAGCCCAGGCTGGTCTCGAACTTGCACCAATCCTCCTGCCTCAGCCTCCCGAGTGCTGGGAATACAGGCGTGAGCCACCACGCCCGGCTGTAGATATATTTTAATGGTTAACAGTAAAACACATGACAAGAGTAAATCGGATGTCAGCTCAGAAAGTTTGTTTTTTTTTTTAGAAAAAAAAATGCCTTGGTCTGCCATTACCATCAACAGCATGATTTTTTAATTTCATTTTGTAACTAGTTTACTGCCACCTAGTGACCCATTTGAAATTTTAAAATGTCTTGCTGCCATCTAGTGACCAAAGTGGAAAGTTACATACAAACATGCTTGTGCACCTACTGCGCTACCTCGGGAGCAGTTTGTTCAAAATTAAATTTGCATACATTAACATTTTAAAGTCTGTCACCCAGTCATCATTCTTCTCACCTTTCCTCGCTTCTTCTTACTATGCTAAATACTACGTTCATGTCCACAGTTCCTCTATCACAATAATTATATATTAGAATAGAAAATTGTCAAAAAACCACATGCACCAGGGAAAGAAAAATCAGTATAAATACTTTAGTACTAAATTTATTGAGCTATCATGAGATTAGTACAACTTACGTTTTGACTCTACAGTTACCAGAGGCGTTCAAAGTGTTAGCTGCTAGCCACCAGGAATATTACCATAAACTGCTGAAGTGTGTACACATTTTTTTTTTTTTTTTTGTGGGCTCGGTAGTATCTCAGCTTTAAGACCTGTGGTATTTAGTATTTTTGTATCACATGTATTTATTTTATACCAGTTTTATTTGTGTCAATTCTTGTCGGGATAATTAATGCTAATTTTTCACATGTATCCAACCTTGTTAATAGTTGATCTATCTCAAGTATACTTATTTAATTATATAAGTGTTTACAGACATTAAGAATTTAGTTTGTGCATGTTCTGTGTATACTACTTCTTGCCCATCTGCATAAAATTTCACTGGTTGCACACTTAAAGTTTTTTAATCAAGGGTCCTGAGTCATTATTTGCCTTTTCACGAATATATCCCTGTTTCCACGTAAAGTGAGAAGGACTATAATACATTGCTGCCCTGAAGATGTGGCTGTATCTTATAATCAATAAAGGCATGTCCCATTGGTAGGTTTTCAGGTATATGATCATCTGAATCTTACAAAAGGTTGCATTCAAATTTGTTGCCACCCCACTTTGGGTGGTAAGGTACTAGCAATGCCCAAAGTGGGTGCCCCAAGGAACAAATGCTGGGACATGCTCACCACTGAGGCTCCTGGCTGTGGCCTTCTGTAGGCTGTGAGGCCTGAAGTGTAACTGCTGGGGTGCCCATGTCTCAGCAGGAAAATGATCTCCTCCGAGAATAGACAGAGGCACAAGGATGCCTTCAGCCATCCAGTGGGCATCTCTCATGGTGCAGCATTTTGAGGAAGTTTTAAGTTGGATGATAATTATAAACACAGGAAGACTGGGACAATATATTTTTCTGGAGAAAGAAAAAAAGTCCTCTAACCGACCAAAAGCTAATGAGATCATTTCCTGGGAGATCAAATTCACTAAGGCAAGCAAAAACCAGTCTTAGAGAGGCACAGCAACTTGTGGTTGGAGAAGAGGGTTATTGGTCCTGTATCTCCTCTTTGTTTATGACATCATTCCTTAGCAAAAACTTATTGAGTCCTCACTGTGTATCAGACACATTGCTAGGGAACAGGATGAGTATCAGTGTACACATTCAGATTCTTGCCTTCATGGAGTTCACAGCTGGGGCACTCAGCCTCCTCTGATCCGGTGCCTTCCCTCAAGGAAGAAAGGACAGCTTCAGCCTGCCCTGCTTGTGTCGTAGGAAAGGCTTGTAACAGACATAAGGCCATTTGTTCTGGCCTTGCGGAGAGTGAGCACTGTGCACCACGTTTTTGGTGCACTCAGCATTGCTGTGTACTCCCAGGATCAGCTTGCACATTACCACTAATGATCGAAGCTCCACACCTCTTAATTCCAAGGGATTTAATTAACACAGCCACTTCACACTGACCAACCTGGTTTTCCTTCACCCTAGTGGCAATTTATTAAATAACTTCAGCCTCATAGGAGTCCATCATGTGACTTGGCTTCTCCCATCTCAGGGATCTCTGACCCCATCCAATTTTCACCCTTACATTAATAAACATTTCTAAAGTAGTCAACACATTAGCCAGTAAGCAGTGAAAGGTGATTAAAGCCTCTAACTGCAAAATTAGGACTTATGTCTGAAGGTATTAAATATTTGAAAGTCCAAATATCTAGGACTTTGTGCTATTAGGCCATTGCCATTCTAAAATGCAGTCTAAAAAACTGACATCAAACCTGCAGTGTCACTTGACATCAAACCTGCAGTGTCACTCCACACCTGCTGCACTGGTGGGGACTCCAAAGTCCTAACCAACTGTGGAACACCTGGGAACTATTTTGTGCTCCCATATATACAGGCACACAGTCTTCTTGTCTGTGGTTTTATCACATGGACTCACTAACTGCCTTGAGGAATACGGCACACAAATGCAGAGCTGGAATCTTTATCCCTACCCTTCACTTATAAAAACCAACTACAAAGTTGACATTCATAGTTTTGGCTCACTTTCGTGGTTCATGCTTTTTCAATGAAAGACACAAAGCCAGCTTTCAGCATCCATGTCTTTATTTGACTATCTATCCGTATAGCTTTTACTGCAAGTGTCATCCAACATTTTCCTGTATTCTAGGAACCATTAATTCTAGCCTCAAATTCAAAAGACATTGGAGACAGTTTTCATTTTAATAGGCATGCAAAGATATAAGTAGTGAAATAAAAAATAAATGGCCCTGCTTCAGGTAAAGAAAACCATCTTTATGAAGAAGAAATTCACATACTGGATCAAACATTTCCAAAGTCTTGGTCTTACTGTGTTTTCCTTTCATCGGTAACCAAAACCAGGTAACTATAGGCAGAGCTAAATTTTAGTAAGTAGTGGGTGTTAAGAAGTAAAACACATTATCATTTCAATTCTCAGTGTTCGCAATTGTTTTAATTTCTTGGATATTTATAGAAACATCTCTGCTACTCCTACATATAAAATCTTTTTTGTTTTTGTATTGTGGACAATTCATAGTATCAACACAAAAGCCTGGGGGTCCTGTTAATTTAAGATGACCAAGAAATGGTGCTCAATGACCATTTTCCTACGTCTTCACTCTTCGGTCTCTGTTCCTTCTTCTGCTTTGAAAGCTTACTAGGAACCCTACTTTTATAGAAAAGATATCTATTACAAAGCTCAAGAGTGAACTTCAGGTTTTGTATTATATCTTGGCAAAGAAAACTGGTTTCTCGGCAACTGTATCTCTAGCGTTTCTCGCTGGGTGTGGAAAGTTGAATAGATGTTGAGTAAGGAGCACCAGACGGGGCAAGGAGCCGCTCTCGGACGGAGGGAGGGCAGGTTCCTCCTTTCCTGAACAGGGCAAGATCTTGCGACCTCACTTGAAAGAGGCTCTCACCACCCTGCCCTTGAGAGGCTGCGGAGGGCGCCAGTTCCCCACCAGGGGCACCGGGGGCTCGTTCTCGGCACTGGCGAAGATGCTGCGCAGCTTGGCCATCTGCAGGGGACAGAGAGGTGGTTAGCAAGGTGCTGGGGCTGCTGGACGCACCGTGAGACCAGGCGTCGAAATCTCGGGCTTTCTGAGCAGGAAAGGGTTCACTGTCAGAGAGGGAGGAGGAGGAGGAGGAAACCGCGGCGCTAGCCTGGTTTCCAGGGGTCCAAAGTCTTGGCCTTATTATCCTAAACTTTTAAGTGTAGCTTGCACTCAGTCATGGTTCACTATCATGATCACTTTTCAACACTTTGCATTTAGCCTGGTATCCTCAGGAAGCTGGAATTTTAAAAAGCAACAGGCTGATTTCAATTAACCGGAGCCGATTCTGCAGTCTCCAGGAGGAGCTCTTGAACAAGCATCCAGTTCGCAGCTGTGGGTTTTCGGGTGTGCTGTCCTAGCCACTCCGCGATGTAACCCTGTGTGCTCGCGGGGCTGCTGCTTACCTGGTCGGAGCTCACAGTCATGGGCTCTTTGAGCAGCAGCCACACGATGCACTCCTCGCACGGGGGCGTGGTGAAGGAGCCGCGGTAGGTCCAGTAGTCCCGGCAGGCGGGGAACAGGCAGGACGGGTCGAAGTGTGTGAACGGCGCCTCCTTACCCTGGAAGACATCGCCACACGTGGGACAAGCCCGCCCTGCATCCCAAGGGACTCCACTTTGCGTGTGAGATCAGATTTCAAAGGCAATAGAGGCAATGGAGCTTATTAACAAGGTTCAGGTCTTCTAGAAACAAAGGTTAAACCGGAAGCTGACTACCTACTATAACTTTATCTGGCACAGTCATTGCTGCGTATATTATCTAACCTATGGGCAGGACTATAATGCTACCATTTTTTGTGAGGGAAAATTCATACTATGTTTAAAATGTAACAAAAGTCCTTGATACAAGTTAATACTTTGGTTCTTATGATTATTCTAAAAAAAAAAAAAAAAGCTTGCATTTTTTCATCAGCATTGTATTAGAATAACGACTTTTTCTAATGGTGAGAGGTAATAGCAATTATGTAGGACAGTCCGAAAGACAACTAAAATGTGTCTATTAACTGAAAGAGTAAACTCTTAAGATTTAAAACAGATAGAAGGTATGGCTGGAAATGGTCTACCTGGACTTCAAATGCCAGTTTTGACTGACATTTAGACCCTCTGTGAGTGTGTGTCTGTGTTTGTGTAGGTCAGTGGGGAAAGGAGAGGGAAAGCCAACTTCTCCAGGCTTTGCACCCAGAAATTCAGCTTCTCCGACTCTCACCCACCACCTTGATGAATCCTCTCTGGCAGGAGGCAGTGAGATAAACAAATCTATGTGAAACTGCTTCAAAACAATAAAGCATAAAAATATATATGTATATTTAGCATATTCATCAAACTTAGCAACAAATTAGGTTAAAAATGTACAGTGTTCGACACTGCAAAGAAGAAAATTAAGGTTCTCTGATATTTTAAGGACAAAAATTTTATTATTATTATTATTATTATTATTATTATTATTTTACCTTTGTCTTAACTTTGTCCAGTGCATCAAGGAAAAGTTGGAACTCGCCTTTCTCCCGTCCTATCTGTAAGAAAAATAGAAACACAACATGGTATTTTTCATTTCTCCATAATTTAAAAATCATCTTAAAAGCTGATTTGATTCATCCGCATGCAACTAGTGTTCCTAAGTCTGCCAGCATATCTTTTACTAAGCAAAAACATAATTTTATTTTTCCACAAGATTTCAAAGTGCATGTTTTCTGATCTAAACTTGGACTCCAGGTCTTTGAAGTACAAAACCACAAAATTACATGATGATCTAGTTCAATGTCCTTGACCTCGGCCAAGTCATTCCGTTTCTTAAATCGTTAGAGCCAGAGTGGATTCCTTCTATCTAAAACTAAATTCATTGTCTTTGCCCCCAAGCCCACTTCCCTTTCTGCTGTGTGGTTTTGATGTAACTAAAAATGATTCATTGAATTCAGAACATAAAATGAATTAGGTCATTCAAAAAGAAAGAAGCCAGATTTTCACCTCTGGCTTAAAATCTATATTATGTTACCACCAAATGCATGTGTTAATGACACTAAGTCCTCTTTAACCCAGGGCTGGCTGAACAACACACACATTCCATGCCTGGGATCATGTGGGTGGTGGCCTCCTTAAGCAGAGGGGATGTCCAGCCAGGCGCTTGGCAACCCAGAAGTTCCCAGCACCAGCTTTTCTGGTTTCTAGTGCAATTGCAGTGGAGTAGTGGGAAAGCTTAACAGGCACAGGCCACCCTCCCCTCCCCATTACAAGCTCCCTTGAATTCTCTGTCCCCAGCTCTTTCATGCACACCCATCGCAAGAGAACATTTAGATGCCCAGGGGTTCTGGAAGAAGGCAAAATAAAGTACTTTTAGATAGATAGAAGCAAAACATTTTGAACTGATTTTAGCAAGAATGCCTTGATCCATTGAATGAATAATGATGTGTATAGAGGAAGGAGAACGTTTACATACAATCCAGCCAAGAGAGGACAAGAACTCATATTAGCCTCAACATTATAGGCAACGAAATGTTTTCGGGGGGTAAATGGGGACATCAGTTTTAACTTTACCTTCAGAAAAACGCCAACCACAGCAATTCCATCAGGTTGCTTCAGAGCTTCCCCAAAAGTGTTATACTTTGGATTCCAGTGCACCAAATGAAGCTGAAACCATTAAAATATAGGTTGAGAGGCAAAACCCTAGCATAAACTGAGTATAAAATTACTCACAATAGGCTCAGAAATGTGCTAAAGGTTTTTGCTTAATGCTACCATGTGAAATGGCAAAACTCTGAATATTATCTCATGGTACTCTGGTGGAATTTTTAACAGTTCAAATAAAAACATAAAATTATCTCTCCCTAGCCAGGCTCTGGAGCTTGGCAGCAACCCTATCTTAATTTATCATGTGAGCACTATTAAAGTCAATCAGGTTTCCCATATTGAGTTACAGAGAATGGTTTGTGGCAGTTAGAAATATTTTTTTAAGATCAAAAGTGAAATAATTTCATGCACAGAGTCAAAGCCTTTCCTCTATCAGTAAGAAATGCCCATTTTTTTTTCCATTTATAGAAGAAGATGTGTGTCAAGAAGGCATTCTCAGTTTATCTTGCCACCAGCTCCCTGGAGGGGCTGCCGAGCAATGGAATGATCACAGTGAAATATTTTGGCTGTCCTAGGGTTTAATTTAACTGGCAATCATACTGGCCATTGATTGGACACAGGACAAATGTTGATGTGTGCCTCTAGTCCCTGCTTCAGTAGTACTGACCTAGCCTGGACTTGAAAAGGGGTGAAGTAGCTTGGCTTTCTAAAGAGAACATGTAGGAGGCTCGTCTCACTCTCTTTATAACTGGATGCTTTCATTTGAACTATAGACTATGCTTTTCCTTAATGAGTTAAATGAGATGGTGAACAGTATCTATTCATGTAAAATTACATGTATTGGTTTCAATCTATATGTGTGCTCTCTGAACATTAGTATATAAACATTGATCAGAATCACTAAATGCTCTTTTAAAAATACTACGTTCTTATAAAAGAGGCAGCATGGAACATGATTAAGAAGATATATGCTAAAGCCAACTGGTACAAAGAACAATACTAGGGTTAGTATGTATCAGCTCTGTGCCTTTGCATGTAACTTTTCTGTGACTCAGTTGCCTTATCTGCAGCCTATTACATCAGGTGACTGAGGGTATTGGATGAGATGAGCCATGTAGCACTGAAACACCTGTAAGCAATCCTTACTGTTTTGTTTCTGCTCAGGACTATGGCCCTTTTCTTGTTAAGCAACAATTTGTTATATAACCTTGGAACTCTTCAGACCTGATGCTATCCCACCAAACTGCCCTTTACTGTCTAACCTAGAAAGTTTGATGGCTCCAGTTGATGCAAAAACACTACTACTACGGTTCTTTGCACAACTACATCGTTCACAGGGCGTTGTTTTGTTGCTGAGGCTTATCATTTTATATTCTTTCAGTTTTCACTGTGGAAATGCACAGTGGATGACAACAGTTCATCCTACCTCCGCGGCATACTTCACTCCATCCACCGTGTGCTCTGAGCCGTGATCGTCAGAGGAGCCCCAGTGAAGATGAAACTGGCGAAGTCGGTAGGGTCCAGGAAGAGGACCACCTCTCAGCACTGTGGTTCAGATATGCAAGGTCAGGGAATTCACACTTCCTTGACAAAGATCTATGCTGCTTGAGACAGGTGCCTTTGATGGGCAAAGGTTACATAGATAGTCTGCTGGGAGGGTGGAATAATTAAGTTTTGTCTTTTTATTTTGTTGGTTTGCTTTATTATTACTGAAGCATGATTTTAAGTTATGAAAGTGGACAATAAGATGCAGACACCTAAACAATGTGGTGCAGTAGAGAAAAACAAACTACAAAAAGGCATGTAGCTTTTAGGTTCCAGTCCTGGCTCTACCTCTTGATAGGTGTGTAATCTCAGGCAAGTTGCTACAACTTCTCTGAATGGTTTTGCATCTCTAAGGAGGCAATAATTCCACACTTGCAGAGCTGCTGTGAAGATTAACTAGGATTAAACACCTTAATAGTGCCTAGCATAGTGCCTGCATAGCAAGCCCTGTTCAAGCATGAATTCCTTTGCTAAGCCGTGCTTTTCAATCATATCTATTCCTTTAGGATAACAAGCAAGAGCTCTGACCCATATCTAATTTAGAGGGTGCCTATATGAATCAGATGAAATGGAAATTTGAAAATTTCCTAGGAAATAAATCACTATAGATTGCAAAACTCAAAAGCATTAATTTGGGTTTCATATAGAAGTATCTTAATTTGTCACTTAACAATTCATTTAGCCTATGTAGTCATTTGGAGGTTTAAATATCTTTAAAAAAAAAAAGCTTGGAAACTTTGCAGAAACCCTAAAATCAAGATTTAGCAGTATAAATGGCATTACAATCATCCTTATTTTAAAATCTTAATGGCAAGGATTTTAAACAGTATAAACAAAATAGAATTAAAGGTAGCTATTTGGGAATGGATTGTCTATCCTAAGTAGCACAGAAGAGGTATAGTATATTTCTAAAACAGTAATGCTAGGCCTCTATCAGATTGAATTAAGTAGTTTGTCATATTTTTCCAGTTCACTCATTTGAAATAGTACGTGAACATGAGTCTGATTTGTTGGAATAAACTATAAGAAATGGCCAATAATCAACCATTTTCATTACAAAGAAAATGGCCTTTTCATGTGGTTTAACTTAATAATACAGTTAATTTTGCTTTCTCCCTTTGAAATGGAGCTCAGTGTAGATGACTGGATGGAGGAATTGCTGTATAAAACCATTGTTTAAGAAAACCTAACATTGTATCATATCCCTTACATGGGATCTTCCAGTAGGAAGGAGTTATGACTCTCATTCTTTACTATAGAAGAGTTAAGAATATTCACTTATGTGTATTAATAAGGATGATTTTAACTCCATCAAGATGGAATAGTAAGAAGTGGTGCTGTTGCACAAGAACATCAAGTCTTCAAGATGACTTTTTCTTACCTCATTTACTGTGAAATAAAGAATTTTTAGTCAGCCTTATCATTTTTTTGCCAATCTATTTACTAGTGTCAATTAGTTTTTAAAAAAGCAACTTGACTTTTCCAGTCTCATCCACATAAGTGTTGCTAAGAAAGGACAGATACTTCAAAAACACTCACTAAACGAATGAGTCAGATGAACCCTGGGAAGCAAGTCAAGTCATCTGGACCCATTCAGTGGCCCTATTCTGTCCCCTGCATTGGCCTCCTTCCAGGCCCAAGGAGAAGACAGTGCCTATTGTGTGTGTGTGTGTGTGTGTGTGTGTGTGTGTGTGCATGTGTGTGTGTTTTATTTCTTGCTTTGTAGAATGGAACCCATGCCCTACTTGAGAGTGGGAGCTTCAGTCTCTGGGCTATAGTCAAGGAGCACAGAGAGCCTCAGCTACTGGCCACCAGAATTTGGGTTTATTACTACCACCACTGCACTGAGTTCTATTTAGGGATGTGCTGCCAACTTTTGGTCTGGCCATTGGACCATCTGTGGCAACTAGGAGACCAAAGCTAGAGGGTGAGACATTCCTCTTCAGTATACAGATATGTTTCTTTACATCCAAAGCAAAGAAGAATATCATTTCTATTTTCAGGGATAAAATGCTCCCTCCTCCTACTAATTCTGTTACTGTGTCTGGAAGCACACATTGCCGTAGAAAGTATCTGTGTCCCTCCCTACGTATTATACTTACTTGATCTGTCATAAGTGTCATCAAACACAACTCTGCAGGTCTTCCCATTGTTCAGGATGGTCTTGGCAGAGCCAGGGTCATAAGATGCTGACCATGGCAGCAGAGAGGGGTCGTGCTTAATGTCTTTAGTATGCAGCTCAATGGGCGACTGATTGTCTCCCTTGGCAATTGGATAAAATTCATGCCAGTGGTCAGGACCTAAAAAATAAAATTGAGGAAATTTATTTATTTGGCTTTATAACTCAAGGCCATTCCCTAATGGATAAACAGCAAATTACACAGTTATTTAAAAAAAAAAAAATCTCAGATTCAGATTGGGCAGCACAAGACTTAAGATTTCAGACCTCTTCGCAGCTTTGTTGGCAAGGTAGCATGTATTTCTCCTGCTGGCTCCATATTATGGCTTGAAAGACTTATTTTTAAAGTGACCTTCATTTGTGGTCCACTTATGCATCACTTTGTGGCTGTCAAGGCACACAGGTATTCCTCTCTCCTTCCTCTCCACATAGCTTAGGCTGAGTGACACCAAGAGCGTAGTGTCTGACACCAACCCCAGACTCAGAGAGGCTGTGTGTGCCCTGTGCCTAGCATCCCGGAGCACAAGACCATCAGCCTGACCCTCAGTCACAGTGTGATCCTCATCAAGTCACTAAACTTTCCTGTGCTGCTCCAGTGTCCTTCAAAGGAAACATCATAGTAACTCCACAGAAGGCAGAAGGAAATGGTATTAAAACAAAAGGACCAGGGCAGTGGAACCTGAAACGTATACAGTTGATGTTAGGTCCTACCCCCCTCTGCACCCACATGTTCAGTGACTTCCCTAGCCACGTCCTTTCTGTGCAGTGCCCTGCACCAGGGCCACAGCTGCCTGCTGCACTCACCATTGTGGCTGGCGTAGCCCCACTCCTTGGCCATGGTGTGCTTTTCAGGGGCAGGTGCTGGACCACTCCTGCTTTCTCTCCCTGGAGTCCTGCAGTGTCCCCTTCAGCCTGCGCCTTTTAAATAGGTTTCCCAAACACTGCATGGCCTTATTAGGTCAGCGAGGGTGGAGCGGTCGGGCTAAACTGGATTGGGGTGGTATTTGGGAGGCACGGTGGGGGAAGCCAATGAATTACAGGGGCTGGACAGCTGTCCGGTGAGGTGGCTGGGCCCCCCTGCCCCTTCCCAGGAATCCTGGCTCGGGGCCCTGCCTTCGCTCCTGCGCCTCCCAAAGCTGCATGGCTTTGCAGCGGGGCCGGGAGCACGAACGGCTGCCTTCTCCTCGTCCTCCCTGCTTCCCTTCGCACGCGGGAAGGCGGCAGCGAGGATGCGGCGCTGCAGTCTGGCGTAGCCGCCAACTGGCTCTGCATCGGCGCGGCTCTTGCAGCCTCGCAGAGAAGTTCCCTTTACTCTGGGCTGGCGGTCTCGCTGCAGTCTCTGGACGCTTTTCCGAGTTGCTTTCCCAGTCGCGATCCGGTTACCTGCCAGAGTGGCTGGAATAACGCGTGTGTTTGTCTAACCCGTGCTTGTAAACCCTAGCAGCAAAGGACAGAAAGACAGAGGCGGACGGGCGGGCGGGCTGAATCCGTGACGAGCCCGTGCGTGCGTTGGAACCGCGCCGGTCCGTACTCGCAGGCCCGCGGGTCCCTTTGGTTTGCAGGTCCGCCAAAGGACGGGATCTCAGAGAGAGCGGGAATCTGGGAGGTGTCTGGGTCCCGGTTCTTATGGAACCGGGGGCTTAGCCACTTCTGCACCCTACACACCTCTGAAAGCCAGTGTTATAAAATGACTTACATTGCCTAAAACCCGTAATTTCACCGTCCAAAACATAATGAGAGACTGGAAAAAAGCTTACAGAATTTTTAATTGTTTCTCTCAGTTGTTCTGTAGTACAGTGAACCACACAAAAGCATGAAACTGGCATATCTAGTGCGTATGTGGCAAAAGTTTAAAATATCTGATTGTGGTTCACAATGAAGAAGTCAATATAGGAGATATTTGCAATTCTAACAATATGTTGTAAAATTCATAATTTTAAATCAGTTATTTTTTTTTTTCAAAAGCAGGAGGAAAGGCACTTGAGTTCAGGGCTGTGTTACGATTTCTACTGGTGGCTGAAAATTTGTAGTGGGAGATATCAAAACTTGAAAAGGAAATCTCCTATCATAGCAAGGATAGCTCATCTGTAAGGCATGTGGAATGACTGACCACACTCATAACCTGGACGCCAGGGGAGTCACTCCTGGGAGTATTTTTGTGACCAGGGATTATTTGATCCGCACAATAGCAGTGTGGAATTAGGAACTGAGGTCCTTCGGAAAATCCAAACAAACATGGCAAAAGTGCACTTAGACTCTGAGCTCAAACAAGGCACTGTTTAATCAAAAAGTCTAGAGCTGAGCTACCTGGGCCAGGTTTCTATTTTACTGTAACAGAGAGTGGAGGACCTGAGGATAATAAAAGTGTTTCATATTTCTCACTCACTGTATAATTTGTTATAAGCAAATCACAGTGGTGTGCCAAACGGTTCAGTGGTTGCAATCTCTTTCTCTGTTCTATGTAGTTAGACAAGTAATTAAATTTCAGTTATTTGGTAGTGTGGTAATATAAAGTATTAAATGGCAAATTTATACCAAGAACAGTCTAGAAATTAATCACATGATTATCTTTATGCGTAGGCAGAACTTTTTAATGGACTCAGCTAAAGAATGTACACAGCAGCACATAATTTCAAATGCTAAAGGATTCAGAGTAAAATAGTTAATAGCTTTACATGTGGACCTTGAAAATAATGGTTGGTGTCTTTGTTGTACTTTCTTATAAAAAGTCAATAACTATAACTTTAAGACAACTTATATACAATTGTATAATTTTATTTTATTTTGGGGGGTGTTGCTGGGGATTGAACCCAGAACTTTATGCTTGCAAGGAAAGAGATCTACTGTTGAGCCACATCCCCAGCCCTTTAATCATGCAAGTTTTTTTTTGTTTTGTTTTGTTTTTCAGGACCAGGGATTGAACTCAGGCCCTTGCACTTGCCAGGTAAGCACTTACTCTACTGAGCTATCTCCCTGGCCCCTAATTCATACAATTTTAGAAGAAAATATTTTTCATTGGGAATTTATCTAAAAATGCATTTTACAAAAGCTAATCTAAAAAGTTTGTCATCTAGATCTTACTTATGCCTATATATTTCATGTCTATATATTTCAAAACTTCTGTTGACAGAACAAAAAGATAATTATAAATTGTGTCCAAAACTCTGAGATTTGGATTGGCTTGCAAAGAACAGTTGCCATACACTGAAATAAATTGTTCCAAAAGAGATAAAGAGCTATTAATGATCAATGACAAGGTATATGCTACCATATTGACAGTGTTTGTCCCAGTACCATTATAGGAAAATTGATGTAGTGGATAATTTTGCAGGCCTTAATTACCCAAGTAAATGCAGAGAGAGAGAGAGAGAGAAAAGAAAGAGTAATTTGGGTTAAAAAGAACTTATTGTAAACCAGGTGTGGTAGTGTGTACATCTGTAATTCCAGAACTCAGGAGGCTGAGGCAGGAGGATCACCATAAATTCAAGGTCAGCCTAGGCTATGAAACTGTTTGAAAAGGAGAAGGAGAAGGACAAGAAGATGAAGATGAAGATGAAGATGAAGGAGAAGGAGAAGGAGAAGGAGAAGAAGGAGGAGGAGAACTTATTGGCACCAGAGATTAGAGTAGGACAAGTGAGATAATAGGAGATGGAATGATGCAAAAATCTGCTCCTAAAACAGGTCATACATATTTTTTTTTAATTTTTAAATTTATTGGCAGGAAGGGAGTATCTCTGAACATTGAAGTTTCAAATAGATTTCATCTTAAAAACTATAAACTTAGAAGATCTAAGGTGGTAAATATATTTTACTTATGATTTATCATTTTAGTCTGCGAGATACCAGAGAAGTTGATACTATTCAGATGCTTTTCTTACATCAGAGAAAGTGAGAGATTATCTACTTATTGATCACTGAGCTAAGATATAAAAAAGGATTCAAAGTAATTGCATAATTTTGTTTAAATATTTGATATATTGTAAGATTATTTAACTTCTAGTACATTCTGACTTTCATAGAATAAGTTACAGGACAGAAACATACATATAACCTTCAGTGTCTTTTCTGACAATGTTCTTTTCAGAGTTTGGCTAACCATATTTTATGGGAAACTAATAGGCCCACCTACCTCCTGAGTTTGTCACCACCTACTGAACATTTCAGTCAGACCTTAAATTTTGAATCCTGTTCAAGGCATTTTTGTGGAAGAGCAACCTGAGCTTTTGTCCCAACTGAGTGAGATCTCTCACCTGAATCATCAACCAGAGGTAGCCATGTTTTTTGAGACTGGGTGCATGAATCCAGACATATATGCTCCCTACTCTATGCAGTAACATTTCATCATCAGGGTCCATAAGTTCCAATTTTCTTCCACATATAAAATTGCTCTTTTAAAGTACATCAGTAGCCTCTTTTAGATAGAGGAAAAACTTTTAAACTAGACGGCGTATTTCCTGTGGACCTAATTTAGATGGCCAGCTCGCCAGTATCTTCACGCTTATGGAATTAACAAGTAGAATTCTGTTTTAATATTTCCAAAGTGTCCTATGTTTTTCTTTGGTCTCAAGAATCTCATCTGGTATCTTAGTTACTCTGCTGTCATTGCTGGGACAAATACCAGACACTCAAAATTAGGGAAGGAAAGGTTTATTTAGCTCACAGTTACTGGATGTTTCAGTCTCTATGCAGCTGGCTCCATGGCAGAGAGGCACATGGCAGAAAACAACCTTTCATGGTGGCAGCTAAAAGCAAGATCTGGGAGAGAGCTAGCAGCAGCTCAAACAGCTAACTTCTCTTTCTCCTTTACCCTGAAATGCAAATCACCTGCCCCAAGGGCAGTGCAGCACCCATTTCCACAATAATCAATTACAAATTCCAGAAGCCACCCCATGACTGCATGAGGCTTTGGGAGGACACCTAGACATAAACCATAACATCTGGAAAGTGGGTCTCTCACCTGAATCCACCTGGCGGGGTCCTTGCACACCACAGCTTAAATGAGGTAACACATATAAAGCACCAGAGTGCAAGCCACACGGTGCTCAGCAAATTGGTGCTCTTCTCTGGCCTTGTTCTGCTGATTTAACTTCTCCCTGGGGAACCATCTGCCTTAAATAATCCTTGTTCCTTGCTGGCCGTAAACTGCTTGTCACCTTCGCCATGAAGCAAAGGTGCTAACGTGCAGACTTTGCTCAGATGAAGGCCTCGTCCTGCTCGCACTCACCATGTTGTCAACTATCTCTGTTGACCGACTATCTCACAATGAAACCTTTTAAACCATATGTGACCAGTTACATACAAAATACATAAATTAAACTAACAAAATGAACTAAAACTCACTAACACTATGATGAGAAATAAATATCACACAACACAGCTCAAAACTTCCTTGAATATTATTTGGCGGGGCTGGGGAGATAGTTCTATGGCACAAGTGCCTGCCTGGCAAATGCAAGGTCATGAGTTCAAACCCTGGTCCCGAAAAAAAAAAAAAAATATATATATATATATATATATATATATATATATATATATATATATATATATATATATACATATATTATTTGGCAAACAAGTTTGTAAGAACAAAACTCAAAACTCCTCCCAATGGCATCCCAGGGTTTTCAGACACCTAGCCCACCTCCTTCTCAGCCTTATCCAAGTCATTCTCCTCAAATTCATCATCCTTTGCTATAGCTGCAGAACTCTGCACTCTTAACACCAACCACTCCACCCTTTCTCATTTCTGCCCATCTTTATCCACTCTGCCCTTTAGCTCAGCTGTCCTTTCCGTCTATGCCTGAGAACTCGCCCCTACTTGCATCATCAATTACATAGACCATGTCATGAATGTTGTGTCATACTTCACTCTGAAAAGTTACCTTTAAGATCAGCTCCACTCACCCTGCTACATTCTGCATTCTGCTGCTGTTCCAACCCAAGGCCAAGCCACTGTGGCTGTTGCACTGACTGCTGTTGGAGGAGAAGGAAAAATACTGTTCTCATTGTGCTTCCCTGGGAAAAAAGTCCTGCACCAGCTAACTTCCATGGGAAACCTCAGTTCTGCTTCAGGTCTCCCTGCAAAGTGGTGTTTCTCTAGGTTGTTCAGATAACTTCTCAGAACAATAACAATTTCTTTGAGCATCCTGCCCAATTTTTAGCACCAGATGAAGTAACACATGTACAACCACTTTCACACTAATATTTTGTAGATATTCTTATTTTATAAATTTAATTGAATAAATATTTAAGAGTTTGGAAGTTTTTTGCAGAAAGATATACAAAGCACTTTTTTAAAACTATAACCGTGTTCTGAAAGGAACTGTACTCTGAAAAGAAATGACCTCATAAGTCTAAAACCATTGCATCTATTAGCCCATTTTGTGTTGCTATAACAAAACAGCTGAGGCTGGATACCTTGTAAAGAAAAGATTATTTAGCACAGGGCTCTGAAAGTGTAAGATCGTGATGCTGGTATGTATTTGGTTCTGGTAAGGACCTCAAGAGAATGATATCCAGAGAGCTAGAGAATATGTCACACTAGGGAGTAGCGCATGAAGAAAAGGGACGTAGAGAGGTGCCAGTCTCATTTATAACTCACTGTTGAAGGAACTAATCCAGTCCCATGAGACCTGAGTCACTCATCACAGATAGTGTTAATCCAACACCATCTTTCAGTAGCACCGCTGGGGATCAAGCTTCCAGCACATAAATTTTGGGGAGATGAACCATATTCAAATCATAGTTACACCTTAAGAGATGATAGAGATTGCCTCTTAGCAAGTTCCAAATAATGAACACAAACATATCTGCACCAATTATTTGAACTAAAAGTCATTATTTGTTCATTTTCCCCAAAACTTGGTGAAATCAACAAGAACCTTTCAATCAAGATAATGTACCACATAGCAATTTTATCTTTTTCATCTTGAATAAGTAATGAAATCCTAAAATGTTTAAAGATTGACATAAGGTGCACAAAATTCAAAATCCAGATGTTAAAAATTCCTTCTATAAAATGCCCTACACAATATCTTTATTTCCCTCATTGATCTAAGATAGTCATGATTTCACATTCTACTATGGAAAAAATAATGCTGTCTACTAAACTATGACACAATGCTTTCTTTTTAATTTTAAAGAGAGGGAAAAACAATAAAAATGATTCCTTTTAAAAAATGTACTTAATATCCTTGCATGCTTTATAACTTTAAGACTAAGGCATAATTTTTTATTTGTTGTCTTTGGAGAAAGTTACTTGAACTTTTCAGATTTGTCTCTACACAATGAGGCATATTTTGTCATTGTTAAAACATACATTCCCTGTATAGTATGTCTCTGTCTTACTTGTCCTCTGAGCTTATAATATTGTTAAACAATTAATTACTATAGTGGGACATGAATTACTCATAAATTATAGTGAACTGAAACCTTATGAAAATGTATTGGTATATGATTTGGCATTTTGTATTGAAATAAACTCAAATGATTTGAAATCTATAAGCGAATTTTCTCAGAGCAGAAAATTTGTTAAGAGGTATCTAACCTCTTTGAAATTCTAGTTCAACACCTTCCCCCAAAAAGATGGTCCACTATGCTTTTTCTATAACCTTGAAAACCACAAAGCAATATAAAAAGTTAATAATGAGAAGTCTTATAAATTTAGAAGTCTTTAAAAAGGTTAATGGAAATACTTATGTCTAAAACAAATATGTTCTGTTATGTGCTAAGATAAACATTGTTTATGAGCCAATTTGAAGTATAAATAATGTCTTAGTTACTCTTCTCTCCTTGCTGGGACAAATACCTGACACTCAAATTGAAGGAAGGAAATGTTTATTTAGCTCACAGTTACTAGAGGTTTCAGTCCATATTTATCTCCAAGGCATAGCAGCACGTGGCAGAGAACAACCTTCCCTAGGTGGTGGCCTGGTGGCGTCAAAGAGCAAGAGAGAAAGGAGGGAGTAGCAGTAGCTACTCCAGAAGCCACCCCTTGACTGCCTGAGGCTTTGGGGAGACACCTATACACAAAACATAACAAATAAAATTAGTCTTTGAAATTATACTATATTTGAAATAGCTATCCTGAACTGTGTTTTCCTTAATATAACAGAAATGTCTCCTGAGTTCAAAAAGACATGCAATTTAGATTTAACAGTGAATAAACTCTTTTGTAATATCCATTTTAACATTGAAATACAATGTTACTTTAGAACCCAAAGCTAGTACTGATAGCTTTAATGTTTTCAGAATTTCTTTTTGAGAAAGGAATATAAATGAATTAAAAGCACTTGTATGGCATGTCAAAGTGAACTGTAATTCTAGGGACAGCCAGAGACCTTTCTTGGGATAAAGAAGACGCTAGGTCTCGCTCGTTAGAGGAGATCAGATAAGCATTTTTAGTTAAAGCTTATAAATGTCAGCAAGTAGAAGAGGTAGAGTGTATCCACACTTCAGCGTCAAGAAAGTTTCAGTATCAACTTGATACATAAGAACAGACAGGAACCAGGGGGGAAAACTGGTGGGTCAGAAGAGGAATAGGTGGTATGTAGAGCGAGAGTGTCCTGCTCTCCTCGCTTGAAGATGTATTCTTCCCTCTACCCCCATTAATCCTCATTAAATTCCTGGGTTCTATTGACATTAACCCTAGGAACAGTTTATCCCTCTGTACTGTCAGAATTTAAATCCTCAAGAGAGGCTACCATGAGCAAAGTTTTGGTTTTCAGTTTCACATGCACAAGTAATCATTTATTATTGACAGCAAAGATGTTCTTTTCAGATGGTGTCAGGGTAGAGAACACAAACAATTCACACAGATAAATGTTCACTCAAGTGAGATAGATGAACCTGGCTGCTCCCAGCGGGCAGAAGCACACAGGAATACCTTGCTCACAGCCAGACTGATGCACAAGACTCTTCCAAAATAAACAGGGCTACATGCCTTGCTGAGCAGCTATAGTATTCAGACTAGCAATTACTTTTCTAAGGCATTCTTTTCTTCTTTCTTTCTTTCTTTCTTTCTTTTCATACACACGGATCAGAACTGAGCCTGTGAGGAACAGCTGCTCAGATCTTTTCATCTTTGGCTTAAGTCAAAGACTTCCCACATTGATATCTGATTGAGAGGGTGAGCAGTGGGCATTGCTGACCAGGGCCCAGTACTCAGATTGCAACCAGAAGCGCTGCTGCCTTGCCTGTGGCGAGGTGATGAGAGAAAGAAAGGGCAGCCGGCCCAGCCCGTTTGATACCACACAGACTTTCCCTTCAGCCCAAATAACAAGTGACATTATGGCAATGCAAAGGAGGGCCCATCAGTCTTACTAAAGAATAACCATTTCTTTATACTTTCACATTGTTGAAATATTGTGTTCCTGAAGTCTATGGTGATTTTGTTTCTAATAAGCTCATGTTAATTCAGAAGATCTCTCTGGCAATAGTAAATTAGAAAGAGTTGTCCGTTAATATAGCACTTGCGAAGTAAAGAATTTTATTGTTGTTTTCACGAGGATAGATTAAAAGAAATACCAACATCTAAATATTTAATCACATCAAAATATAACACTTGTCTTATAAATTTAGTATGCTTTAACTTGAGTACATGCCTTTAATTTTGGTTTCTGTTGCAGATGTACATAAATGTTATGTTACAAATCTCAACAAAGATTGTAAATTTCTGCTAAGTGCTTTCTTTGGTAACAGAAAATCGAAATGTCTAAGGTCCCTATGGTCTCTGACATAATTTCAAGTTATTATGTATGGAAACATATCTATTTCATTTAATAACCTGATCAATGTGTTGTACAGCCTGTGATATAGATAACTTTGAATATATCTACGTCCTAAGTGGATGCCTTTGATGTACCAGATTCAATCAATTCCAAAGTAAGTAATACTACAGCCAAACCAATAGGTTTTGAAGATATGTTTAAAGATTCTGACTGAAAGAATATCATTTGTCCATACATCCAACATAGTCATTTAGTACCTGGTATATACTATGGCTTTTAGCAATATGTATTCTAGGCACCCCCGGTTATCAAGGAGCAAGAGGAAGAGTTTCCTTATTTAGCTTACATTCTAATTGCAAAGTACTGATGAAAAGCAAGCAGTCAGATAACGTCATGGCTTTTGATATATGCTAGAATGAAAAACTGAGATTAGGGATAATCAGTGAGATGGAAAAAGTGATACTTTTTAGATTTGATAATTAGGGAAAACTTTCCAAAGGAAATGAAATTTAGTAAACAAGCATGGAAAGTCATTAATTATTTGAAGAGTTTAAGACAAGAGTATTTTCGGTGACGGGAACTCAAAAGACTCTATGCTGGAAGTAATAATCCAACAACAGGGTACAGGGTGGTGCAAGGTGAACATTAGAAAAGATGCGGGGGAGAGGGCAGGACATGCAGGACCGTAGAGGTCATAATGAAGAGTTAACCTATTACTTAGTACAGTAAAAACTTGGAGAGTTGATCTACTAGTTCTGTACAATTGAAAGTTGGAGAATGTAATGTAGAATACCCTGGGTGCTATGGGGTGGGGGTAGAGAGGAGAGGGAAGCAGAAAGCAAGTACAGGGCATCATTTGCAATATTATGGACTTAGAAAACATTTTCTTTATATGACTAAGCTACTACTTAGGTAGAGCTCACAGCCTCATTAATGAAATTTGTATGGCTGCACACAGAAGAAAAATAGAAATGAAACTCAAATCAGTATTTTGATGTGGATATTATTGAAATAAGACAACAGAAATTTTTTTAGATATCTTCATTTTTTCCATAGTAGAAAGTGTGGAATGATTATTAGAGATTCAGATTAACTTTTAAGTCACTGATGTTGCCCTGGGTAATCTCCATTTTATGATTTCTCCTATAATACATCTAAAATCTATGTACACCAGAGCACCCAATGAAAAGGAACTAGAGACCTATCCGAATTCCTCCAAGCTCTTAGATTGGGCTACCACAAGACATGACTAATGATAAACCAAGTATTTGTGTGTTCACTTGTCCATTTGTATTTGTTCAGTTCATTTCAAAATAGAACTGGAACGGCCACAAAAGTATTAAAAGTCATGGGTGTTTTTTTGAATTACACAGATCTAAGCCTAAGGCCAATCCTGCCACTTGCTTAACCAGGAAATTCCCTGAACTTCAGCTTCCTCATTAAGAATGGAGATTGAGGATTAATGCAGAAAATGTGAAGGGTGACATGGGCGTGAGGTGGAGTGGGGTACCCCACCCTTCTTTCCCCCTCCACAAAAGTTATGCACAAATGAAAATAGTTGTGAGAGAGTTCAGCAGTCCAGTTAAAAAGCTGCAGCAACACAATGGAGTAAATAAACCAAGAATAATCACACAAAAAGCATACAAAGAACCCTTTTCTTTTGCCTGTGCCATCTCATTGCACAGGCTGGTACAGCTCAGCACCAAGGCAACTCCCCCCATCCTCAAGTTTCCCTCACAGGGAAAAGAAAAGAAGCATGGATGACCAACTTCCACCGCATGTGGGGCACTGCTTTCCAGGTCACTAAGGAGAATAACACAGCAGAGGCATCTAGATACAGCAGAACAAAGAAGAGTGAGGGCAGTCAGTATGAGCCAGCGGCAGGAGGCATCAGTGGCTCATTTCACTGCTGAGCACCTCGACAATCATCACAGTCACCACAGACCCTCTGCGGCTTTCATTTCAGGACCCCAGTGGCCTCTTCTGCAGAATGTGTCAGTAGCTGCACAGTCTAGTTTCCTGAATGATGCTTACCTCCTCAAAACCCGTATGAGAAGCACCCCAGCCAGTACTGCCATAAGTTTTCTGGCCCCAGAACATAGGATTGCCACTTGACATACACCTGTGTCCAGTTTTGGTCCCTGATCTTAGCTCCAGATCCCACTGCATACATTTGCAATGGACCTAGTCACTGCCACTAAACCTAGTCCACACACCATGCTTGTGGCTATAGCTATGCACACATCTGCAGCTTGCCCTCATAGCTCATTGCATGCATATTGCTAATTCCCGTTCTCATTGTTGCCCATCCTGGTCCCCTGTACCTCCACACTGGACCTGTAGACAAGGCCTGGGGATTCCAAAGGTCCTTCCAACCACTGTGGCTGTACCATAGCACTTGCTACCAAGGATGGCAGAGCTATCAGTGCTGCAGACCCCAGCTTCCTGAGCTGGTGAGACTCCACAGTACCTCTCAGGCCTGGACTAGCTGCTCAGCCCCAATCTTGGAACAATACAATGCTACCACAGTATTCCAGCCTCCCTAGTCAGTGTCTCCATTCCCACTCTCAACACACACAAAGTTGAAGGTCAGTGTGTAAACCTGGGAAAGTGACTGTTCAAAAGTATAGTGCCTACAAAAGAGTAGAGGACCACAAAAAAGTCTGGGAAATAAGAAGCTTATCTTAATGACGCTAAATAATTCAAAGTAGTTGTTCTAATATAGTTCAGTAAACTCTAAGAAAACAGAGATGAAGAATTTAATGATATAAAAAATCAATATAAAAAACCAAATAAAAGTGCAACGAGCAGAAAACATAGAAAAGAAAAACATCTGGAGATGAAGAATCCAATGATCAATTTGTAAAGTGCATTTGACAGCTCTGGCATCAGATTTAACCAAGCAGTAAAATGAATCAGGGCCCTCATAGATGCTGCCAGTGATGGAGAAGGAGGAGTGAAGACCACTTGTGACATTTATAGGTTAACATTGACAAACTGACACACATACTAGGGCATTTCTAAAGGGAAACAGAAAATCTGGGGGAAAGAGGAGGGCAAACTTTAGAAGAAAATAGTTGAGAACTTCCCAAATCTGAAGCAAAAAATATACATCCAGGCTCAGAAATGTCATCATACTCATAGTAGATTAAAGCAAGCAAATCTACATTGACACACCTTAGGATTAAACTGTTACAAGTCAAAGACAAAGAGAATTTTTAAAATACTCAGAGAAGTGGCTTGAGACTTACAAAGGAACTCCTTCAGACTCTGACTTTCCCTAAAGAAATCTTATAGACCAAGACTGATACATTGAAAGTACTGGAAAATTGCCAAAAAAAAATCCCACAATTTTCTATGAAGTTATTCTTTAAAGACTTAAGAGAAATAAAAGAGAAGTCTTAAAATTAAATTGAAGCATAGTAACCAGTGATGTGAAAGTATAAGTCTCACAGGTAAGTGAAATTTGAGCAATTATATGGCAAGAAACTGGACAACCTTGCTGGGTATGGCTCTATATATGCCTATTATTAGTAGCTAGATAGGACAACTGGAAGTTCTAGTTCAGTTTGAGCAACTTAGCAACCTAATGAGACCTAGCTTCAGAGTAGGAAACGTAAAAGGGGATGTAGCTTAGTAAGAAGGCCCTAGGTTCAAACCTCACTACAGAAAATAAAATCAGAAAACCTATTAGAAATGGAAAAAAAGTCAAAAAAAAAATACAACCTAGCAAGACTAACTCAAGAGGAAGTAGAAAGACTGAGTACTCAAAGATAGTTCAACATATGAAAAATCAGCCAATGTGATATTCCCAAATAAATGAAAAAGCCCTACAGAATCATCTAAATAGATCCAAGAAAAGTATTTGATAACATTCAACAGCAATTCATAATAAAATAAAGTCTCAACAGAAGAGAAATAGAAGAAACTATTCAATGCAATGAGGTTATGTACAAGTTCTATAGCTAATATTGCAGTCCATAGAAAATTAGTAAAATGTAGCTTCTAGCATCTGAAGCAAGGTAACAATGCACACTAATACAATTGCTATTCAGAAAACTGCTGGAAGTCAGAGAAATCAGGCAATAAAAATAAAATGCATTCAAATCTGAAAAGAGGTAGTACAATGAATTGTTTTCATATTGTATGATCTGTTAGGTAGAATGCCCTAAAGAAGGAGGAGAAGCAGGAAGATTAGGAAGAGGAGAAGCAAGAGATTTTAGAACAACAGAAAACTTTAAAAATGTTCCACCTCATTAATTGCCAGAGAAATGCACATTTAAACCATGATGAATATGACCTGACTGATAAGAAGGGTATTAATAAAAAAACAAAAGATAATGCTTGTTGACAAGGATGTGAAGAAAAAAAAAAAAAAAAAAAAAACTTTTCACAGTGTTGGAGTGTAAGATGGTACAGTAATTATGGAAGAAAATTAAGTTTCCCTAAATTTCAAAATGGGATTATCATATGATTTAGCTATTCCACTTCTGAACATCTGTCCAAAGGAATCAGAGACAGAACTACAAGGAAGTTCCTGCACTTCTATCTCCATTTCAGCAATATTCACAATAGTCAAGTTACCAAACAATCTAAACATCCTATGATGGGTGATGGAAAAAAAGAGTTGTTGGGGAAGTATTATTGGGCCTAAATAAAGAAGAGAATCCTGCTAATTATAACCATCAGCTAGAACTAGAGGACATCATGTCAAAAAAAAAAAATATGTGCAAAATACAGGAACCAAAGTTCAGCCACCAGGCTGGCTCTTCTTGAAAGGAAAGCATTTGTCTCCATTTTGGCATAACCTGATCAATTCTGGATACTGATAAGTACATAGCTGCCTAGGATATTTATCTATCCCCTCAACTGGCTTTCAGCAGTATAAATGAGCCTAGCCAGACAGGACAGTCCTGCCTATAGCTTCCAGCTACAATGAGTGGGCTAAGTATGTAAGGTGAGTGAGCTGAGACATGGCTGAGAACGAGGTTCCTGAAAGAACCTGAGACATCTTGTCTCAGGGCATGAAGACTAGACATCCAAACTGAAGCACTGACACTAAAGCACAGAATACTTCCTCCAGCTGTGTTATGTAGATTCCTCTTTCTGCATACCTCTCTCTGTCTGTTGCAGAGGGGCTACCTTACCCAGCCCTCAGCACCCATGTACTTCTAGCCATTCTCACAGTCACTCACCCTCCAGCCCCTCCTCTCTTCACAAATTAATAACACATAGGTTCAGCCCTGGATGGAGGTCTTGGTTCCAGTTAGCCATTGTTCTGACTGCGTTTAGGACCCCTTTGGCTCCCTATAACTACAGATACATATTTGTCTCTATTCTTGCCCTTAGTTGCTCTGGAACTGGTAGATTGGAATTATGTATTGGAATTCCAATAGGTCTTCCCTGGGATTACATATGTGGACTCCTCTGGACCATGACAAGGCCAGCAGAGATGGATCCCTATATCATGATCTCACTTATGTGTGGACTCTAAAATGTTCAAATTAATACACTGAGAAAGGGGATGAGGGGAAAGGGAGACGGAATGGTGTTGATCAAATAGCTCAAAGGGTTACTATGAAAAGGTGATATGTTAATTGAAAATGTGATCCCCTCATAAAGTACATGCAACATGAAATGATCACAAGTAGAAAATTTCAAAGATAAAAAATTCTTTAAATATGAAGAGATTGAGTTCAGATAAAAAGATGTTATTGTGATTCACATGAAAATAATTTGTCAGAGCCATCTTTCAAGTGTAAAGACAATATTTGCCTTTCAAACTCTGAACAGTGAGAGTTTCACGGGTTCTTAGGTTATATTAGAACACTAGGACTATTTCTACACATGTCTAGTCAACTTGCAAGAGCCTTTATAAATAATAATAAGTCATCTAAATATTCAGCAGTGGGAAGTAAGAATAATATAGACTCAAATATGACACTTATGACTCAGATAATTAAAATAGAAAATGTTCACACAAAATAAAATTCTAAACCTTTCAAACATAACACATGTAATATACTTCAAGTACCTTGTACTTAGAAAGCATTCAGCCATTATTCACTAATAAAGTAGAAATGTAAAGCATACACAGTTCTGCCCTGGAGTAATCAGCTCCTACTTAAAGGAAAAGTTCATGAAGCTGAAAGAAAGACTGTTCAACTGTTCTACTCACAATTATGGGCTCAATTCCTAGCCCAGTGCTTGATACCCAGTAGTTTTGCAACAAATGCCACTGGAAGAAGATAGGACAGAAGGAAGGAATTCAGAGAGAAGGAGGAAAGGAAAAGATGTTCCTAAGGATAAGAGCCAGGCGTGGTGGCTCAGGCCTGTAATCCCAGCACTTGGGAGGCTGAGGCAGGAGGATTGGTGCGAGTTCGAGACCAGCCTGGGCTACCAAAATGAGCTCAGGACCAGCCTCAACTGCATAGCGAGACCCTGTCTCAAAAAGACAAAAAAAAAAAAAAAGAAGGATAAGAAAAGCATATAAAGAACAGGACACTATTTTAAGTAAAATAGGTTAGACAGAACAAAGCAAATTAGACTTATTTCGCTCACTGTATAATGTAAATTTATACAATTACAATAATTAAAAATAAATAAATGGTTAGAAAGCAAGTAGGAAATCTACTTAGGACAGTCAGGAAAAGCCATTCTGAGTTGTAATTTTAAATGTCATGCCTAAGCACATGATAACTATATTATATAGTATTAGAGCCCCCTCTTAATTTTTAAGAGCCTCATGTGTCAATATGTACCAATATTTGATTTAGGTGCTTCCTAGAATGAATAAGGAAAAGAAAGGTTATTTCTCAATTTGGGTTCCCAAAGTTATTTTGAATAAAACAAGAATTTATTGTAGTTTATTGTAGTTTTTCTGAGAAAGACTAAAGCTTTGTCATAGGGTTTAAAAGTTAAGGTAAACAGTTATTTTTCAAACAGCCTACTACACATACCTATTAGTAACTCATTCACCTTTTAAGGGATATGAAATCGCTCCTTGCAGGAAAGTCACCTGCCTCATGCATAAGAGTAAATACGGTAATTTCCATCCCCCTTCTCTTTCCTGCTCTTTGGTAGGCATCTGAAGGATGGCATGCATATCGAAATCCCAAATGAGGAATGAAAATCCGAAACCAAGATATCTGCTTCTGTGTATTCTGGCACTGTCTCACTTTAAATAATCTGAAGATGAAAGCATGAGCTTAGGTATTTGCTGCTTAAAACACCAAATGCGTCAATCCCGAAATTCCACAGGGCAGGCACTTACACTCCACAAAGACAAGAGTTCCTGTTGACCTTGGACCATTTAGCTACCCAGCAATGCAACGCCTTCTCCACACATGGACCCGCTCTAAGCAGACAGAGTTCAAGTTATCTGATGACAGTCAGTCTGTTACAACACCATAAATAGCATACAGACTTTTAAGAAAGAAGTGAGTACCTGAACCCCTGAAATCAAGGCCCCCAAATGTGAATGCTAGCTCTAACACTCAAAAGCCATCATCCTTAGGAAAATAACTCATCCTACCTAGGCCTCAGTTTCTTCATTTGCAAAGTAATAATAATGAAACACTTAAAAGTTCTTACCAGGTAACATATAATAATCATGTAGAATATTTGTTCTGATAGGACTTTCAAAGCATTATTAGTTAATATCATGATAAAAAATTATCACTATTATTATTAACTTCTTTGCACTCAAATGGATCTTATAGGTCTTTAGCAAATATTCAGTAAAGTTCTAGAAATCTTTTTTTTTTTTTTAATTGAGACTGGTTCATACCATGCAGTCCATGCTGATCTCAAACTCCTGCCTCAGCCTCACACAGTGATGGGAAGAAGGAATATTCTTTAAATTATTTATAAGAGGTCGTCATGATTTGTCTTAAATAATTTCTTTGTGTAATTGTTTACTAAATCACAAAGTAGATTTTTCAATCTTCTACAACTTCACATTGTTTGAAAATAGTCTATGAGCTGAAATTTGCTTCCCTGTCTCATTTGTGTGCTAGTTCTACTAAACAGAAAATACACTGGCAATCCTACACAGTTTTTCAAACTTCTGAAAGTAGCTGTTTTACTTCCCATCCCTCGCATCCCATTCCAATGCCCACCTCTTTCTATTCCAGTATAAACACCCTCAGTGCTTCACAGAATGGTTGTAGTTTCCCAGTCTCTTTCCTTTAATACTGAAGCTTGTTAATATTCCTATTTAAAAAAAAAATAACTGCCCTCAACTGAATCAAACACTAGCGAATTTACCTACCAACAGCAGGGACCAGAAATACAATTACATTATTTTTTCTGGACACTGTATTTCAGTAAATGCAGGCTAGGAGTGCCTTAGCTTCCTTGGCTCACACCTTCGGATCACGTTGAGCTTGTTGTCAATTAAAATATCCAAGTCTTTTTCATGTGAATTCCTGCTAATCCAGTTCCCTCTGAATCCTGTATTAATTTCAGCCCATAGTTCCAGTCTTATGAGATCCTTTTGAATCCTGATTTGCTTCTTTGAGCCGATTAACTATCACATCCAGCTTTGTGTCAACAACAAATGTGCCTTCCATGTCTTCATTTATGCTGTTGATAACATCATCAAAGAGAATATGGCCATGGGCAGAAAACCCTATAAGAATTCTGGGAATATCTCCAAGGTTAAAATCAGTGTGAGAGTTAATGTTCTTTATGCATATCAATTCTTTCTGTATATCTTCCTAATTACAGTTCCTTTTCTTGCCCACAAGCATGAGATAGTACTACACCATTCTGAAATATAAGGTTCTTTAAGCCCATATATAAAAACTCAAATTCTTTATCAGTTACTATCTCTATGACATTGTGCTAATTATTTTACCCCTGTGAGCTTCTGTTTCAAAAATTTCAAAATTACTTCTATTTACTAGGCTAACTCCACGAAGAACTGCACCACACTGATCTGCATATCTCCAAGTTAGCACAGGTCAGGTAGTCTTAATAAATTAATTATTCACCATTCCCTTCTATAACTCATCCCTAGATATCCACTAATGCAATTTGTTTTTCTATAGTTACCCATTCTAAACATTTTATATAAATGAGATTATTTTAGTGGTCATATTCTGTAATTATATCCTTTCACTTAATGTAATCTGTTGATTAGTCCCTTGATTGCTTTTGGGCCAAATAATTTTATAATTATGGATATATTGTGTCTCATATATCCAATCATGAGTTGGTAGATATTTGTTTCCACATTTTTGGTTATTATGAGTAAGTATGCTGTAAACACTTGTGTACAAATTTTCATGCGCACATATTTGTACTGGGGATTATATACACCTAGTAGTAGAATTAGTGAGTCGAATATATTTCTGTTTAATTTTATCATGATCAAAAGCAACAGCACAATTTTATGCTCTTACTAGCAATCCGAGGGTTCATGCAGCTCTATCCTTACCAGTATTCATTAACTGCTGGATCTCCTGATTATAGACAGCAATCTTAGTGAGTATGTAGTAGTATCTCATTGTGTCTTTAACATGTGTTTCCACAATGGCTAATGTTGAGACACTTTCATGTGCTCTTTGGTCATTTGTGTATTGTCTTCAAAGAAACATCTATGCACAGCATTTGCCCATTTTTCCATTGTATATTCTTAATATAGGACTTTATATTCTTAATACTAATCATTTAAAGACATATACAGTAATATCTCAATCTAGAAATGCTTCTGTTTGCTCACAATTTGGTTTACAATCAAAAGCATTAGGCAAAATTTCTTCCATTTTCAAACTCCACATTTATGACAGTTGTAACCATGGCTACTTTCCCCATACAAACACAAATGCTGCCATTGTCTATAAAATTGTAATATAAATTAAGTTCATAAGCTGAAATACCACTGTGATTTATAAATATGGTCTTCAATGTGCAAGTTGCCTTTTAATTTTCTTGACAATTTTTAAGTTTTATAACATCTAATTGGTTTCTGTAATTTCTTATGATTTGATGTCATAGCTAAGCAATTACTGCCTCATCCAAGATCACCAAGGCTTATGTTTTCTTGTAAGACATTTATACTTTCTGCTCTTAAATTTAAGTCTTTGGTGAAGTTGAAATGCTGTGAAAAATCAGACTTCATTTTCGTGTATGTGGATATCAAGATGTTCCAGCATGATTTATTGAAATGTCTGTCCTTTCCTCTACTAAATATTCTTAGAACCCTTGAAGAAAATGAATGCATCACAAATGTAATAATTTATTTCTGGACTTCCATGTCTTCTCCAGTGCTCTCACCATAGTCTGTCCCTCTGCCAACACCATGTGTTGAATACTGTATCTTTGTAGTCCGTATCAAAATTGGTGTGATTAAGCTGGGCGTGGTGGCGCACGCCTGTAATCCCAGCACTCGGGAGGCTGAGGCAGGAGGATCAGTGCGAGTTCGAGACCAACCTGGGCTACAAAAGTGAGCTCAAGGCCAGCCTCAACTGCACAGTGAGACCCTGACTCAAAAAGACAAAAAAAAAAAAAAAAAAAAAAAAAAAATTTGGTGTGATTTGTCCATCTTTCTTCTTTTACAAGAGTATTAGGCTACCTACATACTTATTTTTCCACATGGCTTTTATTTTTTTATTTTTTTTTAGATTTTATCTTATTTTTCTTAAACCTCATTTATTTGTTTGTGTTATGGCCGGCTCAGCCCCCCCTGGGATGGGTACAGCATGTGGTGCCAGGGATCAAGCAGCGGTCCCAGCACTTGTCTCAACTTTCCTAGGCAGGCACTTTAGACCACTAAGCTATCTCACTGGCCCTACACATGACTTTTAAAATCAATTTTTTAATGTATGAAAAAAGGTGAGAACTGAGAGAAGTTACACTGATTTTGGATAACTTTGGGAAATATCTTTTTTTTTTGTGGGACTGAGGTTCAAACTCATGACCTCACACTTGCCAGGCAGGCACTGGTGCCACAGAATTATCTCCTCAGCCCCAAAATTAAGTCTTTTTTTTTTTTTTTTTTTTTTTTTTTTTGGTGGGACTGGAGTTCAAACTTATGACTTTGGACTTGCCAGGTAGGCACGTGTGTCACAGAACTATCTCCCCAGTTCTTTGGGACATATCTTAAATCTATGCATCCCAAGAATGTAAAAAGTTTTTCCATATGTTTAAGTCTTCAATAATTTCTTTCACCAGGGTCAGGGCCAGTGATGTGTCCCTATAATCCCACTTACTCAGGAGGCTGAGGGAGAAAGATAAAAAGTTTGAGGTGAGCCTGGTACAATTAGTGACATTGTCTAAAAAATGTTTTTCTGTCACCAGTGTTTATAGTTTTCAATACAGAGTCCTTAAACAGTTTTTAAAAGTTTAAAAGATTTTTGAAAGTTTAACATAGCCAATAATGTATATAAAATTCTTCCGTTTTTATTTATAAATATTTTATTGCTTTTGATGCTAGCAAATGGAATCATTTTTTAAAAATCCTTTCTATTGCTTGAAATTCAAATAATTCTTGTATAAATTTCTTGAATCCTGAAACTTTCTAAACTTGTTTAGTTATCATTAATAGCTGTTTTATTGTTACTATCTTTAGTGTGTTCCCTAGACTTTTTCTAGGTCTTCTTTAAACCTTGTATCATCAACACATAGTGATAATTATACATTTTTCCTCTCCAATTTTGGTGCCCTTTATACATTTTTGTTGTGTAATTACCCTGCCTAGATCTCTACTACAATGTTGAATAGAAACGGTTCACATGAACATTCTTGATCATCCATAATGTTGGGAAGGCGTGTAACATTTCACCACTAGGTATGCCATGAGCTGTAGGATTTCATAAGCACCCTCAGGTAGAGAAAGTTTCTTTCTAGTTCTAGTTTGCTTTATTTTTTATCATGAAAACATGATACATTTCATAAAATACTTTTCTGTATCTATTGACATGAATGCTTATTGTTTCTCACTTTATAAATATGGCATGTTATATTGATTTTCACATGTAGATGCAACCTTGAAACTTAAGATAAATAATACTTGTGACATGTAAAGTTCTCTGAGTTTTTCATTTGTTTGTTCGTTATAGTACATGAATATTTTCCGGATGATATTATCAAGTCATGCCCATCAAATTATCTAAGCCATGGATATAAATATAGTAAGAGTTAAAAAAAAAAAAAAAAAAAACCTGATCCATATTACTTTATGAATTGTACATTAAAACAAACTTTAAAGAAGCTTTTACCTATAGAGTTTGAAAATAATATAAAAACAGGGGCCCGGCAGGATAGGTCAGTGGTCTAAAGCTCCTGCTTAGGAAAGCTTAGGCGGCTGCAGCGACCACGGTTCGATCCCCGGCACCACACGCTGCTCCAGTCCTGCCATCAGGGCAGGCTGAGCCGGCCATAAAAAATAAATAAATAAAAACAAACAAAAGCTCTGAAACAAGAAAAAAGTTTTAAAAAATTAAAAAAAACACAATTAGATCAAAATGTTCTTAAAGTTCAGTCAGTTGTGCTTCCACATGTTTCGGAAATCTGGTTGTATTCCAGTCAGACCCTTTAGGGGAAGCAGAAAACCCTGTGCATGTGCACAGCCATGTATCTCATGCATACCCTATGCCAGATGCTTCCACAGCCCATGGTCTCTCTCATTTCCTGTCACCCTCAGGCCACTGCTTGTCCAAGATTAGGAGCCACAAGCCTTTCGATGGTCCATGGCACATGGCTCCTGCCCCAAAGGAGCCCTGCCTGTTTTTCTTTCCTAGAAACTGTTAATAAGCTTTCCAGACATTTTCTACCATCTTTTCTGCTCTTTTTGCACACATGGAGGTGGGTATGAGAACCAGGTATGTGAGTCTGATAGGAGAGTTGGCCATCCAATTGGAGAAGTAAACTTCAGGTATTTCTTAAGATAAATTACCATACATACTGTAATAGTTATTTCTTCACATGTATAAAACTGTACTGCTACTTTTTTAGATTCTTGGCTGTTCTTTCTATCTCTTTTTTCTCTCTCTCTCTCTGTCTTCATTTCTGTTCTTTTTTCTCTTTATTTATTTATCTGAGAAAGGGTTTTGATAAGTAGTGCTGGCTGGCCTTGAACTCAACAAAGATCCACCTGCCTCAGCCCTCTGAGTTCTAAGACTACAGGCATGCACCACCATGCTCAACACTTACCTGTTCTAGAATTGCTTTTCTACTTGTTTTTCATAGGACACTAAAAAATTTGAATATTATCTCCCTCTGTTTCTATAAGCTTTGAGAACTTTCTTTAATTGAGGTGAAATTCATCTCATATTAACTGCTTTAAAGTGTACACCACAGAGGATTTAAGTATATTTATGACATCTAGAAACATCTTCATTATCTCTTTTCAGAAAATTCTCACATCACCTCAATAAGCCCATGCCCATTAAGTACTCACTTCAAAACCCGCTTCTGCCAGCTAGTACTCTGCTGACTATGGATTTCCTTTTCCTGGACTTGACAGGAATGATTATAAAGAGGTGAACCTTTGCATCAGCCTCCTAGCACTTAGCATGATGCTTTCAAGTTCATCTATGTGTTGCCTACATTGGTGCCTCATTCCTGTTTATGGAATATAAAATTATACCCCTCCATCAGGCATGGACATTTGGACTGTTTCTACTTGAGGCGATTATAAATAATGCTTCATAGAATATTGGTGTACAAGTGTCTTTTTAAGTTCTTTTAAGAGCATATCTTGTAGTAGCATTACCAAGTCATATGATAATTCTGTTTAAGTTTTGAAGAAACACCACACAAGTTTCCTTTGTCTATTTTTGTGTTTTAGCTGAATGTGAAGTTATATATCATTTTCTAAATTTTTAGACATCTTTTATTCATTCTAATGAGAAAAAAAGACAAAACAGCAACAAGTTGGTAGGATGCTTACAATAATTAATACCCTGCATATAGTTATCTTCATAGTAGTTATTCAGAGGACAAGATCCAGACCTGATATCTTGTCTAAATATATTATTCTCAAAGAACTAAGACAAAGTAAATGTGTATCTAACAACTCTTTTTTATCTTTTGGTTTCTTTTATTATTAATTTTTTTTGTAACAATTGACACACTGCACACTGTTCTCACAATAGTTATGTAGAGCACAGTGTGTGGGCATGACCCACCTTCCTCTTGATGTTGCTAAGGAAAGAAAAAAAAATTCTTCTCTTTGAATTAAGAGGAAGCAGATGCATACAGTTCAATGTTCCACAATTGCAGTGGGCCACCAATGAAACTTGCAACGTTGGAGGCTATTGATCCAAGCCTCCTAGAGCTCATCTCTCCAATCTAGCTCTGCATTTCATGCCTGGTAATTAAGCTTTTTTGCTGGGTGATCAAGGGCAAGTCAAAGCAAGACCTGTGTAATAAAACATTCATCTTTTGTATCTTCCAAGGTCAAATCCCCTCAGGATTAACTTTGGAACCATATATAGTGCTTTGTAGAACTGTTGTCAGTGTTAGCTTTCGGGTCAAGTCACAGCCATTGCTTGGCCAGTTCGCTTTCTGTGAAAGCCAGAGAGAATGTTTTTCTCTGGGTGACCCTCCTTAGACACACTATAGTTCATTTATCCCTTTTCTCTGAGGTCCCATAATCTCTTTGACCAGAAAATTTGAGACACCTCTGAGTTATAGTACATTACAGCACAGGTTCTCTTATGTCCTGAGTCCTTACTGACCTTGAAGGGCTAGGGATAAAAATATTGGCTATCCTCATAGCCCTTCTTTTTCTCCAATTTTTGGTCTGTTAACTTATATTCTCAATCCTCCAGCAGAGAAGCTTCGTGATACTATTACTCTATAACATAGGTAATTGAGCTTATCATCACTGGCTTTCTGAATATCAGACATCTTTGACTTAGCTTGGAGTTGATATTTTCTGACAATCATTGATATTCTAATAACTCTCCATAGAATGTGATATAAGCAGTTACACAATTTTTACACAGATATTTGGAAATTCAAGGAAATACAAAATTGTAGCCTGTTAAGCCTATGGTATTTGGATCATTTTTAAATTTATATCTTTATTCATAATTTGATTTTGTTTGTATTTCCTTTTCTCTGACTTCTGGATCATGGTTCTGCTGCCCTTGACTAATGAGTCTAGAAAGAATAGCATTATTCACTTTTTAATGTTTGATTAATTTTTCAGTGAAGTCAAGAGGTCTTGGGTTTCTTCGAAAAACTTTGTCAACTTTTGACTCATTCTCTTTACTCATTATAGATCTCAGATTTCCCATTTTGCTTTTGAATTAGTTTTGAAAATTTATATGCTTCTAGGAAATTATTCAGTGCACCTAAGCTTTTCAATTTGTTGGCATAAAATATACTTTCAATCTTTTTTTTTTTTTCGCAATCTTTTTTTTTTCTCCACCACCTACAAGATCACTTCCCTTGGTAGAAAATAGAAACTGATTGCTTTATATTTATCCCTTTAAAATTTTAGCGTTTATCCCAGGAGGTTATCAAAATCTTTCAGAACACCTAAATTAGTAAATATTATACAAAAATATGGCCACTACAATTTTATTTGGCCTAACTCAGGCACAATAGCTAATATTGCTCTCTGCACTTTCTTTCTTTCTTTCTTCCTTTCTTGCTTGCTTGCTTGCTTGCTTGCTTTTTACTTTCTTGCTTTCTTTGCTGCATTTTGTGCAGGATCTCACCACACAGCTTGGACTTGCAGTGATCCTCCTGTTTTCAACCTCCCTAGTGCTGGAATTACAGGTGTGCACTAGCACACCCAGCCTCAGTTGCTGGCTTAGCACACCTAAAGACAGGACCTGTTTGGCATGTGGCGCCAGGGATTAAACCCTGGTCCCTGCTCTTGCCTAAGCAGGTATTTAGCCCACTGAGCTATCTCACCAGTCCTCTGCATTTTTATTTTCATATGTAATTCTTTTTTATTCTGTTGCATCATCTTTTTGCTTTGCCTTAACTTTCATCTTTAGTGAGAATTAATTTGTTAAATAAAAATCTGCCTGCAAAGCAGACACTGAATGTCAGAGTTTACGGTTTTTTACTATACTTATAACCAGGTTCTTTATTAACACTCTTCAATCTCCTTTTAGAGTCAAGGAGCTGGGAATGCAGACAGGAATTGCTTTTCTAGACTACATGGCACATTCTACTCTGTGTTTGATGTTGTTTCCTCTGTTTGTATTCTCTTCTAGGATTTTCTCGCAAAAGTGAGAAGTCCTACAGTTCTTTCATAATTGAGACATTCTTACTGCTATTTTTAAATACATCACATAGGGATACACATACCATATCAGTTATATGATGTCCTCAAAAGTAAATAAATGTCAAATGCTCTGAAAAGTAACTAAACTATATGTTCACAGCAAAGAGGCTTTTTCTAGCAATATTTGAATGCTACTTCTCACTTTTTAAAGTCTCTTTCTACTGTGCTAATGTTGATGCATAGAAAGACATGACTCAAGGCACTTTTCTGAGTAAAGTTTACCTATAATATTCATTTTTTTCTAGAATAAGCCAACTTTTACATCTTCAGATAGTTGATTTCTGTAGGCTCTCCATTCAAGAACTTTTCTGCAATATATCATAGGTACAAATGTATGCAATAGATGGCATACTTGCCCTTGTGGAGCTTATAGTCTAGTGACTAAAGAATAAACAATTAAAAATAAACAGTGATAAGTAAGTTCTATGGCACATTAAACTATAGTTTGTGCTTTGGGGAAAACAGAATAGATGCTAAAAAATAGGCACATGTGAGAACTATTTCACAGTAGTTGGTCATTTGCACAAATAACTAGAGGAGCTTCTCTCCCCTGCTCAAATCACCTCATCATATGTTTCCCCTTCAAAGTCCCCTCAGACATGCAGCAGCTGTTTCTCTGCCCCGTGGCAAACATTCCACTGTTTCTTGCGTGCTATTCTTCCATCTCTCACACTTCCATCCATTCTTGTTCCTTTTCCAGTTCTGATCAAATATCTTTCCATGTGTTTACTATGAAGCATGTGTCCTCCCATTTAGAGGAATGCTTGTTCCCCTTTTAAAATGACATTTTAAAAAACCCGTTGACTTATATCATGAGCATCTTATAATAGATATATTTCCTCTGAAGAATTTTCCCTTTTGGAAATACCCTCCAAGTTCACCCTGCTGAATCCTCTGCGTGTGCTGCAATATATTCCGGAAGAGAGGGCCAGTTTCTATTAATACTATGTGGGCTATGATTCACTATTACTAGAGTAACCTGTCTTTTGCATGTTTTTTAAAAAATTATATTGAATTTAATTATTAACCAATAGATTAATGTACAAATGTAAGGCAGCTTATCATGTTTTCTTTTTAGTTTCCTTAAAAAAGACATTTGGAGTTGAATAAGAATATATCAAAAATCTCAAGCCTAGAAAACCACTGGTATCATTCTTCTTAGGATATTTATATTATCTAAACATAGTCATATTCAAAAAATTTCATCATAAGGAGTTTTATGGGTCTGAAATAAAATCCTAACAGTTATATTACAGTAATTTTCCAAAGGTTTGGAGAAGAATTCCTTTTAGTGTCATGCAAAAAGGAAATGAGCATTTGCTGAGGATCTGTTATATAGTACAGCCCTGCTAAGTCACAGTTCTGAGTTTGTGGCCTCGGTCCTTGGCAAAATTTTTTTTAGAATCTAATAATTGTTGGAGGAAACACCATGCAATTTCTTGGAAACTGCAAATATCCTCCACAATTGGTTGTTCTGTTATTGTCGTTTTGGGTTTTGGTCTGTTTTGTTGGGGGGTTTATAAGTAGCTAATCCAAAGGTATTATTTGGTTTTCCTTGATGCTGATTAACTGGCTACTATTCCATTATCCATTTCAGATGGGCCAACATCTTACATCATAACAGGTTGTGGTGCCACTTGTAGCTATCCGGAGTTTTCTAGGTTTGTTTTTCTTCAAACCCTAAGATCCTTAAGATGCCACCAAAACGCCCTGAATCTTGTAAGACAATACTAATACAGCATTTTATTAAATTAAGCTATATAGGGCCTGGCAGGATAGCTCAGTGGTCTAAAGCGGCTGCTTAGGAAAGCTTGGGCGGCTGCAGAGACCATGGTTCGATCCCCAGCACCACATGCTGCGCCAGCCCTGCCCTCAGGGCAGGCTGAGCCGGCCATAAAAATAAATAAATAAATAAACAAACAAAAGTTCTGAAACAAGAAAAAAAAAAAAAGTTAAAAAAATAAAGTGCTTTTCCTTTAAAAAAAAATAAAATAAATTAAGTTATATAACTGTAACTATAGGAGCTATAGCATAGTTAGGGCTTAAACTCTAAGAACAGGCATTTTCCTGACCATATTTGAAATTTACAGTTTTTCACAATTTTCAGATACTCTAGAGATGTAACTTTTGTGAGTTTTAGGGATCCATTATGTGTAAAGCCTTGCAATTATCTTCAAAACAAGATAAAAATCTAAACACTAATTTCCCATTGACAAATGATGAAACTGAATTTGAAAAGGTAAACAACTTGCATCAGGTCACATAGCTATAAGTTGACAAAGCTGGAACGTAGAGCTTTTGCCTGTTTGCCTATATGACTAGTGGCACTCTTTCCAGTAGTTACTACATAATAGGCCCAACTGAAATAGTACTTTAATAAAAGCAAAACTGTAACATCTTCCTTAAAAAAGAATGTTTTGAATTTGAAGGGAATGCAAGGATTGTACATTAAAGAATCATTAATCTATATGCTATATCACAGCACAGTTTGTGACTTTTGTAACAAGGAAAGAGAAGTGTGGCCAAAATCCTCCCGTGCCCCACCAAGAAAGTGTTTTATCCTACAATCTTGCAAAACTGCATTTAAAATGAACTTTCAGACCACTTCAGGAACCATCACAAGTATTGTCAACAACATATTTTAGAAAGCATGACAAGTACACCAAGTATTAAAGTTAACATGGTGGTGAAAATTTAGTACTGGCATGTGTTGCAATTCTGGGGCAAAGTGTACTGAAGAGAGTCTCTTCTCCCCTTTGCCAAACTTGCAATTATCAAGCTGCTGCCAGAGCCAGCTTCCCTGTCAACTTGTGCCAGACACTGATGGGTCCCCTTGGTCATAATCTCAACATAGAATCGTCAACTCTGCTCTGCTGTTGTATAACCACAAGCCACACCTTCAGCTTAATCCAGATATGGCGAAATTTCACATTGCTGGTCAGAACAGACAAGAGACTGTATAAAAGAGGATGGAGACTTGACATTTCCCCCAAATAACTACAGCTGCCAAATACAACTGACTGCCCACATTTTACTGAGGATCTGCCATTTATTATTAATACAATGACAATATGACTCATTATCCAAACTGGAACTCTTTAGAAGAAGGTATTATGAATAAATACTATGACATAACAGTGATGCCCTAGTTGCACTAGCAAGTGGAGAGTTTATATTATACTAGCAACTATTATCATCTTTGTAAATCAAAAGACAAACATCCATTAATGATACGTTACAAGCACTGAGGTCATTATGGATGAAAGAAGTCTGCATGTTTGTATCAGTTAGGACCAGAAGTATTGTCTGGATCGTAGGAATTCATAGTTAAACAACTACTGGGAAATGCTAGCACACAAGTGAAAATACAGGCCCTATGTTGTCCTTTGTCCTAAGAATACGAACTGTGAAACACAGGGTGAGGTACAACCCACTAGGATCCCCCTTCTGTTCCCCTTTTGAACAGAAGCTTTCTTTCCCAATAAATTTTATATTGTAAACAAACAAACAAACAAACAAACAAACAAAAAAACAGCACAGGGTGAGCAATAGCTAAAATCTTAAGGCTTTTGCTGATCTATGTTTTCATAGTATTTTGTTCCCAGTTACTTGTAGGTGTGTGTCTAACTGTGAGCAACTCAACAACAAAGATCACAACTAAATCGCCACTTTGCTCCCAGGATTTAGCACAGACCTGACAATATCACAAATGTATGTAATTTAAGTGCAAATGCAAGATAGAATATTCCTCCTGAATTTTTTACCACATTGGCTAATATTGACTCAAATTTCTCTTTTGGTTTTTCGGGGTGGGAAGGAGCATGACTGATTGAGTTTCAGGAAGAATTATCTAAGAAAATCCAAAGGCGCTTCTAATCCCCATTTCTACTTTCCTGTGCACATGTAGAGCATTTTTCAAATGTGTTCCAACCACTGAACTGAAGTAGGTTTGACTTGGCCAGCTACTTTTCCAATCCTGCTGTGTCTTCCTGGTGATCCCAGTTTTTCTCGACAGGCAGGCTACTAGTCTTACCAGGCTATTTTTGTGTCTGCTAAGCAGAAATGATTGCAGCATTGCCTAAGATGACTGGAATGGCAAATATTCTGTTTGAACTCACTCTGCCTTCCATACCTTTCTTCTCTTCAGCCACCATGGAATCAGAGTTCTAAATAAAGAGCTTACATGTGTTTTCAAACAGTCAAATTCACCTCTGTTTATTTTGCCTCCAGGAATATTCTTTGGCTAGAAGCTCTGGCGCTTCATTTATGGATAGCTGGCTCAGTTAAGTCTGAAGACAACATGCTTCCAAGATGGCCTTTGGGCAGAGTTCAAGCAGAGCTGCTTCAAATTCTTTTCAGAACCAGACAAGACATAAATACATATATTCTTGATAGCAACTGTGGAAGAGATGCAACATCATATCTTCTTTGGAATGAAGGATGATATAAATAAATAGACAACTACGTAGAGTTCCATCTCAGACATTTGTTTACAAGGAAAAAATTAGATCCCTCCAATTCATCCACTTTGTTTGCCACTAGAGTTATTTTCCTAAAGTGAGAAACTGATCCTCTCACTCCTTTGTCTTAAATCTTTCAAGTCCCCCATTATACACAAGGTTAAATTTCTTTCCTCTTAGAAAGCCTTTGATTCTACGTAACCTTCAAGAACTAACTCACAACTTGTTACATGGCTCCTTCCTTTCCTGTATAATGATATGGATCCCAACTTCCTGTCCTTCCACACTTTGCTATTTGATCATTGATCATGTAGCATTTACCTGTTTTTCACCTGTGAATCTGCACCAGGCTAGCAACTTGCTCTAACTATAGAATGTGCTGTTGTACTGGTTTGACAGCTCGTCTTTGCATGACTTGATTGGCTTTTGTTCTCTCTTACACTTTGCATCTGCCATAAAGTAAATTCAGATCAGTTTGCTGGAGGATGAGAGTGTGCACAGAGCAGAGACACAACAATCCATCCCAGGCTATCTGCGACTAGTGGGCTCCCAACTGCTGGCCAACTGATCATAGATGCATAAGCGAACCCAGTCTATGTCAGCAGAGTACAGCCCGACTGGCATAACAACCCAGTCTACCCACAGACTCATGGAAAATAGTGAGCAGTTGATGCTAAGTTTTTGGTTTTGGGATATTTTGATCAATAGTTTTTGTTGTAAAAGTTATCTGATACACACAGCAAGTTATTTATAGTTTCTGAACACAGTGCTAGTTCACTCCTTCATTGTTTCTACCGATGGTACTTTCTCTGCCTGACATAAATCTCAATTTAGTCCATAGTCATTAATATATCCCTCAAGATAGCTTCTCTACTATTGTCAGCCAGACATGTTCCCCCTACTTACATTTATTTTTTCTGAAGTGGGGATTGAACTCAGGCCCTTGAGCTATTTCCCCTGGCCCCACTACTCACATTTCAAGATCTTGAAATGTGAAATCCCTTTCTGAACCAAACAATGTTGTAGTGAAATGAAATTTCCCTATTTTCTCTGTTTCTGTCTCTTTTTCACTCTCCCTCCCTTCTCCCCCTTCCTTGTTGCCTCTCTCCCTCTCTTTTACCCTCTTCCTCCTTTTTTCTCACCCTCTCCTCTCTGTCTCTCTGTCTCCATCTCTCTGTCTCTGTCTGTCTCTGTCTCTCTCCCTCCCTCCCTCCTTCTCCCTCTCCCTCTCACCTTGTTCTTCCTCTACCCAGTTATTCTCTACATTGTGCTGTAGTTTATCCCTTTGCACCTATCTACATTGTTATAATGTGGATAAAAATGTTCACCCAAAGTCATTTGTGTTCAGAGGTGGAGCTTTTGCGAAGTGACTGGATGATTAAGTGCTAACTTCAACTATGAACTACTCTATTGAGGAATTTGTAATGAATTGCATTGCTACGAGATGGGTTTTGTAGGAGAAAGTGGGTCACTAGGGGTATAACCTGGAAAGGTAAATTCTTATTCCTTTCTTACCCCCTCTCCAGCTTTTTCAGTATCTCTCTGCTGCCTGCCTTCTGTGAGGTGAGCAACTGTCCTCTGTCATGACCTTTCATGGCAATATTGCTGCCTTATCTCTAGCCAACCATGAACTGAATTCTGTGAAATCCTGAGTCATAATAGACCTCTCCTCCTTAAAGTTATATATGTTAGATATTTTGCCCCAGGAAGGGCAAGGTGACAAAGACATACATCTTATTTTTTAAATTTAATTTAATTTAATTTTTTTCTTGTTTCAGAACTTTTGTTTGTTTATTTATTTTTATGACCGTCTCAGCCTGCCCTGAGGGCAGGGCTGGCGCAGCATGTGGTGCCGGGGATTGAACAGTGGTCCCTGCAGCCACCCAAGCTTTCCCAAGCAGGGGCTTTAGACCACTGAGCCATCCTGCCAGGCCCCCAAGACATACATTTTAGTAGCTGTTACATTATATTAATTGTTTACATTTTCCTCTCTTTTACTGGACTACTAGCTCTTAGAAAGGAGACATATGCCATTCATTTTTCAGGACCCAGCAAAAAAGACAGGTACTGTACACATTATGTTGCCTGACTGCACTAATTATCTCTCAGTTTGGTCAATGAAATTCACACCAGTCAAGTTCTACTAGCAGAATTTGACATGTCCAAGTTTCTGACTTCAGTGTCTAGAAGAGAGAACCTGGCAAGTCCACCTTTTCACAGTGGTCCAAGATTTCCCATGATGTCCTGACAGTCCATGGACTCTCCTCGCGACTGACTTCCCTCTCAATGGGAATGAGGTCAGTCTAAGAGTGAGAAACAAGATCTACATTTTTCTTGGAGGCCCAAAATATTATTAACTTACATTCTATTTCAAAGTGAAGAACTGTAACAACATTTCAGAATTCTGAATGGCTGAGCATCATTAAGCAGATTTTACTTTTTTTAATACTTGTGGGTTTACAGCAGAACTGAGAAGAAGAGATAGAATTCTCAAAGACCTCCTCCCCGCTTCCTCACCCCCAGAGCCTCTTCATTCCCAACTTCCTGCCCTGTAGTTACAACATCTGTGAAAAATGAGCAATCTGTGGCACATGATTATTGTTCCAAACCAATAATTGATATTAAATTTCATCTTTGGCTTTTGCACTCTGAGTTTTGGACAAATGTGAGATGCTGCTACCATTACAGCATCATGAAGGCATTTCCTTGCTCTAAAAATCCTCTGTGTTCCGTCTTTTCATCCCTCTCAGCCCTCAGCAGCCACTTCCCTGTTTGCAATCTTCATGGATTTTTCCCTTAGAGTGCCATATTACTGAAATCATCAATATGTAGCATTTTCAGATCAGGTTGTTTTACTTAGTGATGTGAGTATGGAAGGATATGTCATTGCTCTTAGCACTAAATAATATCGTGTGGATGTATTCTCTCATCAACTACAGAATTTTTAGTTGTCTCAAAATTTTGACAATTACAATATGATTGTATGAATCCACAGGAGCAGATTTCATGTAGACATAAGGTTTCAACTGATTCCAGTAAATAGTAAGGAGGACTAGCTGGTAAGACTAATTTGAGTTCTAGGGGCCTGGCGGGATGGCTCAGTGGTCTAAAGCGCCTGCTTGGGAAAGCTTGGGCAGCTTCAGGGCCCGTGGTTCGATCCCCAGCACCACATGCTGCTCCAGCCCTGCCCTCGGGGTGGGCTGAGCCGGCCATAAAAAATGAGTGAATAAACAAACAAAGGTTCTGAAACAAGAAAAAATAAATAAATAAATAAATAAAATACCTTAAAAAAAGACTAATTTGAGTTCTATAAGAAACTATCAACTTGTCTTCCAATTGGTTAATACCCAAACTTTCTTCTTTTGCAGCAGCAAGCAGAAACACTGAAATGACACTCAAGATTTGGAAGCATATTTATTTAACCTCAGATGGGCACTGACTGGGAATCAGTTTTTCACTGAAAGGCCTCAGAGTCCCAGCGAGGGAGGGTTTTATGGGGTTGCAAAGGTGGGGGTTACAGAGGTGGGGTACTTGGCTGTCTCTGGTTGGTTCTTCTAGTAAGCATCATAGTCACCAGCTGTGCATTATAGTAACCAGCCATTTCTAGGAGACAAACGCAACTGCAACAGGAGCTACTATCTGGGCAACCGAAGTGCACTGACTGGGCAGCACTTACTATGGCACTTTCAAATATTAATACTCATCTTCTCTGAAGCATGGAGTTGCCAAACACAGAAAATGACTCAGCTGTGCTCTTTGGAGACTAGGAAAATCCTCTCCTGCTGCATGCCTTGCCTCTTTATGTTGTTCTCAAAATGATATTTCAATAGCCAGATCTTGCCATTCTTCATTTACTGCCTCTAATTAGGATTCCAGAAAAAAAGAAAGCTATAGGCTTGAGTTGCTGACATTGCTTCATAGCTTTTAGCTGCATAATTACTTGCCTTTTCCCTCTGTATCCTTTCACTTTGTCTGAAGCACTTAGGCAGACATACATACCCATACACATGCAACAGAATGCAATGGGAGTTCTCTCTCTTCAAACTAAACATAAATTACATAAGTTCTGAACTTCAGTGCCATCCACCTATTTTCTACATTTTTCTTTTTATGTCTTCCACAATTTTTTTTTCACATTTTTAAAACAGATCAGAGTTTGCTTCATTTATACCCAAAACTTAGGAACAAAAGACCTTTAATTACCTAGCCTTAACCCTCTTCTCTTTATAACTTCTTTCTAGAAACAGTGGGTGAATTCCATTAACTCAGCTTTCCCTTTGTCAGGTTCAGTTTTCTGCCTACTGACTTATACTCCTCTACTACACTTAATCTGTCATTGCTAAACTTGGCAGTGAGCTGCAGATTGCATAATCCAGTGAGCACAATTTAAACTTTGCCCCAGTGTCAGTTCCCAGTTTTGACTTCTTTCTCAATTTGTGTCCTACCTCTGCACTCTGGTCTCAGCCACTGACTTGGTTTTCCTGGCTCCCTAGCTAATATACAATTCTTAATAGTTATCTTGCTCAACTTCCTCAAGACCTGAAGAAGGCTGCTTAGACCTAGATCCCACAGGTGAACTGCAGCACTATTAATTGCTGATGAGACTTATCAACTCCATCAGTCCACCATATTATACCAGCTCCCATGTACATAAACACAGAAAATGACAATAAAAGTTTCCACCTTTACACCTCCAGCCCTTTCTCAAAAGTGTCTGTCTGGATATCCTGCAGGTACCTGACATATCCAAACTTGATCTCCTCACCTTATTTCATCTTGTTTGCTCCTTCTCTAATATTTCTTTCTTGATGAATTTCCTTCAGCCAAGCCAGTTATATTTTACTCCAGTAGCATTAGCATGACTGCAATAGTTTCCTCCTGTTTCCTGCACACATAATTCCTCCCAATTCATCTCATACTGCGCTATCAGAATGTTATGCTATCAGATCTCTAACTGATACTTTCCTCTTCAGAAATCTTCACTAGCATGCTGCTGCCTATAGAATAAAGTATGAGATGCTTCAAAGACAAGAAAATTCCCATCATCTTTTCTTTGAGACTACAATTTCATTTCTCATCATGGTTATTATGGTACTTTGTACTCCAGTAATATATATTCTTTTGAATATAGCAGAAGAATATGTCCATCAGCACATTCTCCAAATGGACATCTCCTGCGCCCTATGGGTCATGATTCTGTCTAGATCTACAGGGTGGATATAGCAGGAAATAGCAGTAGCTCAGTCCCACAAGGGATACAGGACACTGTCCACATCCACGACCTACTAGAACTTTGTGTGATACCCTATCCTCAAACTATTAGAAGTTTTGGTCATATATTTGCTATTCTGGTATTTATGGTACATTTTATTCTTAGTAATTCTTTACTATCATGGAAATTTTTTTAGTTGATATCTTTGTATACATTCACCTATTCAAATACTATGTGAGTACTCTGAATTGATTACAGATTTGTACATACCATGCACAACATTCTGGCGTCTAACTTGGATTCATGATTGGATTTGAATTTTGGAATGTTGTTTTGAAATATTTAATTTTAATTAATTCATATTTAATTATTTTTCTGAATTTTATTTAATTGTACCTTTTGTTTTATGGTTCATATTGTATCTTTGACTTACAATCTACTTATAAGACATAATATAGCCGGGCGTGGTGTCTCATGCCTGTAATCCCAGCACTCGGGAGGCTGAGGCAGGAGGATTGGTGCAAGTTCGAGACCAGCCTGAGCTACAAAAGTGAGCTCAAGGCCAGCCTCAACTGCATACTGAGACCCTGTCTCAAAAAAAAGAAAAAAAAAGACATAATATATTTTCTGTTAGTATCAGAAACTTTAAAAAGATACACACACACACACACAACAGAGATAGAATAGATATACAGCTACTTTTTCTTAGTTCACTGAGAGTAAGTGTTTGTACTAACAGTGTCTAGACAAGATATCAGGTCTGCATCTGTCCTCTAGCTACTATGAAGACAACAATATGCATGGTATTAATTATTGTAACCATCCTACTATCTTGTTTTGAAACTGTTTCATTGATATTTTATATTTTTTCTCATTGAAATGAATAAAAATTAAACAAATAATAAAAGTTTGTTTCATACGTAAGTTTTGAAAAACGTTTTATCATAAAAAGTTTCAGGCACACAGAAGAACACGATGACCACCCATAGGAAAATAAAGAAGAAGAAAGAAAGCCTGAAATAGGCTGGTCAAATAGCTCAGCAGACTAAAGCGCCTGCAAGTAGGCACAAGGGCCAGGTTTCAGTCCCCAGGCTCCCAGGCTTGCAGCAGTGGCCCTGCCCCCAGGGAGTGCCGAGACAGCAATTGAGACTGGGCGTTGTGGCACACGCCTGTAATCTTAGGTCTTGGGAGGCTGTAAACAGGTGGATCACCATGAGTTTGATCTAGTAGTGAGACCCTGAACACCCTGTAGACCCTTCCCTAAAATACAAAAAATAAAAAAAGGAAACCTGAAACCTCAGGGGGCAGACTGTGGAGCTGGGACCTCACAGCAGGAAGCGCAGTCCTCCTGGTGCATTAGCAGCTCAGAAGTGAGAGTCCACTAAGCTAGGTTCCAGCTCCCTGCAGAGATCTGAGCAGGTACAAGGTCTGCTCTTGGAATAGATGAAGAAATTTGAAGTTCGAGTCAACTGCCCCAAGCAGGTGAAGAGCCATGCCTGGCAAGACTCTGATGGGAGTGGGGAGCAAAATGGAAAGGAACAAATGCCTTCTTCCTTTCCTGGCCTTCTAGTCTCCTTTAGCGCCTATTAGCAGAACAGAGGAGAATAGTGATTTGCAAGTTCTCATCCTAACACTGCTAAGTAGACCAAGAGAGAAGATATTTCCCACTGGTGGAAGTCCTTGTTTGCATTTGTTTACTTACTCGTCCTTCAGGCATTACTTCCCTGCTCCTAGATAGAGGTAGCCTCTCCCACTGCAAAGAGGATGTGTTTTATATCAGCAAATTCCACTGCACCTTTATCATGTCTTTACATATTTTCTCCTCTAGTAATAAATTTCTTTAGCTCAGAATGTATGTGTATAGGACAAGGCCTTGTGGGAGGTAAGAGCTCAAAAACTGTTTGCTGAATAAATGAATGAATTACCTCAAATTCACTGGCATTGCTCATCTTTAGTTGTAAATGTCTCCATATTTTCTTATGCTACATGGGCTGTAACTATCAGTTATTCAAAACTTATCCTTCAGGGTTCAGTTATACAGTAACTTAATATATAATGTTTAGAAAGATTGTAAGCATTTCTCTGAGATCTTATTTTTGTTTATGTCCCCTGCTAGCATACATGCTGTGTTAAAATATTCACATGATTACATGGTAGCTATGTTCACTAGACAAAATGCGAAGTCTACAAATTATGTTGCTATGAAGGAACATTTTTATACAAAATATATGGGATCATTTAACATAATTTTATTTATACAATAGAGTGATTCTGGTGGATCCTTTAGCAACTAATAGTAAAGGGATCTGAAGTGATTTTCTTTCCCTTTACTTTGAGCCTTTGTGGTCTCACGGTGGAGAGAAGAGGCTTTTCCTCTGGCCATTATGAGCATAATTTTAGGCCATCAGATGATCCTTCCTGTCCCTTCCTGCCCTCACAGTGTGTGTACTGCAAGCTCTACACAGGCCTCGCAAGCCAATCAGAGGTGGTTCTGAAGCCTCCCCAAAGCTGAAAGTTCCCTTTCTCTTCCATAAATGCGATGTCTCTGACCTCTATGACATTCAGTGCAAGATGCCTTCCAGAGCACAAAGCTGGCCCGCTTACCAGCTCACTAGAGCACGTTCTTGGGTAAGCTACCTTCAAACAGACCTCACACCTCTGAGTAGGACTCTAAAGTCAGTGGCTTAGGAAGGCTGAGTCGCTTTAACAATCATACCCCAGAAGAGAGCTCCAGGGAACACAAAGTTCGACGGACATTCCCTGATCAAGTGGGCCCAGAACTTTGTCCTTGTTCCCTATTTAGCATGGCTGTTCTTACTGTGCTAGAGTAAACGCAGAGAAAAAGTTTTGTTTGTGGTTTCTATGAGATGAGCAGGCATCTATACAGTCAGTCAAAATAGAAGAGAGCTAGAGTTCTTTCTTACCCCTCCCAATGAAGCATCTATATTTAATTTTACTGATCTTTGAGAAACTTATTGGGAGTGTGGCAGTCACAGAGAGACTCAAAGGGAGAACTTTTATGAATTTTGACAGATCTATGAGTATGAATCTTGGGATTTTATGTACAATATTAAGAAATATTTTCATGTCTCTGGCCCCTGTAGATACATGGGTTTATTTCTCACACTTAATTTTATTCATTTCAAATATGTGTGCACCCTTGAGCTAGTACCTCATTCTCTTCAGTACCATATCTTTGTAATGTGTTTTAAAATTACAAAGTATGCAAGTTTCTTCTTGTTTGTTTTTGTTTCTTTGTTTTTTTTTGTTTTTGGGTTTTTTTGTTTTGTTTTGTTTTGTTTGTCTTTTTGAGACAGGGTCTTGCTGTACAGTTCAGGCTGGCCTTGAGCTCAGTTTTGTAGCCCAGGCTGGTCTCGAACTCTCACCAATCCTCCTGCCTCAGCCTCCCAAGTGCTGGGATTACAGGCGTATGCCACCATGCCTGGCTACAAGTTTCTTCTTGAAACAAGCAGAGCTTTAAGGTTCAACATAACAATGTTACTTTCTACCAACTGTAACGTTATACTGCCACAGCATAGTATTGTTATAACAATAATCAGACAGTACAGGAAATAGAAATGAAAGACCAGAGACAAGCCCAGATAAATATGGACATTTGTCATTAATAAAAACCATATCAAGTCATTGCAAAAAATAATTATTGGAAACTTGAAAGTGATTGAAGAAAAGATATAGTTGGGTCAGTGTATATTTCACCCTTCATACAAGAAAATATATATCAAATGGACCAAGAATTGAAAAACAAAGAATTTAAGGGCTGGTGAGATAGCTCAGCTTATTAAGCACTTGCTTAAACAAGCATAGGGAGACCAGGATTTGATTCCTGGTCCCACATTCAGTGCCGGCCCCACCCCTGGGCAGCTGGCCACTGAAACCTGGTGTGACGGTGCACGCCTGTAATTCCAGTGCTGGGGAAGCTGAATGCAGAGAATCACCACTAGTTGGACCTGCATAGTGAGACCCTGTACCAAATACACACACACACACACACACACACACACACACACACACACACACACATATGTAAAACATGTATGAATTATTTTACAATCCAGGCTTACAAAATTAACTATGATTCAAAATCCATACATAAAATAAAGACTGAAAAAAAATCTAATTATATAAAAATGTCCTCAAGGCAAAGCTCCATAGGTAAAGTTAAAAATAACAAATCTATTATACATACTCCTTTTACCTTGGGGTTTTTTTCTTGTAATAGCTTTGAACCCAAAGCCCTCACACTGAGCTACATCTTCAGCCACTTTTTAAAATTTCTGTTTCCCTTCTGACTTATCAGTTTCTTTTTCTTTCTGAAAATTTATTGTTGCTTTTCTTGAATGTTTTCTTGTCATAAAAAAAAGACATGGGATTGAGGAATCAAATAAGATGTATATGTATATGGGTTATGAGATGATATAACAGTGAAAAATATATCTTGTAATACTTTTAGATATGAAAAGGAAAGTAAATCTGAATTCTAGTTAAACTAAAAATGATCACATATGAAGTCATATATTCAGGTGTACTTAACTCTGAATTGATATGAAATTGATTTGTTTAATACATAGTATAAAGAGAAAGACTTGTTTTAGCAGTGCATATACTAAAAATAGAATAAAAATAATATTTTGTGGGATGGGCAATAGCTCAGTGGCAGAGAACATTTCTAGGCAGCAAATAAAAAATACCTTGTTTAATGCTGGAGAAAGTCACCTTTCCTTATTTAATTCCTCAGTATATTAAAAGTCCTCACCACCAGATAAGTTTATGAGTTCTTCAGCCAACAGATTTTTGTGTTACTAGAATACTAAAGATCTAAAAAAAAATATTTGATAGGGCTATTAAATACAGAATTTTAAAAATCTACAATTTATATTGAACCAAAAAATATCTCAAATCACTAAAGTATTCTTGAGCCAAAAGAGCAAAAATGGTGGTCTCACATTTCTCAATTTTCAATTATATAGTAAAGCTATTGTAATTTAAAAAAGCTTGAACTTATTCTGAAAATAAATGCACCAATCCATGGAACAGAATAGAAAGTTCAGAATTAAATCCAATTATTTATTGTTAATTGATTTTTCAGAATAGTACTAGGAATATATAATGGGGAAAAGACAGTCTCTTCAAAAATGGGGCTGAAATATGGGATATCTACATGCAACAGAATGAAATTGGACCTTAAGTCATGTACAAAAACTGAACTCAAAATTAATAAAAGACTGAATATAAGCCTGATACTAAAAAGCTACTAGAGGAAGACACATTAGAAGAACACCAACACATTGTTTTGAGCAGTGATATCTTGGATGAAATTTCAAAAGCACAGGCAGCAAAAATAAAAAGAGACAAGTATAAAATAAAAAGAACTAAAAATTTCTGTCCTTCAAAGAAAACAGCAAAGTAGAGAGACAATTCAGGCAGGGAGAAAACATTTGAAATCATACATAAATGACTACTATCCAAAATATAGATGGAATTAAAACAACTCAATAGCAAGAAGAAATAGTTTGCCAGCCAAATAGCTTAGCAGATTAAAGTACCTGTAAGCTGGTGCAGGGGCTGGGGGTTCAATCCTCGGGCCTGCTGTGCCGGTCCCACCCCTGGGTTGTGCTGAGGTGTCAATTGAGACTGGGCATGGTGGTGCACACCTGTACTCTCAGCTCTTTGAAGGCTGTAAATAGATGGACCACTATGAGTCTACTCTAGTAGTGAGACCCTAAACACCCTGTAGATCTCTCCCTAAAACATAAATGAAGAAGAAGAGGAAGAGGAAGAGGAAGAGGAAGAGGAGGAGGAGGAGGAAGAAGAAGAAGAAGAAGAAGAAGAAGAAGAAGAAGAAGAAGAAGAAGAAGAAGAAGAAGAAGAAGAAGAAGAAGAAGAAGAAAGGAAGGAGCAGGAGAAGGAGGAGGAAGAAGAGGAGGCAAAGGAACTGAAATCAGTGTACCAAAGAGACATTTGTATCCCCAGTTATTTTAGTGTTACTCAGTATAGTTAAGGTACGGAAGCAATGTTGGTGTTCATCAACAGATGAAGTGTAAAAGACAATATGTAACGCATACAAAATGTAATACTATATGAATGTAACTGTATGACATTAGGTTAAATAAAATAAGCCAGATATAAAAAGATAATGCAATATTATCTGATTTATATGTAAAATCTTTCAAAAGGCAGTCTCATAGAGCCAAGTAGAAAGTAGAAAGGAGTGGAGTGGGGTACAGAACTGGAAAATATTGATCAAAGAGTATAAAATTCCAGTAAGATGGAAGAAATCAGTTTTTCTGATGTATTGAGCAGAATTATGACCGCAGATAATAAAAATGTACACTTTAAACTTGACCAAAGAATAAATTTTGAACTTTCTTATTACAAATAAAAAAAAGGTGACAGGTATGTTAATCAGCTTGGGTTGACTCTGCAATGTATATGTAGATCAAGAAATCACGCTTTACCCTTTTAACTACTTGTCAGCTAAAAGAAAATAAATGAAACATGAGTAGGCAAAAAGAAAGAGTGTGGAAGGCCAGGAAAATAGCTCTGTGGCACAAGTGCCTGCCTGGCAAGTGCAAGGTCGTGAGTTTGAACCCTGGTCCCACCAAAAAAAAAAAAAAGAAAAAGAAACCTTTATTTGGGCGGGTGAGATGGTTCAGTGATCTAAAGCGCCTGCTTAGGAAAACTTAGGCAACTGCAGAGACCTCGGTTCAATTCCCAGCACCACATGCTGTGCCAGCCTTACTCCCATGGCAGGCTCAGCAGGCCATTAAATAAATAAATGAATAAGAAAGAAAAAAAAAGAAAGAAAGAATGTGGAAGAATTTAACATGGACATATATAGAACAATGCAGACAGTTTTAATATTTTATAGTCAAACTTATAATTTAGAAATATATGGTATCTTATTAGTATATGGTATACTGTATTAGATTATGGATTTTGTTGAAGGAAAAATTGTGATTTTTATGAACAAAATCAAAATTAATAGGGCTCTTTAATCTTTAAGTGTACTCTGGCCTCAACACTGTCACTCTGTGTGGACAACTGTTTACATTGTAGGACTGAGGAGGGAACCTGAGAGTGTGCTGCCCTTGAGCTGCATTTCCTCCTCCTGAAAGATGCCTTTTCTCTGGGTTCTGGGAACTGAACTCAGGACCTTGGGCCACAGAGCTAGATCCACAGCCCCCAAAATTCCATTTTTAAAGGGTCAAAGTTCTATTCAATATGAAGATAAACCAGATTTGGAAAACATACTACACTAAAAAAAATTTCCCTGTGAATTATTATATGTTCCAAATAATCATTACATATGATATCTAGTATTTGAAGTAGTTGAAAACTGGCTTACTTTTGTACAAAATACAGGATTTCACAAATTTTGTCTTGCTTTTTTCCAGTTTTGCTGAAAATTTACATTCTAGTTCTCTTCACAAAAGTAGAAATCATAAATACTTAACAGTAAGTATTACAAGGTATGCATTAACAGCATACCAGTATGCTGTTTTATTTGCGGAAGAAAATACTATCTTCTACTTTTATTGATGCATTAGGTACAATGTGCAGTTCTGTAGAGTCTTGAGACTTTTTTTACTACTTTTGATTTGGTAAAAATGTATTAAGCTATCTACCATGCTTTCCTTTCCTAACTGAATAAACTGCATCAAAGAAAAGTGAACCACAGCAAAATAAATAAATAAATAATGAAAAGCAAAATTAGGTAGAAAAGGTGTTTCAGCACAGAAACCCTGCATACAACCATACAAAGTGTTTATTTACAAAAATGGTGAATGCTATAGTTTATTAAAACTTCTCTAGATCCTAGGTACTGTTAGCACTTTAGAACACCACCTTACTAATGCTTCACAACCATCACAAGCAGTTGATGTTTGTGACACTCCTTCCTAGACAAGGAAAGAAGAACTACAGCCTGGGGCTCTATCAGTGCTCCATAGCCACAGGTGGTTCATAGAGAAGCTGTCATCCTAGCAGATGAAGCACCTCCATACAGCAGGGCTCCTAATAATTAATACTTTTAAACATGTGGCCTTTGCATGACAGTAAAGAAATAATAACAAAACTGTATAAATAAAAGGGAGACCTTTTATCTCCCTCACTTTATTTATCACTCAAGTAAGATTATTTTAGTTGTCATTCATCCTCTAAAAGATTTGGCTGACCCTTTTTCATCTCTCTCTCTTTTGTCAGAAGCAAACTCAATGTTATGTAAAAGTATGGTCACATTTCCCAAAGGCAGCATAGTCAGAGAAAGTCAGAAATGATGATGTGATCCTGGATATTCAATAGCCCTAAGCTAGACTTAAGTTTCAGGTGAAGTCACTTGTCTGTGCAGAGAAGTATCATTGCTGATAAGGGATTTTAGACCCTAGCTTCAGAATGCTGGGACCTGAGTAATGGTTCCAAGTGGTCCCTTAAAATCTGAAATGAGACCTTCATCTGAATTCTACAGTCATGGCCCTGAGGCTAAGAATAGGATTAATTGGCCCCCATTTGCAGACTTGGCAACCTTTGAGTGATGATTTAGGGCAAGCAAATTTCACTTCTTTTCCTTTAAGATTTGTGGAAACTATTCTTAATTTTGAAGGCCTTCAAAAAAAAAGTTATGGTATGATGATGCTTAGGTCTACTGGCATTATAATTTCAGAATTAATTCAGAAACTGATGTCAACAAACTTAACATTTTTCATAATATAGCATATGTAAAATATTACAATTTTTAAAAATAGAAGCTTTACCACTTCTCAAGTATTTTTAGTGAATTCTATGTAAGTAAAACTTGAACATAGAATTTGCAAAATATTGTGATAGGTTCTGTAATCTACGCTTTTCTACCTGGCTTTTTGCTGGTTGTTAAAAGCTTCATAAGGAATAAGGAAAAAGTTGAGAAAATGACAAATTAGAGAAACAACACCCTCCACAATAGTGTCCAAAAGATGAAATAGGAATAAATATAACAAAGGAAGTGTCTTAGTTACTCTTCTCTTGTTGCTGGGACAAATACCTGCCACTCAAAATGAAGGAAGGAAAGGTTTATTAGCTCACAGTTACTGGAGGTTTTAGTCCATATTCAGCTAGTCCAAGGCTGAGTGGAACAGGGCAGAGAGCATCCAATTCATGGAGACAGAACAGCAACATTCACGACAGAGGCAACTGACCAAAAAGGGGAGCAGAGAACAACAGCACTAGTCTGTCTCTCTGTCTCTCTTTAAATTACATCAGGCTCTCTGCCTTAGCCTGTCCACCTCGGGTCACACCTATAATTCCCAGCAGTACTCAGACCATAATCTCATCAGTATTAAAACACATAATCTCAGTGGATAATGGATCAAGTCTCAAATTCTAGAAGTCCCCACCCCATGACTCATGAGGCTTTGTGTGGACAACTAGACATAAACCATAACAGGAAGTAAATGATCAATACATTCAAAATTAAAGTACTTTTAGGACTGGGGAAATAGCTCCAGGGCACAAGTGCCTGGCTGGCAAGTGCAAGGTCCTGAGTGCAATCCCTCGTTCCACAACAAAATCAATCATTCAAGAAAGCAAGCAATAAATAAATAAAGTACTTTTTTAAAAAGATTGAAAAAGATATCAGAAAATGGAGAGCTTCCTTGATCATAGACAGGAAAAACTAACAGTAAAAATGGCCATGCTCCCAGAACTGTTACATAGATTTGGTGCAACCCCAATAGAAATATTACTAGCATACTTCATGGAACTAGAAAAAAGATTTCTAAAATCTTTTTGGAACCAGAAGAGACCTAGAAGAGCAAAAACAATTACCTATAAAGGCAAGGCAAGGCCAGTATAATCCCTTACATGAGTTTATACTACAAAGCTACTATGATAAAAAAAATAAAAGACCAGAGGATTAATGGAATTGATTAGATAATGCCCAGATAGCTCTGAACATGCTCAGTGAACTTATCTTTGACAAAGGTGCCAAGCACATTGACTGGGGAAAACAGACAGCTTTTTTTTTTTTTTTTTTCAGGACCAGAGTTCAAACTCACAACTTTGCACTTGCCAGGCAGGCACTTGTACCATGGAGCTATCTCCCCAGCTCCAACTTCTTTGATGAATGATGCTGGAAAAACTGGCTTTCCACATGCTGAAGATTAAATCTAGTCCCATGTCTATCACCATGCACTAAACTAAAATCAAAATGGATCAAAGACCTAAATATTAAAACAGAAACACTAAATCTTCTGGAAGAGAGAATAGACAGAACTCTTGAAGACATAGCTGTAGGAAAAGATTTCATGAACAAAGCCTCAACTGCATATTAAATAATACAAAAAATCAAAATCAGTTGCCAGGATCTCATCCTATTTGAAAGTTTTTACACAACAAAAGAAACCACTGACCAAGTGAAAAGATAGCCCAGAGAAAGGAAAAAATTAATATTTGTCCTTCAAACAAAAGACATATCTAGAACACACATAGAACTGGAAAAAATAAGATTCCCTAAATTTAAAGACCCTGTACAAAAATGAGAATCTGAGACAAATACATCATTGGTTATTAGAGAGATTCAAAATAAAATAATGCTGACATTCAAATTTCATCTCACTCCAAAAATAATGGCTGTTTTCAATAATTTAACCAGTAAGACCATGGATATAACTCAGTAGTACAGTGCCTGCCTGGTAAGTGCAAGATCCTGAGTTTGATACCTGCCACCAAAAAAAAAAAAAAAAAAAAAAAAAAAAGAAAAATCACCAGTAACAAATACAAAAGGGGAAATGGAGTAAAAGGAACCCTTTGCAACTACTTGTGGGAGTGTAGACTGGTGCAGCCACTGTGAAAATCAGTGTGATATTCCTCACAAAACTAGGATTAGAGGTCCCACTTGACCCAGCTATTCCCCTTCTGGGTATCTTCCTGAGAGAATTATAAACATCATACCATAACTATATATAACCTGAGGAATTGGTAATGAAGATTTTTTTAATATAATGGAATGCTACTCTGCTACAAAGAAGAATAAATTTGAGACATTTTTCAGTAAATGGATACAATTTCAGACCACACTCTCAAGTGAATTAAATCACACTCACATATAAACATTGCATTGTCTCCCAGATGTGTACAACTGGAAAAGTAAATAAAGATAGTGTGAATTGGAGGAAATTATTCAGAAGGAATAGAAGAATTAGGGTGGGGGAAGAGGGAAATGAAGGAAGGGAAAGGAAAATAAAATGAATTTTTAAAAAAGGATAAAATGTAAGGGCTGGCCAGATAGCTCAGTAGACTAAAATGCCTGCTCAGGAAGAGTGCAGTGGCCAGGGTTCAAACCCTGGGGTGCTGTGCTGGCCCCAACCCCAAGGTACTGAAACTGGGATTGGGACTGGGTGTGGTGGTGCATGTCTGAAATCCCAGCACTTGGGAGGCTAAAAACAGGAGAATCACTACAGTCCTATCTGTACAGTGAGACCCTATAGACCCTGTACTAAATATATTTTTTAAAAGTTTAAAGAAAATAAAAGGGATTAAATGGAAATAAAGCTCTGTAAATAAAGAGGCAAAGATAAGTTGAAGTGGGGAGAGGGAACTAGATTAAAAAAGATGAATTAAAACATATCACATATGGTTCAAATTTCCTATGATGAATATGACCATTACTTATATCTAAAACATACCACTAAACTTAATTTAAAAAGTTATGTACAAAAAAACGTTATGTACATATAATTTTTTTAAAGACAAAGAACTTGAAATTAACAGAATGACATCCAAGTTATTTGATAATTAAATTTGCTCCTATTTCTGTAGGAGGAAAAACTTGGAGTGGAATCTTCCACTCCAAGTATATTATTTGCATATTTCTATGCAAATAAATTGGTATAAGGATGAATTTTAATGGGCTCACACTTTATCTTTAAGATGTCATGATACAAATGACTGAAAATAGTAAGGAAATCATTGGGATGAATCAGAATCCTCTTTTTCCTATTTTTTGATAAATTAATTAATAATATAGTTTCTCACAAAAGGGATTTCAATCTATAAATCAGTTAAGCGGATGTGGAGCTCGATTTCCACCCCATTGCTGATTGCTAGTGTCTTGGCCTGAGCACTCTTCCCTTCTTGTGAATGTTTGCCTCCACTCCAGGACAGTGCATCACCGCTAATCCTGACCAGTGCAGGTATCTGTGTCCCTTAGATACTGTGCAGGTCAACTCCTCACAGCCCAGCTCATGTCCACTCCAGTGACCTCCAGCCAGCCTGGTCCTGAGATCTGTTCAAGTACAAGGTATTAAAGCATTTCTATTGCCTGCTTGAAGTTCAGCAGTGAGCTTCAACTCACTGCTCAGTTGCTTCAGAAACTTTTTAAAACAACTGCTTTATCTCTAACACATCTGTAGATGGGTGTCAAGGAGGAGCCATTCAAGATAGTCAGAAGCCACCCAAGCATTATTTTCAAAATCAAAACACTTTAACGATGTTACTCATGGGACACTGTCTCTAAGCCTGTGGGTCATCAGATGGAGTTCTCTATCAAATTCAAGAGCTCCTTCCCCAGTGGTCACAGAAGGAGGAAACACAGAAAAGGGAAGACACAGTGTCTATGAACTCTGAAGGCTAAGCTTGAAACCTACCTCAGGCTCCTTTCACTGTGATCTCAAAGACCCATTTCTCTGAGCCTCAACATGTAAGTACTTCAGTATGAAGTAGGAGTTTAATCAGTAACTAAATGAATAAATGTCTCCCTGATATCAGTCTTTTAAGGTTGTACTTGCAGGTTTTTGTTGTTGTTTTTAATATATTTGGTACAATGTCTCACTATGCAGCTCTGTCTCATAGTGATCCTCCTGTTTTCAGACTCCCCAGTGGTGGGATTATAGGTATGTGCCTATAATGCAGGGTCTTTGTTTGGCATGTCTGGAGTCAGGGCTGGTGCAGCTTGTGAATACCGGGATTGAACCTTGGTTGCTGTGCTTACCTAATCAGGCACTTATTGTGCTGAGATATCTCTCCAGACCTTGTACCTAAAGATTTAAAAGCTATTTTCTCTCACTGTATTTTCCTGTGCTCTATATTTTCAGTCTGGAATTACCTTTGCCCTTGTTTCCATCATTATACCAGGTTAACTACTAGCTGAGCAGAGTAATGTCTCCTGACAGGAGCTTGCTACCCAAAGCACATTCAGCTGATGTAAGATGCCCCTTTCAAGGACTCTATACTGGCAACCATCTCAAAATAAATCATGCAGTATAATCTTGTTCCCACTTGTATCTGCCTGAAAGACTGTGAGTTCTTTTGGACAGAGAATGTGTTTTATTTCTTTATTTGTATACTCTGCTTGGAAGAAACCTAATCTCTCAATGTAGAGAAAATTATTATTCTCAGCAAAGCCCTCTTTCTTATTTTTCATTTTACTTATTCTTTTATATCTCAATAACCACCACTTAGGGTCTTTCTCTGTATAATGTGGTTATATGTCTCCTTTGTTCTAATGTGGCTTTCCAGCTGAGTTATGTTGTTTGTATATCTTCATTACTTAATATCAATAAACTCATCCATTTTTTGTCAATAGCACATGATACATTGACTGGTACTTGTTTGATGTTTAACAAGCCAAGTGGAATAAATGGAAAGGAGGAAAGTAAAATGCACTAAAGCAGAAGTCTTCTTTTACAAATAGAATCATCAGCAAATCATCAGGAAGATTATATACCACAACAGGTAGAATTCATCCCAGGCATGTAAGGATGGTTCAACATATGCAAACCTATAAATGTAAAACCAAAAAATGCATTATCAACTCAATAGATGTGAAGAAGGCTTTGACCAACTCCAACACTCATACATGATCAAAACCCTATAGAAAATTATAATAGATGACCTCTACCTCAATCTGATCAAAGCCATCTATGATAAAGCAATAGTCAACATCATTCTAAATGGAGAAAAACTGAAAGCCTTCACTCTAAAATCAAGTACAATACAAGGATGTCCACTATCACCACTCCTATTCAATATAGCTCTGGAAACATTAGCTAGAGCCATTAGTCAAGAGAAAGAAATAAAAAGAATATGAGTAAATAAGGAAGAAGTTAAATTATTATTCACAGTTGACATATACTCTACACGGAAGACTTAAGAGCTCCACAAGGAAGCTCCTAGAATTAATAAACAAATTTTAAAAATTCAGTAGCATAGCAAGTTACAAAGTCAATACTCAGAAGTCAACAGCATTCCTTTACATAGACAAGAAACACACTGAGAGAGAAATTAGAGAAACAATACCCTTCACAATATTATCGAAAAAGAAAGAAATATTTAGGAATTAATTCAACAAAGGAAGTAAAATATCCATGCCAATGAAAGTTACAATTATCTAAAAAAAGTCATTGAAGAGTATCTCAGAAAATGGAAAGATATCTCTGGATAGGAAGAACCAACATTGTGGAAATGACTATACTCCCAAAATTGTTACACAAACTTAACACAATGCCTATCAAAATACCATCAAAGTACCTCACAAATCAAATGTTTTCTTAAAATGTATTTGGAACTATAAAAGAGCTGGAGTAGCAAAGGTAGTCCTGGGTAACAAAAGCAAGGCAGAAGGCATTACAATTCCTGACTTAAAATTATACAAAGCTACTGTGATGAAATCAGCATGATACTGGGGTGGGGGAGAAACAGACCTGAGGACCAGTGAAACAGATTTGAAGATGCAGATACAACTACAAACACATTCAGCCACCTTCTCTTTAACAAAGGGGCCAAACATGTTCGATGGAAGATAAATAGCCTCTTTAACAAATGGTGCTGGAAATGTAAATTAAAACAACAATGAGATACCACCTTACCCCAGAAAGAAAGGCTGTCATAAGAAATCAGCTAATGACAAAAATTCTGGAGAGGCTGTAAAGGAAAAGGAGCCTTTCTTCACTATTGGTGGAAATGTAGGTGGTTACAGCCACTATGGAAATCAGTAGGGAGACTCCTCAAAAACATAGGATTGAAAGTCCCATTGAACCCAGCTATTTCCCTCTGGATATTTCTCCAAAAGAACTGAAAATATCATACCACACTGATATATGTGCACTCATGTTTACAGCAGCACAATTTGTCATAGCCAAATCTTGGAAAGAGCCAAAATGCACCTATGGTATTTTTATACAATGGAGTGTTACTCAGCTATAGAGAAAGACAAACTTGAGGCCCTTACAGGTAAACAGATGCACCTAGAGGCTGTACTCATATGTAAAATAAATAAGACCCACATGAGTAAATATATTGTCTCCCTAGTGTAAGAACCTGAAAGAATAAATAGTATCTGAAAAAATATAATAGATACAGTAAACCAGAAAGAAACCGAACATAAGGAATAAACAATGAAAATGAGGGAAAGAAAAAAATAATAGAAAAAAATGAAAGGGAAAAGTCATTCATGTGTATATACAGGATAGCTGAGATGCTTGTACTACTAATTGTATCTGTTCTTTGAAAATAGTGGTTGATGTTTAAATTTTTCACTTTGACTAACTCTATATGCTAATATCTATAATCTAAATGACTACATCAAAGATAGCAATGTCAATACAAAAACTATGGCTAAATACCTCTCATCTTATTCTTCTCAATATGTACCATTTCTTACCAATTATGGTTATACTCTCTTTAAAGTGAGTTAAACAATAAAAAATAAAGAAGAAATTAAGGTTTTTTGAAAGCAAGTATTAACATTCACTATTTGTCCAATCTTTCATATGTATATCTGTTAATCTGAGCAACAGATTTGACAATAAAAATGCATAATATAACAGCAATTGTTAATTTGCTTTCTTGTTATGACAATCCGTACCATATGTATTGTTGTATGTTGCTATTTTTCTGACTTTGTTTTTGCTGTTGTTTTCATTTTTACCCTTTAAAACAAAATATAAAATTAAGAAAAAAGCTTTATTTTTATTACTTTTAATAAGAAATAACAATGCGACAGTTTCAAAACACATTAGTAGTACATGCCCAATAATTGATACAATGCATATTGTTTTCCCCATAGTAGTTATACAGAGCACAGGATGCAAACATTGTAATTATTCTAATCATTATTGGTACAAAAATTTCTTCTCATCATACTAAGAGAAAGTAGTTGTGTACATAGTCCAATATTCCATAGTTGTAGTGGGTTATTGGCAGAACAGGCAATGTGGGAAGCTGTTGATTTAAGCCTCTTACAGCTCAACATACTAATCTAGCTTTACTTTTTATGCTCACAGTCAAACTTTTCTGCTGGATGGTTAAGGGCAAGTTAAAGTAAGACCTGTATAACAGAACATGTAATCTTTGTATCTCCCAAGGTCAGTCAAATCTCCTCAGGAATTACCTTGAAACCATGTACAGTGCTTTGTAGAATTATTGTCAGTGTCAGTCATCTAGGTGAGTCACGGCCATTGCTTGACGAATTTGCTCTCTGTGAAAGCCTGAGAGAATGTTTTCTCTCTAGGTGACTTTTCTTAGGCACACTACACATTAGCAATCCCTACCTCTGTGGCCCCAAAATCTCCTTGAACAGAAAATTTGGGACATCACTGAGTTATAGGATGTTACAGCACAGGTTCTCTTATGTCCTGAGTCCTCACTGATCTTGAAGGAATAAGGCTATCCTTGTAGCCCTTCTTTTTCTATAATTTTTGGTCTGTAAACTTATGTTCTTAATCCTCCAGAAGAAAAGCTTAGTGATACTATTATTCTATAACATAGGTACTTGAACTTAACATCACTGTCTTTCTGAATATTAAACATCTTAGACTTGATGTCTTAGTTACTTTTCTCTCCTTGCTGAGACAAATACCCAGCACACAAGCTTAGGGAAGGAAAGGTTTATTTAGCTCACAGTTACTGGAAGTTTCATAATTTAAAGCAGCCTACATTACTAAATTACATAGCAAGACCTTGAGACTCTATGCCACTGTGTCCAGGATGATTCACTGCATACCTCTAAGAAACTGCTGCCTAGGGGATGGGGGACCCTCTGATGGTGGTGGGTGCTGTCAGTTTGATGGTTCATGCCTCTCTTGGCCACGCCCTCTCAAATCCCGACCCTGGAGCCTCGTGCTTTCACTTGACAGCCCCATGATTTACATAAGGCTCTAGGGGGACAACTAGATACAAACCACAACACTTGGAATCAATATTTTCCATCAGTTATTGATATTCTAATACATCCCTTTAGAATGTGATAAAAGCAGTTACACATTTTTTACACAGAAATTTAGAAATCTAAGCATATACAAAATTGTAGCTGGTCAATCCTATACCACTTTTCCTTATCTCTTACTCTCTTTTAACACTCTCTGTGTAATAAATAAATAAACAAAAGTTCTGAAATAAGAAAACAAATAAAATAAAAAATTCTTTAATACCCTCTGTGCATCTATGTTGATAGCAGCATAATTTTTTGGAAGTTATAATATGTTTATATTTAATATAATACTAGACTTCTCGCCATGGGGATTTCACTTAGTATTAAAGTTTTTTTAATTACAGTATTTTTTTCCATTTTGATGTCAATATAAAGGTTTTGTTAAAAAAAATTAACACTTTTCATTTCTTCAATAGTAGCTATATGGGATATATTTTTTTCTAAATTTTCTCCCCCAAAGATAAAAATTTCAATGTTTGCTATTTGAAATCTAAGTACAATATTAACTTGAACAACAAAATAAAAATCTGAAAACATGAAAGAAAGATTACCCAGCACTCGAGGAGGCAGGGAGTGGAGCTAAACACTGGTCATTTAGGAAATTCTGGGCAAGAGCTTCCCTATTTCTATTGCGTGGGTTCCGGGGATTCTGAGACTATGAGCTACAACTTATCCATTTTAAAGCCATCTTTACATTTTTGACCTGTTTTCTAAGTAATAAACTATTGGCTGCATTTTTCAGTGTATTATTTGCTAGGAAGGAAACATTTTTTTCTCCCACTTAACAAATACTGATTTGCTTCCCTTTTCTGGGAAACAAGAATGTGAAACCCTCTGTACACTGTTTGTTGGTAACTTCTAGAGACCAAAGTCAGGCAGGGTTTCAATAGCACGAAGGTTTTCAGAGTCAAGTCTGCTTGAGCAGACCCTTAAAAATCACATCTGTCCGTTTCTCTTCCGTGCATACACCCCTAAGCAAGCACAGATCCCCGTGATGCTGAGAACCACACCTAACAAGAGAGCAATGGCATCCCCAGCTTCTACTGCTTCAACAGCAGGCAGAACCAGAAGTACAGCAACGAGGACTAAGAACAACTGTGTGGAAACTGAGGTCATGACATCCGGGTCTTGAAGGCGGGAGCTTCCAAAGAAAGGATCTATGTAAAGTTGTATCTGGTTTGAAATCCTCCCTTTGCGGATCTCCCGACGCTGAGGCTAGGAGATTACACGGGACACGGCCTTCCAGGAGCAGCCTAGCAGCATAATTTGTGATGGCCAAATCTTGGACACAACCGAAATGCCCATCATCCAAAGAGTGGTTGAACATGATGTATTTTTATACAATGGAATATTACTCAGCTAGAAGGAATGAGAAACTAGATGACTTCATATATAAGTGGATGTATCTTGAAGTTATACTCATAAGTGAAGCAAACCAGACCTACATGTGTAAATATCATATAGTCTCCCTAGTGTAAGAACTCAAAAGAAGAAATAAAAATGGGAGAATGGAAATCAAGAACTTAAGGATTAAATAATCAAGAGACTATAAGCAGAAAAGATAGGAAAGAAACATGGCAGGAGCAAAACCATGCACTTATACATACAGGATGAATTAGACAATGGTCCTAAGAACCTCCAACAGGTTTTTCACACTAAGGATAGCAATGTGTAACACTAAAACCATGCTTGGAATGCCTGTCATTCTGGTCTTTTAGATGTGTGCTTCTTCTAATGTAATTTCAGTTATTGCTATATTCTCTCTCATGTAAATGGTTGTTTTACAAGAAAACAAAAAAGACTTTGTTTTATATGTGAGAAGCATATAAAAGCATTTTCGGGCAACCTATTCCTTTTTGATCTACTAGTGCAACTAGACACTAGATAATACAGAGCTATTAGTCCACCTTGAAGGAGCTGCCCGCCCAAGTACTCATTTAATCACACACAAAAAATGTGATTCTAACTGAGTTCAGTGAGGCCTACCTAATAAATACCATATTCTTCCGTTTCCATCTAACCCTCTGCCATCTCAGATTCCCAAGAGGTCTTGTACTGGCAATTAAGTTATCAAAGGAATAACTAATGACTTCGTGTTAGAGCAGTCCCTCCAACAACCACAATATATTCTGAATTCCTCCGAAGGGTTCTCAACTACAGAGTCAGTTTTCCCCAAAACATTAACTTCATTAACTCTGGTTCCAGTCCCTTGCAATGATTTTTATTGAGTTCAGCCACCAACCATAGAAACTGGGCACTTTCCCTGAGCCTCTGCTACTACTGGGCAAAAATCAGCCCTACACTACCTTGGTGGTCCTTTCCCATGATTCCCTGAATCTCTTAGAACCATAAGCCCAAATAACAGCTCTGCCTGACTGTCCTTAATAACAGAGTTTCTCCTCTGAACTTTAAAAAAGTGTGTCTTGTCCTCTGAATAACTAATACAAAGACAACAATATATTAACAACAATGTATTAATTATTATAACTGTCCTACTAACCAGTTCTGAAACTGTTTCATTGCTATTTTATCTTTTTTTCTCATTAAAATGAATAAAAATTTAAAAAGAAAAAGTGACCACTCATTCTCAAGCCTTAGACGACTTAACTAAATTTGATTTCACATTTAGAATAGTTCAACTGGAAAACTTCTGTGGTTACTGCTATTATAAAATTCATATTCTCCATAAATGAATAGACACCATCACAGAAATAACCATGGACTGGAATAAATGAAGATCTGTAGTGTCATTAGTGGATCATTCTAAATTGAACCCTGTTTATCTAGCTACATTGGTTAAAATAGTTAACACCCCACCCTGTAATTTAAAGCAAAGAACACGAAGACATGAAAATGACAGAAGGACTAAGATACAACTTACATCATTTTGGTGGATTTAGCCCTTTTATTATTAGGCTATTTTCATTGCTTTACAATGCTGAGTCTCCAACTCTTCAAATAAATCCTTGTTTTTACTAGGTGTGAATAATGACAGGATTTAAATGTCACTGAGTCTTGCTCATGCAGACTCTGCGGCCCACAAACCAAGCTTTCCCGTCACCAGCCACTAACCATGCCAAAGGACCTATAATGTTTGGTTACATCCTAGGGCCTGCCCACAGACTGATACTAGAATTCCAACCTCGGCCATGGATATTTTAATTGATAAGAAACCTAACATCCTATTAACCATATGCACTTAAATCAGGTAATATCATTTGAAACCTATGTACAACAGAACCTCTCTCAGCACCCACCCAGGAAGAACTTGATACTGCTGACAGCTGTGAGATCCAGCTGCCCTTGATTGAAATTTCAATCCTACCAATTCAATTCCACACTTTGGATTAACTAGAGCAGTATCTTAGGTTAACATCATCTTGTTACCTATAGAGCCACAAAGTTCTTGGCTCAAGAGACATTTGCAAGGTGAAGTCCAAGGGCTCGACATGGCACTCAAATTCTACAAGCGGCTTTATTTATTATGACACCATAGATCAATAAAAACATGTCCCCCACGTGGGAAGGACAGCCCACTCACTAGCACACCACCTCAGCCTCATCACTAAAGACCATTCCTCCATCACTAAAAATGATCTCCTCTCTGGGAAGAGAGTTGTCCTCTCCTCCCTGCCAACTACCAGGCATGTAGCACAGAAATGCAGCATGGCAGTGTAGTACACCAGAAGCTGGAAAGCCTCATCACCACAGGAACCACAGGCCCTTGGTTTTACAGTAACTTATGAAATTGCTGAGCCCGGTGTAAAAGGAGGGTTCTACCAAATGGGAGCGGCTTACTAGACTTTTATGCACTCTCTCCTCCTATTGTAAAACTCTAAGTGCTCTCCTGAAGACTGTGATTCAATTCTGGGTCATGTTAAGTTTAATCCTCAAGAGGACAAACTCCAGGATCTCTATAATCCTGCCAAGATGCAGATAACTGCTAATATCACTCACCTCTCCCACCCACAGGGTAAACACACCACAGTCTCCACACTATGTGCTCTCACACTGTGTATGGGAATTCACACAAATCACTCAGTGCCTCCATTTTATTTACCTCATCCTTCTCCATTTTCAGATCCCCCACTTCCCTCTCAATTGCTTCTGTCTTAACCAAGTCTACCACACTTGTACTATAAGAGACTACACGCAATTAAAATGCAAAACCACACACCACACATGTGTCTAGCTGCCTGCCTTAGAGAGGGAAAATAGAAATAAAACCCTCTTCAAAATGGTCCTGTTCCTGTATATGGGGTGCCCTCTAATGGCAATTGGAATGGCTCTCATGATTTCTCAGTACATACAAGCAAGCTACCAAGTGTTATTAACATATGTCCAGCACAAACTTCTCTTGTGCTCTTCAGTCACTTCTATTAACATCAGACACAGCTTTCCTTCCTGAGGACAACTCCTCAGCTCTCTACCATAGCTCAACACATAGGGGCACACATCTCCCCTTCTTCATCCTTTCATTATCCTCAAACCAGAAACCACATGGATGCGTTCTGATCTTTCTTGGCCTTCCCACTTACAGAGATTTTTTTCTTTTTTAAAATGTATTTAGTACAGGGTCTGCAAGGTCTTACTATACAGATTCGGAATCGTAGTGATCCTCTTTTTTTCAGCCTCCCAAGCACGGGGTTTTTATTTATTTTTTATTTATTTTTTTTTTTTATTTTTTTTTAATTTTTTTTTTTTTTTTTGTCTTTTGGAGACAGGGTCTCGCTATGCAGTTGAGGCTGGCCTTGAGCTCACTTTTGTAGCCCAGGCTGGTCTCGAACTCGCATCGATCCTCCTGCCTCAGCCTCCCAAGTGCTGGGATTACAGGCGTGCGCCACCACGCCCGGCAGCACGGGGTTTTTAGGCAGGCACCATCACACCCAGTCTCAGTCTCTGTCTCAGTGAGCCCTAGGGGCTGGGCCAGCAGGGAACACCAGGGATCAAACCCCAGCATTTTAGTCTACTGAGCTCTGTGACTAGCCCTTACATAAATGTTAATTACGCTTCTTGACCTCAGCAAAGTACCACTGATATTTCACATTTGTGCCTATAATATCGGAACCAAGCAGTATGCTGGGACTCACTGGAACAAACACCAGGGCCCATTGCTCTAGTGCAATAGTTAAAAATAAAAATAATTATTTTTTAAAAACTACTGGCACTAGCTTATACATGTGTAAAATACAATAATCATTAAGTCTGATAAATTACAACCAGAGGACTCTGGTAAAAGTGGTTTCACGAAAGTTTTTTCATTAATTATGTATCAGTCAAATTAGTATTTATAGTGTTGATACTTCTTGTACACGTGTCAACACCACTAATCAAGGGGCCACTCTTAACAAGAAACCTGGACATAAAATTGTCATAAACTGGGCCAGTAAGATAGCTCAGTGGTCTAAAGCACCTGCTTAGGCAAGCTTAGGCAGGTACAGGAGACCACGGCTCTATCCCCAGCACTGCATACCATGCTAGCCATACCTTTGGGGCTGGCTGAGCTGGCAAAAAAAAAAAAAAAAAAGTCATAAAATCATAAATCACACCTTTAATGCTTTACAGTTCAAATGCAGTGCTACTGAGCACCTCTTGCCTTGCTACTTGCCATGGAGCCATGACAGATTAACTCTCCTAGCTAACTCAGAACACAGGAGAGGCCTAGTTATAAAATAACCATCAGGAGTTCTTCATTCCCTTACTTGGTCTTTCTCTTTTTACTATCATAATGAAAGTTATACTTATTCATTCAATGCTTAGAAAAATTACGATCATTCTTTAGTCAGATACCATATTCTTCGTAGGCTCCTACTACTCAAGCTACTCAAATACCCCAAACAGTTAATATGGCTCATGCCATATTAAAGGCTCAATGTTTATATAATATATATGTAAATATATATTATGTACATAATATATGTACATAATTTTATGTGTATATATATGTACATAATTTTATGTGTATGGGCTTTTTTTATTTTTTCATTTATTATGCTGCCTTGGTCTACTTTTGAGTCCATGGCTAGAGGCCAACCAGTTCCTTTCTTGAGTAGCTGATTAAGCCTACACCCCAACGAGCTCTCTTATCGGCTTTCCATATTTTGGCTTCACTAGGTACCTGTACTAATCGGTTTGGGACCAGGCAACAGAAAACTAAGGACAACCCCTTTCCTCTGGAGCCCGCCAAAATTAATCAAATCAATCAGTTCATAGGGAACTTGGGAACTTGAGTAACTCAGCTTACTGTGGAGAAGCTATTTCCCATAGCTGCACTCCAGCTGTGATACTGTGGCCTCAGGTGAGGCTGGCCAGCAATTTGAAACTGTAAGTAATAGAGTTCTTCTTTTATTTAGCCAAGGGCTTATGTATTGTGTCTAGTCACCAAGAGAATCTGTATATCTTACAAAATTAGTTTTATTAGTGTCTCAATGTTGCAAAGTATATTAGTGTCTCAATGTTGCAAAGAATTAGTTTTATTAGTGTCTCAATGTTGCAAAGTACACTTTTTTCTAAAGTTTTTATGTTTAACAAATAAATAATTCTGTGGATATGTGCAGTTTTTCCTCATGTTCTTTGGCCTCCGGCTCCTCGTCGGATCTCTCCTCTTCACTCTGAGCTTTGGGCATGGGTAGGCATCGGGGCAGGATCTCAGCTTCTTACTTTTATTTTGAGGCAGAATCTCACCAAATTAGGACGTTGCTTAGGTTATGCTAGAACTGTAACCTTTCTGCTTCACTTTCCCAAACTCATCCAACATTGTTAAGACTTTCCATTTGTTTGAACCATTGCTCTTTAAAAAAAAGAAAAGAAAAAAATAAAGGAGCAACAAATCTTCTAAAGTCTTGTATGACACTACTGGTTATAAAATAGTTGGGCAGGGGCACAAGTGGAAATAGATGTGTTCTTGGTGGGGTAGAGATGGCACTATTAACTTTCTGAAAGTAGCCATAAAAGTCTCAAAATAAAGCAGTGCTTATCCAGTAGAGGTTAACACGAGACAGGTACCATGTTCCCTTTAGAGCTGTCTGTGGCTCTGGCTGCTTTATGTGTCCTTCCTTGGTGTGTCCTCATGATCTTAGCCAAGTTTCTCTCATTATTATTATCTCTGTGCTTTGCAGGCATGTAACGTGGAAGAGTACAGTGATAGGAAGCAAAAGTGTATAAGGCAAATGCCTTAGAGCTGGGATTACCATGGAAATAGCAGTGCTTGAAGGGCTCTAGAAATATGTTTGTATTGCTGTATGTTTCTTTAAAATTTTGCAAAAAAAAAAAAAAATTTGCAAAATCCACAGCTAGTTGAACCCATTAACGTAGTCTCCAACCTACCGTTTTTGCCTCTGTCAGATGGTGCTAAAGAGGCTGCAGTTATTGGTGAGATCCGGACAGGAGAAACTGAGTTGAGATCGCCCTTAGTTTGATTTAATGGGATGTTCTTATAGTTGTGTCTGTATATGTATATGCAATTTATGACTGGCCACATTAGCATAACGAATATGCAGGACTAAAAGTCATCACAGAATGGCCTCACAGCAACCAGGGCCCAGGCTGTTGTGAAAGCAGTTGTGAAATATACATAGGCAGACCTAATCTACTGAAGTGATTTTAATTGCCAAATACGTAAAACTCTAGGTAGAAAATTTGGTTCTTATGCATTACTTCATCAGGAATGTCTCCTTTCTCGCAGTATTTGATAATATCTTATGTATATACACACAAATAAAACCTAATTGTGCTCTAATTTTTCAACAGAAGCTACAAAATTAAAGAATCTTGTGATTTAATGTATGAACTCTTAGCTATAGTCTAAACGTCTGAGGTGTTTTGTGTCTAATGTCAAATACAGTGAAATAAATTTTGACCAGGCTAGAGGACTGAATCACCATTCTGTTATCTATGTGATAGACAATAAAATGTCTTTGACATATGGGGAGATAAGGATTATGAAGTGGAACTATGGATAAAAATGTCCTATAGAGTTATGTGTGATCTTTAGTTAACATAACATATGTTATTTTTCTGTGTTTTCTGTTTTGTTTCATTTTTGGAGTTTAATTTCTTGAAAGTGTGGCTATAATGATTTCTTTCCTTGTCTTAATAGTTTGTTTAATCATTCATTTTTATCATTAATTGTGTATTTTATGGTAGAATCACACTTACACTTTGAGGGCACACAGTCCTGTGGCCTTACGCATTCTTACACTCTTGCACAACAACTGCCATCGTTCATCTTGATGTTTTTTCCTCTTCTAAAACTGAACCTTTGTACACACTAAGCAGTAACTGCCAGGGCAACTTCCTCTCCTCCACAGTGGGTGCTCCATCCCACCTTCACATCAGCAGGCTGTGATTGTCGCCTCTGTGTGATCCTCTGCACAAGGAGGTTGGCTGGAAACAACAGTTTCTCTGATGTTTAGACGTTGGCCTGTAGAAAAGGATGCACTTTATTTGTGTAAAGGAAGTTACTATGCAGCTGACACATTTGCATCAGGTTTCCTCTGATTTATCCTGAAATATATGTGGGAACAATGTGCGCTGCCAAGAAATGTGGAATTAGATTCCAGCCTCCAGCTATTATTTTAATTTATGAGAATGAAGTCAAAGGAAAGAATCACCAGCGCATCATCATGCCAGTCCGAAATGTCTCCAAGTTCTCAGATTGCACCAGAATTGCTGAACAGTTAAAGAATAATCCACACCACAAGAGTTACCTGGAACAGGTAACAATGGAGCAAATTCAGCAGGAGACAACCATGGATTCTGAAAAAGACATGAGCAAATTAGACAACAAGGAGCTTGCCAAAAGAAAGAGCATCATGGATGGACTCAGAAAAATCAGAAGGATGATCCAGATTTTGTGTATGACATTGAGGCTGCATTTGTACAGGATGAACTGCAGTCCCGCGGCTGAGACACAGAGTCAGAGGACAAGTTCTGATGCCAAACACACAGTTTACCGGGCCAGCATAGTGTCCATGTTTTTATGAAGAACATAGACTGAGTCTAGAAAAATCTATAAAGAACCCTAAATGTATAGGTGGGATCTTAAAACCTACTAACTAGGTAGGTGCATGAGAACTATAAGGAAAACCGTATAGGAATCTTCCAGCAAACTGATGGAAGAAAATACAGAAAACTTGTGCAAAGCTAATTGATACTTCTAAGCCACAAAAAAGACTAGAGAAAAATGCTTGATAAAGGCCAAAGATGATCAGAGCTTAGGTTCCTAGACAGTAAAATAGGGAAGTCATCTTTTTCAGCACAAGATGAGGTGGGGTTTTGCTTAGCCCTGTAGTGGAAGCATTTAGCTAGAAGGAAGCGTGTGTAGGATCCCACATGAGAGCAGTTAGAAAAAGAGGAAAAATGGTAAAATGACAAAAAAAAAATTCTTTTTGAGGGACAGTGGACAAATTATAGTTTGACAAGATCAGAGTGTTATCCTGTGTGTATGTCTTTATTTGTATTTAAAACTGTTTTATGTGATTAACGCTGGTGTGGAAGAGACTGCGATGTGCTTGGCAGCTACCAGTGGATATTCATGTTATGAAAAGCATTGGAATTTCACCCCTCAGGGTCAGAAAATGCACACTAGAGACGTTTTGAATCCTAGAACCTCTTCCCATAGATGGGAGGTTAATTGTCAAATTCATCAACAATACTACTGCCCACTTGTGCATGAAATTTGGAGATACGAAGAGAGAATCTGGGCTGAAGCTACAGCGCAGCAACACAAAACCTTCCTGGCAAAGACAAGGTCCTGAGTTTAATTCTTGATACTAATAAGAAAAAAGAGTAAAAAAGGATCTCTGTTTAACTACATCATCTGTGCACAGATACATTTGTTCTTACTAAAATGTTATTTCATTGGAAATGAAACATCTCCAATGTTATTTGTATTTTGTTATTTGTATTTGTTACTTATATTTAACACTGACCAACCTCTGTTATGCACCCCAGTCTACGTTTCCTACCTCTGTTATGCACTCGAATCTAAAAATGAAGTTCCACTTTCACTTTTGGTTAGGCATACACCTAAAAATAAGACTGCTGGAGGAGATAGTAATTTTGTGTCTAACTTTTGAGAAACTCGAACAGTAGATTTTCTCACACGGGCTGCCCCATTTTACATTCTCACATGCACCACACAAAGAATCTACCAGTCATTAACAACATTTGCTTTGGGGGGTTGGGAGGGTGTGCTTTGTTTGGTTGTTATCCTTTTTAACAAAATAGCTATCTAGTTGTGGTGAAGTATATTTTTTAAAGATGACACTCCCCTGCCCACCCCCCAAAAAAAAGCTTGTGTATCCCCTAGACTCAGGTCTGAACTTCCGCTCCACTCTGGTACATGGTCTGTTTATTATCTCTGTTTGATTTTGTTTCCTCACTCGCAAGATGACCATAAGGATTAACACACCTCTAGGACGGCTTGGTAGGTTTCATGAGCTAATATATTCATCTGTCAGCAGAGCACCTCCTGAGAAAATAGCAAGACTTTTCCTTACTGAGTTCGCATCTTTCTCTCATGTTACACTGGAAGTTCTTCACTGTTATTTTTAGCACAGCACCCAAGTCAGCTTCGGGACTGAGCCAAGGTTAGTGGTTTGTGACTGATGGTGCAGCTGGAAACAAGCTGCAGAACACAACAGGACACATTGTTTAATCCCAATGAATACAGGAATTCAGACATTCCCCAGGGAAGAGGAAGTGAAAGTAAATGTCAGCATCTTTTGCTCTGTCATTCACTGAAGGCAATTAAGTCCTTATCAGTGAAGTGTTTATTGTTCTTATTCCCCAGTGCACCTTCTCTTCTGCTCAGCAAATGGTTTTATTTTTCTCATTCAGTGGTAAGTCATACCTCTCTGGATGTTGCTTCAGACAAATATTTGTATTGGGTGGGCCTTACCTATCAAGGGCTGCGAGACCGTGGTCTGCACAGAGCCAGGCAAGACTCGCAGCACTCACAGGTCTTGCATGCTGCGCTGGCACAGCTGACCGCTGCAGGGATCTACATCTGACAGTACAGCCCGTGATATTCAGGCTTCCTCCTCCTACGTGGACTAGATGCAGATGCTGCAGGGTGACGGGAGAACTGTGATGTCAAGTTAAAATTCCTAGAAGTACCTAGAATAGTACAACACAATGTAGCACTGACAAGACCCATTTTAAAAATAACAAAGTCTTCTGTTTGCATCAGCTATACTTTCGTCTGTTTTCGTGTCTTGGTCTGTTAAAATTTGAGCTTAGTCATCTTGAGTACTGATAAAAATTGTTTCTGAGAAAAGTCCACAAAAATAAATAATAATTGAGAAAAGGAAGAAAGTTCAAGACGTGAATGAAAAACAGTACTTTTGTATACAGACATATTGTGAATTTTCATAAATTTTGGCCATACTCATCATATTCAGAAAGTTTCTAATTACCTATATAAATAAAGAGCACATGCACTTTTATGAGCAAGCCAGATAGACAGGCTATTAATGGGCTCCATTTTTTTATGTGTATTTTTTAGGGAAGGGTCTACAGGGCATTCAGGGTCTCACTACTAGATTGCACTTGTAGTGATCTGCCTATTTCCAGCCTCTCAAGAGCTGGGATTACAGGCATACCCACTATACTTAGTGTGTAGATTCCATTTTTATAGAAATGAAATAGGATATCTTTCTCTGACTACAGTCAAATCATCTTAAGGTGACCATAAGGATGCCATATTCTTTCTTTAAAAAAAATAAAATAGAACACAGCCAAGAAGCTAAAACTGTTTTTTAAAAAACTTCCAAGTTATAGTCCTACGATGCCACAAGTTTCTAAGTCTAAAGGGGTTTGATTTGGTTTTCTCTATGTTATTTTTCTAGTGATAACCACTGCCAGTGTGATTTCTATGCCCAAAAGGCTGAATGAAGCTTGCCTCACTGCTTCCTTTTACTGAGATAAAATAGACTTGGATTTTTTTAAAGAGAAGGGAAAATCATATAAGTAAACATGTAGAACACAAGAAGCACAAATTCTGAAGAGCTTATAGATTATAGATGCTATGCATAATGTCACTTGTTTTCCAGAAAACTTCTCTCCTTCTATACAGTTGCCTAGTCTGTCATGAAGTGCTCAGCTTCACAGGCAGCTGATCCAATCCATTTTCCTTGTAATTCTAGCCTCAGTCCAACAGGGCTGGGAGTTCTTTGTTGGTCAGTTATCATTTTTTATTACTGTGCGAGTTGTTGCCATGTGTGAGTTATTTCTCTGTATAACAGCAGAGCATTTGCTAGACACCTTAACCCCAGTACAGCCAAAGTCTAAGGGCCCCAACCGACCCATGGAACATTCTTTGTTGAACATTATTCCTGCTGTTTATGTACAGGTCCCAAACTGTAACAATTCTTAACTCTAAATAAATGGAACTTCTAATCAATGAGAAGTAGACTAGGGTACATAACAGAGGTAGGAAATGAATCAAGAACATCAAGATTGATCAGTCACAGTGTCATGTCTCACATTTATTTCCCTTCAGGTAGAGAGTTAGATTATACTTTTAAAAGAGAATATTACTTCTGTTCCCCAATAAAAAAAGGGGGGAGGGGAGTGGGAACAACCAACCATGAGCCTGTCTCTAACCAGTTCAACTCTGAGCATCTGGAACACGAGTATCTATTTTGGTATAAGAGACTCAGGAAAACTGCTTGAGCCAAAAAAGGTCTACCTCAGTGGTGAGGACCAGTCATGATATTCCATTGCTGGAAATACATCCCTTTACTAAGGTCTTCTGTGTTTCAAATCACTATATAAAATATAGATAGGATTAAAGAAATTCCTGGCATTAATGTTCAATTATAAATTTCTTTTAAGATGATTAACTAGCCAAAGTTAGGCAACTTGACTGTGAGACAGGATGAAGATGTCCTAGGGGATGTCAGGATGGTCTCCAAAGTGGGACTGTCAAGAGACAGCATTAGGAAACATTAAACTTGGAAAAGAGAATATCGCAAGCAAGATGAAAACTGATACAAAAAAAATGAGGTAGGAGGGCAGAGCTATTTCATGGATCTGTTGACTAACTGCAGTCTTGACCTCTGGTTTCACTGAAGTAAGAGCATTCACAAAGTAAACATGGTATTTAAAAGTAATATCTGTGATGGCCATGCAATTGCAATGTACAGTTTAACTAGAACCTGGGAGAACTTCTAGGGGAAGAGCCCAGAGATCAGGGTCCAAGGCTGCAGGAGGTGGAGAAAAATAGCTACTTGCTTGGCAAACTGCCTGGGTGTCTTGGTCTGCCACATAAATACTGCCATCAAATCCAAGCAGCAAGAAAAACTTGTGCTGATCATTCTTGGAAAAAACACATGACCCAAATTCCTTCCCCTGAAATTCTGTGCAAAAGTGTGGAAAGTCTGATCTAGTCCTGGCAGGTAAGGTCTCTGGAGGCACAGTGGTGGCAAACCTGGAGCCTCTTGTGTTCAGTGCACAGCTCTCAGATCCCCTGGAAGGGGGCACTGCATACCAAAGATAGTACAAACTTATAATTTCTCAAAGTTTTCTTTCTTTTCAAAACACAATTTTCTTTTCTCCCCAAAAATGTAATTTTAAGAAAGTTGAAGGATCAGTCTTAAAAAAAAAAAAGAAAAAAGAAAAATTCACAAGCATATACTATCCAAGTCAACTGCCTCAGTCACAAAAAAAAAAAAAAAAAAAAAAAAATGTTGCTGCTGCTGTTGTTGTTTGGTGGTACTGGGGATCAAAGTCAGGGCCTTGCACATGCTAGGCCCTTTATAATAATACAATTATTATAAAGGTGTTATATTGCTTTATTTAAAAATAAAGTTTCTACAGGCTTAAAGAAAGTGCCACAGCTAAAGACAGCAATCTTCTTATTCCAATGTAATTTATACGTATTATGTCTTCTCTTTCTTTGCTTTCAATACGTCCTGGTCTTGGGCTGGAGAGATAGCTCAACAGCTTAAGCAACTGCCTGGCAAGCACAAGGTCCTGAATCTGATCCCCGGTACCACAAAAAAAAAATTTATTAATTCTAGTTTTACTTTTTTTTCTACCATGAGTAACTAGTTAGAAAGTTGCATAATTCCTTTAGAAATATCAGTCACTTCTGACAAAGAATATAAACATAAAACAGTGATTCTCTAAGATTTGGCCTTAGCCAACAGCATCAACATTGCTGAGAAAATTTGTAAGAAATGCAAAATCTCAGCTTTCTTCCTAGGCCTCCTGAACTAGAAATTCTACAGCACAGCGGCAGGAGCTGCTCTCCACAGCCTTCTGGGTGATTCTGAAGCCTGCTGATACCTGAGAGCCATTGACCTACAAGCGCAATGCAGTGATGTTCTGGTGCTTTAGTGGTTAACCCTAGGTTTTTCTTTTTCCAATCTTTTAATTTGAATATTTTCTCCTCTTACACCATAGAGTTAAAGATACCCACCACTTGACTTTTAAAACAAGTACATTTTTCTTCCCTCATAGGACTGTAACTCATGTAGATAGCATAACATAAAATAAACACCCCGTGTGCTCATCAGGTTCGCAGATTTCCAACTCATAAGGCAATAAAACAGTATTCAGAAAGGTGTCCAGCTGCTCTATTGATATAATATGCCAGTAGACTCGAGATTGCAGAAATACATTTTTCTCTTACAATTTAAATATAAGCTTTTAAGAAAAAAAATTATATGACTATTTAAAAGTAGTATATGCTCATTGTAATGTGTTCAAACAACACAGATGTAAGTGAAAGGAAAATCAGCCATCTCTCCCTTCCAATCATCTCCTCTTCAAGGCAACAAATGTTACCAAATGATGTTTATCTTTTTACTCTTATTTTGCTGAGTGCATAAGCCTGTGTGTGCAAAAAAGAAAGCCTTATATACAAAATCAGGATCATATTATGCTATCGCTCTGAAATTTGCTTTCTCCGCTTGAAATATCATAAACACAGTTGCCTCGCATCATTTCATCTGCTTCTCCCATTTAGTTTTTATTGCCTGCTCTTACACTCTTTCACATATTGTCTTGCGTATATATTTCCAGGTACTCTTTTTAAAATTCAGGATTGTGGCATCCTAACGATGAGATTTTCGGAGTCCAAACCTCTGTCCACTGAATTTTAAAAAAATCTTTTATTTATTTACTTATTTGGTACAGGGTCTCAATATGCAGCTAGGACTCATAATAATCTTGTCTCAGCCTCCCCAGTGCTGTAGTCACAGGCCTAAACCATCACATCTACTTTCTGTGGCCAGAAAGGCAAACATGCCCATTATTGCGGGGCCAGTACAGTATGCAGGTCCAGGGACTGAACTGCAGTCCATGTGCTTGCTAGGCAGGCACTTAAACAACTGTGCTATGATCCCAGCTCCTGTGCACTTAAATTTAAATAAGTAGTGTAAACCAGTGAGTGTAAGGCTTTATGTTTTCTCACGTTACACAGTCAGTTTGCTTGTACACAGCAAAAGCTAAAGTAAAAACTTTGAATTTTGTGCTCCTGTTCCCTGTTCTCCCATCTTGTTGGTCCGCATTTCCCAACGCAGAGGTTATCTCAGGCATCTTTTATTTTGTAAGCCAAGCCAAAAATCTTTCTTGGAAATGGGGAAAGGTAACCCGTTGGTGCTCTGTGTGAGAAGGGCTTGGGGGCTTCCTCCCTCCTCCACTGTCCAGAATAACAGTGGCTCCACTCAGGCTGCAGTTTTGCTTCAGGGCTGCAGAGTGAACCTGCAAGAAGCAAAGTACAAAAAGGGAAACACAGAAACAAAAATTTTTTCCCAAAGGTTAAGAAGAATTTACTGGGTTCTGACAGTGAAATATCAGCCTGGCCTTCCCTGACTTCCACCTGAGTCTATAAAGAATGATGCCAACACCTGTTGCTCCCTAAGAGTACATACTTGGAAGGCTCCCGGGGCTTGCTTATTCTACGAGCTGAATCTTGTCAGCAAGGCAGCGCCAGGCAAGGAAGTCAGGGATGTATGGTTAGACTATCTTTCCAAATATCTTGGGTTTTTGTGGTCTGAATAGCCACAGTTGTTTTCCCTGTATTTGAAACTCCCATCCATCAGTGAAAGCTACAGTGAAGGTGAAGGGAAGAGGATTTTAAAATGTAAAGATGAATCAACCCTTTATAAATTCATCTGGAATAAAACATAAGCCAAAAGTATAAAGTGATTTGCCCCTTTTTCCAAGTGCTCATTTTAAAGCAAAAGCCCGATGTATGCATGAGTAAAGAAAACGGTGGCAGAGAAGCCTTAGCTTGCTTCCCGGCTGGGAATGTGAGAAATTCCTTTCACTATGACAATATTAGAGAGGCTCTGTCCAGCCAAGCTGGGTTCACTTTCTTAAGTCATGGAGGTTTATCAGGTCAGGCAAAGTTTCAGAAGCATTTAATCTTACCTTTCATCATCCATTATGGTAGAAATGAAACTCTCCATGTGTAGATTTATGTGCCTATAATTTTTTCATGATGCTCTGAAATGTAACACCTCTAAGCATTACCCCCAGGAAATCACTTATTTCAGGAAAATAGAAGTGATCTTTGCTCCTCAGTGTAGAATAGAGTCTATCAAGCAATTATTATAACTTCATTCTGAGATTCCTCACCCTTTTATAGATTAGTTGTGACGTAGAGGGTCACTGTGCTTCACACAGGCCAGCCTCGTGTCCCACCAAAGCTGAGTTCTCATCAGCCCCTGTTCCATCTAGCCGTGACCTCCCCATCTCTTCTTGGCTTTCTCAGTTCTAGTTTGTCTCATCCCCCCCTTAACCACCAGGGGGGAGAGCCTAGGGCTGCCTTCAGGGCGAGGCAGCAGCTGTTCCTGTCAGTACTGTGACTGAAAGCCAGCCCTACCCCCACTGCAAGTACCTCCCTCTCCACATGCCCCTCAGCTGGCACCGAAGGGTGGCTAATGCTTGGTCTAATTTGATACTCTTGGCTCTGTCACAATTTATCAGCTATTAAAAATTGAAACTTATTTTTTTCTCCAGTTAGGAGGTTTCAGTTTTCTAGGACTAAGATTAGACCGTGCTTTAGGTAAGGAGATGGTATCGCTGTACCAAGAGGCTGGCATATTTTCCAGAGATGACAGCTTTCATAACTCAGGGAGTAATAGAGCAGTCTTGTTTGACCAAAAATTCCCTTATTGCAACTCCAGGTGGAGCTTATTCATGCATGGGCTCAAATGGTTTGTTCATATTAATTTCCCACAGAAATAAATGAACAAAATCAATTAACTCACTTATTTATTCTAACATTTAACAAATATTTATTGAGTACCTACTCAGGATAATGAAAGATTGATATGATTCTGTCTGTGATACCCAGAATCTTACATTTGATGGAGAAACAAGAATAAATATAATCATGTTTTTTAAAAGAGAGTACAAATTAGGAATTAAAACTGAAAAAAAAATTACAAGTGCTACAGAATTTGACTTAAAGTAATATGAATTTCATGGTATTTGTTATAATACACAGCATTGTCATAATTATGGTTTGAATGTAAAAATTGTCATAAGAAAGAGAGAAAATGATTTTGTTATATAGGTCTTGCTTTAACTTGGTTTTAGCCATCAAGCAAGAAAGTATAAAAAGAAGGTATAAAAAGTAAAGCAACATTAATATGCTGAGTTGTTGAACTTCATTTTTTTTTCTTTTATGTGGTACAGTGATAGAACTGAGGACCTTGCTCTTGATAGGCGGGCACTTTAGCAACTGAACTAACTCTCTGGCCTCATTATGCTGAGTTGTAAAAGGCTCACGTCAAAAACTTCTGACATTGCCAGTTCTGCTGATAACCCACTGCTATCATAGACTATTGAACTATATCATGTTACTTTGCTGAATTTACACAACTACAATATTTGAATGGCAATGAAAAACCCATCTCTGACAAAACAAAACACAAGGGGGGATGTAAATGAAGGACCATTTTGTAGTGAAAAAAAAAAAATATATATATATATATATATCTGTATATACAAAGTAGGATACACATGCAGCTACTTTCTCTTCGTTCAATGAGAAGAAAGATTTGTACTAGTCATGTTTAGACAAGAGATCATGTCTGCATCTTGTCTTCTGAATAACAACTACAAAAACAATATGCAATGTATTAATTACTATACCTGCCCTACTAACCTATTTTGAAATTGTCTCATTGTTATTTCTTTCTCATGAAAATTAATAAAAAATAAACTATATGTGAAAAAAAAAGAAAGATAGAAAATAAAAGCTGTGGCAGTGGGAAAGGATGCATTTCATGAAAGGCTGCTGAAGGGCGTCCCTTTACAAGCAGTCACACTCTTCTCACTCGTAACTACCTGCAGTCAGCTGCAGTTTAAAAGTATTAAAGGGAAACTTGCAGAATTAAACAATTTGCAAGTTATGAATTATGCATCATTCCCAGGAGTGTGGTGAATCTCTTGCCATTTCACCCCATTCTGCCTGATGTGAACCATCCTCTGCTCCAACCATTATGCACAGTATTTACTACCCTACCACTGGTCTTTCAGTAGCGCCCTGTTCTCAGATTGGCTGCTCTGGTATTATGATAATATGCTTAAGTAATCCTCACTAACCTAATGCGGCATTCCAATATCTACATCATCCTCCTTGCTTCATCTTACCACATAGGTATTGTGTTATGTCATGCCCATAGCCACATAAAGAGTAGAGTGCAGTAAGATATTGTGAGAGAGACAAACTATATCCATGTAATGTACTACAGCATACTGTTGCTTTTATTATTAGATAGTGTTAATCTCCGAGCATGCCTAAGAACAAACTATCAACATTACAGTAGGTATGCGTGTGTGGAAATCTATGGTTTCGAGCGTCTCCTGAGGGTCTTGGAACTTATCCCCCTGAATAAGAGTGGGGAAAGTTACTGTACCTACCATCTGAGATGTACTTAGAATAATAGGTTAGTTTTCACAAGTGGTTGCATGTGTTTGGCATGAAAACCTGACCGTTTCTCTGAAGATCGAGAAAGATAGTACAAATGTGGAGATTATGGTCTTATTTGACTGAAAAATCAGCAGCATAAAGGGATCGCCCCTATCTGTCTAGCAAAGGCAGTGTGAGGCCATTGCCTGATGGGACTATCATCACCTCTCATGCAAAGCACTGGGGAACTGCCCAAGGAACCACATGTGTGAACTGGGCTTTTAGAGCATTGCTTTCACTGTAGATTTGAACTGGATCTGAAACAACAAAGTCTTGCGACGTGCTACCTGGTAAGATGATGTGATTTCATGTCAACAGGTAAGAAGCAATGACAAGGAAAGAAGGAAAGGAGAGAGAGGAGAGAGAGAGAGAGAGAGAGAGAGAGAGAGAGAGAGAGAGAGAGAGAGAGAAAGTCAAAGGACTGGAGGAATTAAAATTAATAGCACCCATGTGTGGGAATCCCAGGAAGTAAAGGGGAAGAGGGGTAGCTCCAAGTCTGTGGGCCTAGATCCGAGCTCTTCATAACAATGGCACCATTTCGGAACATTTTGGAAACCAAAGGAAAACAATCTCAAGTTAATTTGGAGGCAGGAAGGGCTTGTGCATGGGCAAACTACCCTGGTAGTGCTAAGTCTTAGGCAGAAAGATTGAGTAGATGGGATTGTAGCCAAACAAGTAACATTTCATGAATACACTTTGAAAGTAAATCTGTATTTTTAAAATAATCAGCAAGTGGAGCTATTGATAATATTTGATACATGAGTGGACATATTGCATTATATTCCTATGCATGTACATCTGTGGGTTGGAAGGACACAAGTAAAGGTGTGTTTTAAAATTAACTTAAAAAATTGGATGTTTCACTAGTAGCAAAACTACGGAGCACCTAAAACAAGTCAACCTCAGACTAGAATGGTGGTTAGCATAGATTGGAAAGGGTTGGGAGAAGGTGGAAAAAGCAGAAGTAGGATTCTATTTTCATTAGTACATGCTCCATGCATATATAGAAATGTCATACTGAATCTCATGAAAATGTATAATTACTGTGTGTTAATGAAAAAGAAAAAGCTTTGCTCGAGGCAGGAATAAAAGAAAGAAAAAAGAAAGAGAGATAAATAGACAAAAAGAGAAAGAAAGAACAAAAAAGGGAAAAAAGATAAAAATAGAGAAGAAGGGAAAGAGAGACAGAGAGGGAGAGAGGAGAGGAGAGAGAGATGATGGAAGGAAAGATTCCCCATCGCCTTAAATTATAAGTGGATGGATTGTTACAAAATAGCAATCTTGGTGACTAAGCAAATTTGTGCACACTTAACAGCCCTTATAAAATAAAAGTTATTTCAAAATCAACCTGAATCACCTTTATGCTATTGTGCCACAGGTGAATTAAAGCTGAATAGTTTACATAAATGATTTTATTGGTAATCATTTCACCAAGGCAAAAATTTCAGTTCTTCTTAATCACTTCTCAGCTACAAATTTTTGACATTAACACTGATATTTTCCAGAAAATAACAAATTATCTGCCTAGAAAATTCAATTAAAATCACATGACCAAATTTTCCTCTTATATTAATTGCATTCAGTTGAAATGAAGAATGACACTTTTCAAAGCAGCAATAGAATGTATGAATTTGCATTATTTCAACTACTACTAACTTTTCCTGGATACCATAACAAAGTCTTTGCTTCTCTGCCTGCCTGCCTGTCTGTCTGTCTGTCTGTCTGTCTGTCTGTCTGTCTGTCTTTCAAGATTGAGCCTAGGAGCTCATGTGTGCTAAACACAATCTCCCACGGAGCTATACCTTTAGCTCTACATCCACATTTTAGAAGTTAAAAAAATCCCTCAATCATTTTCAGCTCAAGATGTAGCTAATTTCTTTCAATCTCTCATCCTAGCATGTCAACCCAATCATACCTACAGCTGAAATTAATTTCTTGTCCCTAATCTGTCCTGTTTCCACCTGATATCTTATAATCACCATCTCTAATCTTTAGTATTACAGAGTCTTCTACTCCCTACATGTGTTCCTCTAAGTAATGTCTCATGAAGATTTCCATATTGTAATGTCCAGAGCCTGTGAACACATTACCTCACACAGCAAAAGGGGCTTTGCAGATATGGTTAAATAAAGGATCTTGAAAATGAAGCATTATAGGGCACTCACGTGGGCTTGACATGAGCACGGGCTCCTTAGAGGAGAGAAGCAGAACAGAGATAGAGGTTAGGAGGAAGAAACTATTAAAATTGCCAATTATTTCACATATACCTTTTGAGCTACTCAGAGAGAACTTTCAGCTTCCTTTTTCTGGAAAGAAGGAATGTGCTGCTGCCATTTACCAAGGGTGTGAAGGAACACAACGCTGTAGGGGGGATGGGAGACAAGAATCATATTTAATATCTTGAGTTGCCAACTTTGCTAGCTTCTGCCTTTATCCCATGCTTCATGTTTTAATTTTGACTACTGACTACCATGTAGTTGGACAAGAGAAAGTCACATAGTGTGTGAAAACAGGCACAAATATGAACTTGGTGCCACTAAATAAAAGCTGATTGGGCTTGATTTTCTATTTAAGAAATGAAAAGTTAGAGACTACTTTAAACAAGTAGAGTAAAAGAGGGAAGAGACAGCAAAATGTCATATTTTATCTTTCTGGAAGGACTTATGGAAGAACTGTGGAATTTGTTCCCCAAAACTGGCTAATGAGTATTTAGCAGAATTTCTATGGTTCTTTTGGTATCTTTACCTCTTGTTCTGTTTTTAACTTCTTTTTGACCAAATGCTGCAACTAGAAACCACTCATTGTATGGGACATCTGAACGCATTCTCTGCATTCCTGTGAGAAAGCTGGTGTGTCCATTGGTATATCATGTATAATACTAGGAAATGGATTTTGACCCAGCTAGGTTTACCCTAGGACTTAGTTTTCGGGGCACATGTGTGCCAGTGTTTCCAGAGGCAGCTAGTGCTCAGAGATGAAATAGGTGCCCACGTTATCATAGTATAACCAGCCTTTCCTGTAAGCCTTACCACGCTATAAAGCTGTGAACGTTATGTGAAGTCCCATTAATAGCAGCATCTGCAGGATCCTTGCACGGATAAAGATGAACATAGAAGAAATTCCCCAACAAAATTGCCTTCTGCTCTCGCTCGTTTCCCCTTCCAGCCTCCCTTCTACCTCCAGCCTTTTGATTTGCAGTTTAGCTTCTCTTTCTTCTTTCAAATCTTCTCCACCTATTAAAATAAGAAAGGTCCTGCAATCATTGTTTCCATTTTGTTGACTCTTATTCTTCTTGTGTGTTAGTGAGTCTAGGTATTTCTATTTTTAAGTGTAGTTTGAATTTCCCTAGCCCTCATCCACCAAATGAAGTCACTGATTCACAGAGCTGGCCTGCAAGACTAGCTTCTCCTCACACCCTGCACCAGCCAAATCCTGGCTGAGCAAGTGTCTGGAGTCCTTCAGGATGTTTCACGTGTCCAGAGACAAGCCTGCTCATGTTCTTGCAGCTGGCCTTGCTGTTGTCTTACCTCAAAAGCCATTTTTGGAAGGCACTGCATCTTCTAAGACAGCTACTGATAACCACGGTAACTGTGTGGCTCTCCTGCCCAGGGCATGACCGCTGGGCATTTTCCTAAGCACACAGCTTCAAGGCATCAAGAGACACAGCATTTCCTTCTGTTCCTACTGCATTCAGTGTTCTATGTTGTGCCAGGTTATTGCAGTCTCACCTGGATCCTCAAAGCAGTCCACCTTGATGCTTTTGTTGATTTTTATCTATCTTCCTTCACCTTTTCTAAAAGAAAATAACTTTTCAATATGAGTAAAATCCTTAATCTTCACTTCCATTTTTTCCTAAGAGTGATTATGATCCTCTGAATTTCATGGTTACATATTTGAAGTATATAAGTACTACACTGTAGAAGTCTATATGCTATTGCTTCCTTGTTATACATACTTTAATCTTTATATAACTGTATTATATAGTATGCCTTATTCTCCAGCCCAGATTTTTTGGCTTATTATTTATATTGCTGAGATTTATTTGTGCTGATACACATACATTCTGTTTATATTCCATGATATAAAAATACCAGGCTGTATTTGTCCTTTTATTGATTGATTGATATTTAAACTGCTTCTAGTTTTCAGCAATTAACTACTACAAGCAATACTTCAATGTCTTTCTGTCCTTTGAAAGAAATTTCAACCAATAGTAAGTGGGTACTACTTAGAACAAAGATCTAGTTAATCAAAGAATTCAGTCTAGTTACTGTTGTTTTCATGTTTATTGTAAGTTTGCAATAAACTATCATAGCTGTAAAATAGGGCCATATATGTATGTTTCTTGAATATTTTCATAAAACTGAGATTAAACATTGCTAAATGAATAAATAAATGAATTCCCATAGTCACTTTAAGTGTAGAAGCAGTACCACAAGATGGTCAGGGTGAGACAGTTTCCTTTGTCCAGTTCTTCATGATCCCAGACACACTTGTTCCTCTTCCCAGGTTGCAGATAGGACCAACCCAAGGTTTGGGTAATTCATGGCCCCCTGCTGGCCTCATTTTAGAGGTTCTTTGGAACTTTCCTGACCCTGAGCTTAGGCCAGTTCTGCTCTGTCTAACTCACTCAGTTTTATTAAGTTTATTAAAGTCAGAGAGAAAACTTTAGGGTCTTGATTCTTTTCCCTTTAAGAAGTGAATGGAGCTTCTTACATGAAACTCCTGTTCTTTTTTCCTACTCATTTCAAATTCAAAATCACAGAAAATAAGAGTTGGCTTCACTCTTTAGGCATCGCTTCTTGGGGCCAGTGATAGTCCTGATGGCTGTGGTGTGCTTAGCAGGTACTGGACACTTAGCATGTATTACCAACCCACACGTCTACTCATCAAAGCATGATTCTTTTGCTCTGTTTTTAAGTGGGGAAACAAGCTTAAATGCTAAACTAACACACAGATCCACCTGTGACCTGGCCTGAGGATCTCCAGATACCCACGGTGCCTTTATGTTCACACACTTACACAGAGAAGCCAGACTTGGTTCACATTTTTCTTTTTTTTTGGTTCACATTTTTCCTACCTCCAGTCAAGACATCTAAAAAGTTTTGAAAAAAAGAGAAAGGTTTTCAGCAAAATCCTTACCCAGCTTGACTTGAACTCACCTGCAGAAAAATCTGGCCCGAGCTACCAAGAAGCTCCTTACCATCTTTATGTTCTATTTAGTATGAATAGTTCATACATTTTGCTGAAAAAGAAATTGTAAAGGGGAAGACTTATGTAAGTTAACATTTGTGTTTTATTGTTTTTATAAAATCTGAAAAGATTGGAAGCATACATGGATCAAGGGATTTCAGATAAGCAACTAGGAAAGTGTAGTAAGTTATTTTTGAGAATGACTTTACAGATTTGTGTTAGTTACTCTTCTCTCACTGCTGGGACAAATGCCCAGCACTCAAATTAGGGAAGGAAAGTTTTATTTAGCTCACAGTTACTGGAGGTTTCAGTCCATGCTCATCTGGCTCCAAGGCAGAGAGGCACATGGCAGAGGGCAACCTTTACTGGCAGCAGCAAGAGCAAGAGTGAAAGGAGTAGCAGCAGCTCAAGCAGCTAACTTCACTTCCTTCCTTACACTGAAATGCAAATTACCTGCCCCAGGGAGGGGCAGCACCCACACCCACAATAACCAATCACAAATCACGAATTCCAGAAACTACTCCACTACAGCATGAGGCTTGGGGTGGAGGGGGGGGACACCTAGACACAAACCACAGCAAGATTACAAAGCTTTTGAACCTAAAGAGAAAAAGAAATCTATTTGCTTTTCCCCTAACACATGGAGAGGAATTTCAATGGAGTTTGGGGGCTTTATCTTCTTTAAGACAGTTCTATTATGTGATTTCATTTTATTAACCATCCTTGGCTCTGGTGGAATTTGGGTTCTTTGTTCTTAGACAAAGATATTTAGTTTTAAAATGAAATGGAATGAAAGTGGGAGAAGCCATTTTAAGAAACACTAATATTTAGAGTTAAATAACTCTAAAAATTGAATCCTAGAGCCAGGCGTGGTGGCTCACACCTGTAATCCCAGCACTCCGGAGGCTGAGGCAGGAGGATTGGTACGAGATCGAGACCAGCCTGGGCTACAAAAGTGAGCTCAAGGCCAGCCTGAACTGCATAGTGAGACCCTGTCTCAAAAAGACAAAAAAAAAAAAATTGAATCCTAAAATAAGGACGTAGAAACACCCTACAGTAAACATATTAAATAAACTCAACTAATAAAATACATTCTTAAAATAGTGAATAAATATGAAGAACTATAACAAGTATCTTGCACACATGTCAGTTCATAACTTCTAAAGCATTTTGCCTGTCTGGTTTCATGTATGATAATAACTATTGTGAGAAAGTCGCCCCTTGCTTTTATCCACACACTTTGCATGCACCCTTGCTACCCTCACAACGCTGTTACGTGGGCATTCTCATATCTATTCTAGAGATGGTGGACTTGAGAGTCAATGAGGCAAACACATCCATTCCACCTACACAATAGTAATTATGTAGTTACACTCCATCCATGCCGGCTGGAGTGCATAGGTACCATTTCCCCTCTGGTACATCATGGCTTCTACTGAAGCCAATAATATTCCTCATGAATGGTGCTATGAAGTTCAGCTATGTAGAAGGCATTTTCTTACTGCTATTTTATGTTTAATACCATACAATAAAAGTCAATGTGTTTTCAATCTTAAAGTTCCTGTTTCTATTGGAAAAAATTCTTGTACAAAATGCACCGCTGGGTTGAAATGTCAACCCAACCTCTTCAAAAGATAACCTTAGGCAAATGCTCCTCAACCTCAGTCTCCTTTGTAAAGTGGAAGTCACTGCCTACGCTTCTCATGTTGTCCTGAGAATCATATTAAGTTTTGGAAGCATTAAATGCTAACTAAAGCTAAGTGGTCTTTGGCAGGCAGAACTTCTCCACCTTTTAATAATAGAAAAGAAGAAAAGCAAACCAAAAACCCTTGATCTGCAACAATTTACTGCTCTTGACAAACAGTGTGGTTCAGAAAACCCATCTGGTTTTGAGTTACATTAAAATAAAACATGTGCCTGCATTCTGTCATTTAAAGCCAACATAGACATTAAGTTAAAATGTAAATTTCTATAAAGAATAAGTGATAGGGTACCTTGCTTAACCTTCTGTCTAACCTTCAGGGTGTCTTTGCATGGTTCCTCTAATGTAGAGGAAAACTCCTCTGCAGTGTTGTGTCTCTGCATGTATCAGTCTTTCACTCACAAGTCCAGTTTCTCTCTCACAATCAGTAAGCGAAGCACCCTGACGTGTTGGGTTTTTGCTCTTACTCTGTGCTCGGAGCACACATTTCCTCTCTTCATGTGAAATAGCAGAGTGCTTTCATCAGTACACAGCGTGTTTCTGTCTTCCTATCTCCCCACTGTGACCACAAAATCAGAAGAAAGACTGGCAAAACATCTTCGTTAACTCAGTGATTTCTACACTAGCTTAACCTAACTGTGTGATAGAATCCCTTGGCATATAAGTTATCCTCTTTTCTTTACTTTGTACCTAAGAGAGGAAGCAATATTAAAAAACAAACAAACAAACAAACAAAAAAACCCTGCAAAAGTAGGAAATCGTCTCGACAAGATTTTTGTCTTAGTGCCTTTCCTGGAAGCAAGAATGGACTTCTATGTTAAAAACTGACGTGGGCACCTGCTTAGTTATGCGCAGGGACCCAGTGTGCGTGCCAGCCCCACCCCCGAGGCACACTGAGACAAGATTGAGACTAGACGTGGTGCCCTGTCCCTGTAATCTCAGCACTTGGCAGCTGGGAGGCTGAAAAACAGAAAGGATCACTATGAGTGCAACCTGTGTAGTGAGACCCTGTACTAAAATATATTGAAAAACAAAACCTGAGGTGGTAGTGCTAATTCTTCTTATCTTTTCCTCACTGTCAAGATTATTATTAAATAGGGCAGCAGATATAGCTCAGTGGCACAGACAGGGCTTGCCTGGCAAACTCAACATCCTAAGTTTGCCGGGCGTGGTGGCGCACGCCTGTAATCCCAGCACTCGGGAGGCTGAGGCAGGAGGATCGGTGCGAGTTCGAGACCAGCCTGGGCTACAAAAGTGAGCTCAAGGCCAGCCTGAACTGCATAACAAGACCCTGTCTCAAAAAAAAGACAAAAAAAAAAAATCTTAAGTTTGATTCCCAGCACAAAATTTTTAAAAAACATAATATTAGAATTTAAGTAAATGTACATAAGAGTAAAACCTCAATTTATATGTCACTTATGCTATAAAATTTCTTTTCTTTTCTCCAGTAGCAATTTCCTAAGTATCTGTTGGAATATGCTATTAGTTTCAACATGATGTACTATGACTAAAACAATATAAATATCTATAAATTGGGGAATGACCAAAGAAAGCACACTAAAGCATAAAGTTGGATATTGTAAAGCCAGAAAGAAAAGCATTCTTTATTATATGTGGCCAAACTCCAAGATAAAACATTAATAAGAAGAAAATAAGAACCACTGAAGTATGTACAGTGCATTAATTGCACTTTTAAAAGGAGAAAATAACACGTACAGTTATTACTATGTATAGATACTAAATCAGTCTTCTAAAAGTGTGAAAGATATTGACAGCTTAGGACAAAAAGTAGAAGTATTTTTTTTTAAATTTAAAATCACATAAACATAGTACTGCATTTAAAGATTGCATTAAAGTTGTAAATTAAAATGTCAGTGAGTGACTTTTCACAATGTTTGAGAAACTCAAACAGCCCAAATGCTGCCCAAGCAAAGGACATTACAGATGCATGGCTCGTGTTAGTTGGCTTTTGCTTTTCTCACGTTTAAATCCCACGATTTTCCCTCTAACTTTTGATCGCTGAAGAGCATGCCCTTTGCTCTTGGTGCAGGCCAGCGTGCAGTCTTTTTCCTGGATAGCATTCCCCCTAAGCATAAACTCAGGCTCTGGTCTGAACAGTCACCTCAGCCCTGAACTAACGGTATCAGAACACTGAAGAATACAGCGTAAGAGAGTCCTGGACTAGAGGCTGGGCTGAGGGTGCAGACAATGGGCTCTTGGCTCATATTGATGAAAGTTTTAAATAATGCTTGATTTGGCTTCATCTACACACTACAGTTCAACTCCTCTGTCTGTAGCTCCATTTGAATTTTTCTGAGTTTAGTAGTCATGCTACATGTCACTTGGATACAGCAGTTTATCAGTGGTCTTTATACTGGTTCAACAACAATCTTCCAGTAAGGAAGAATAATTCTGGGTCCTTGCCTTGGGGTTCCCTTCAGAGGTAGTGAAAAGAACTATGTTGCTGAGCTTTCTTTGTAAGAGGCAAGTAGGAAGGAGGCTGAGAGCTGACCATAAATCAGTAGCCTTAGTCAGGACACCTGCCCCATCAGTCTTAGTTACATCCAAATGGAAAAATGGGTGATCTAGCATTACCCTAGTGCAATGCCAATAGCCAAAGCACGAAAGGTCACATCTATTATCGTTGGCTTTGCTCTTCCCCCGGGCTGTTTTTTGAGTAGATGTCATACTCATCTCATACAGAAGGTATGTCCATCAGGCCAGAACACTGCTGTCAATATTTGATCTAATAAAAGACACCCTATCTTTCTTTTCTTCACATTTCAGTACGTCTAGATGCTTTTAAAAGATTATTCCTTTTTTCTTTCCCATTCCAACTTTGAAAAACCCCTGGGTTTACTTCTGGTTTGAAAGTTAAAATGGTGCTTTTAAAAACATATTAAACAAAATAAACACACAGCCCCACACACAGAAGTGACTTTAAAGAGCCAATACTCCTTTGGGGGAAAAAGCCACTGGACTTTATTACTAATCTTTTCACCAGCTATGAGAAGTGGAGGGAGGACTAGAAAAACAATGTTAACACACACACACACACACACACACACACACACACACACACACACAAATAAGTAAATAAACAAGAGAGAAAGAATAGCCCAACTAGTGCCAGGTGGAATCAATCACATAACAAATCCTGTCCAACTCTGCAGTGGAATTTACGAGTACTTTCAGAGTCTCCCACAAGAGCAACAAAAGATCGCATTATAGGGGTTTCAAATGGGAATGCTGGCTAACCAGCAGCCCTAAGAATTATTAGCAAGAGACCTGAGAACACTGCTGGGAATTCAACTTTTGCTGATCAAGTCATTGCATGGAACCAGCCCTCTCCTTTCCCACTCAGAAACCTCATTCTAAGTGGCACATGGTTCTTGGCCACAGGGACCCGTAGGACTTCTTCGGCCCCATGGGTCTTCATCTTAAAACATGACTGATATGAACCCAGGAGGTGTTTTTTTCCTGGAGTTCTTTCTCACCAGACTGGTTCCGGCTGCCTCCTGGGCTATGATGGAAAACTCGGGTGCTTGCCAACATGTCATTCCCTCATTTTGCAACCCTCAGGCAGTGGTACAAAGGTTATGTGGAACATTACCAATGAGTTAAAGGCACAGCCTGGACAGCTATAAAGGAATTAGATCTACTATGGCAAAACCCAAGCTCTGTATATCAGGGCTAGATGAATTCTGGGATGCAATAAGGATCCTTTCACTTAATACCTTTTCACTTATAACTCTGGAGTTTGGAAATACAAGTCTAGAGGTCTAGTTGAAAACTATTGCCTAAGCAGCTTCTCCAAAACGCTCTGATTTCAGAGGCTAAAGGAGCCTGAAGAAAGCAGGGGAGAAGACCTTGTGCTCTTTCCATGGAAATCAGTGCTGAAGGAAGTGTCACAGGATAGAGATCATTAAGAATCCTTAAATTTCTCGTTTGTTTACAACTAACTCTGTCTTAGAGACTCATGTATCATGTTATACAATCAGGTAATTCTCCTTTGCCTGGAATAATTTGAACAAAATCAGAAAGAAAAACAGAATACTCAGAATAAGATATGACTTCTGTCAACTAATTACCCAAGTTGTCCTTCACATTAAGGAGACAAAGCTAATGAGACTTTCATTTAAATCCTGCTAGCTTGACTGTAGTTAGAAGGACAAGAATCTTTGCTGAAATTTTGTTGTAAGGATCCTAACATAAATTTATTGTTTTTTTTTTTTCCTTCTGTCTAAGAAATAAAAGGGAGGAGGATCTATTCTGTTCCATCATACGCTCTGATCCTTTACTGCTAGGAGTGGAAGAAATAGTGTATTTTTGTGCAACTGTAGAAATATGCATTAACCAGCTCTACTAGGTCAAAGAGTATAAATAATGTGTAGCTTGGTGTCTTCACAGCAAATACAGAAAAAAGCCACTGGAGAAGCTTCAGTAGGGAAGCCCAAGGTAACTCTGTGGGGCTGGGCAGCCTGGCTTTGGAGGCGTGCAAAACACCGTGTGTATTAGTGTGGGAGGGAGAGCACCCCGGGTCCACCACCAGCTCCCAGACACAAAGCCAAGCCTTACCTATTTCAGGGAAACTACCAGGATTATTTTGAAGTTCTTGTTCCTCACATGAGCAAACTATTCTGTGATAATAAAGTAAAAAGTGATAAAAGGAAAACAGTTATGAAAAGAATGACAATTTGACCCTATAATTCTAAAGCTTGCATACAATTTTGAACAAGTGGCTTACTGCTGTTATCTATGAAACCCTTTTTTTTTTTTCCATTTTGAAATTCAGATATTGATGTTTATACTAATCTGCTCAGTGTCTTTTTAAAAGCTACAAAGAAGAACATGCGTGTAGTGCTAGGTCAGAATTCTGAGTACTGCTTGGTTTCCCAGGCATCCAGGCCTAAACTCTCTTCCCCTTGGCCCCATGCAGAGCCAAACCCAAAACCACAGAGCAGGTCAATCTGATTTTGACCTGAGCAGGCAACCATAGAAACTCCCCTTTGTTAACACTGAAGGTCCCTGGTAGCCCTGCCAAGATTAGCTCTCCCTCAGCTGTCCCAGTCCACAGTCACCCTCCCTGAAAGATCCTATAAAGTCTCCGTCTCCTCTTTGTTCGCTGCTGTCTTGGCCCACTAGACAGCCAGCCTGCTTGATGCCCCCAATAAATCTGCTTGCATCAGAATGCCTGTCTGGTCAATTGTGTGGGTTTGTACCTAACAAGTACAATTATAGTGGGTAAATTCACAGTTCTGTGGGACTCTACTAAAAAAATTCTTTCTTAAAAAAACACCTATAATTATTCCATTTATTTCTCACTTGTTTCTTTCAAAATCCCTAGAGAGGATTATGCTCCAGTTTTAAGGCTGATACAGTACGATGCTTCATCTGTCTTGAAAGCTCTTGCGTGGCCCCATATGCCCCACAGCCCTTGTGGCAGTCAGCTGCCTCATTCTACTCAGTCACAGCCCATGGGGCTCCTCCTGTATAATTCGTCCATCAAGAAAGAAATAAAGGACATTTCCTATGTGCACAGGCTATATGCCTCTCATTCTAAACTCATGTTCAAAAAGCCTTTAAGCTTTGCTACTAACTCAGGTTCACATAGTGAGAAATCGCATTGCTCAAAGAAAAATTGAGGTAGACAAATCATTAGTTCTAAGGTTGGGGGAGTGACTGTGTAAAGAGAGACACAATAACCAAGTGTCTTCTGCTAGTACAAAGACTTATTTTGCACGTAGGAAGTTGGTTTGTTTTTGTGTTTTGTTTTGTTTTGTTTTGTTTTGCTTTGCTTTGCTTTGTTTTTGGTGCTGCAGATGGAACTCAGCACCTTGTGTTTATGCTATCGCCCAGGTCCTGTCATTTTAATTTAGCCCCACTTGTTCTTTCTCCTCAGAAGGTTCATAAAAAGAAAGGGAAAATGTACTGTTTTCACCAGCAATTAGAAAAATGACTTCTTGTCCAAGGGCAGAGTACACAGAAGTACATTATGAATATTTTGTTTTACTGATCTTAGAAGAGTGAACAAGACATGGGATGAAGATGTACTGTGCACGTTCAAATGCAAAGGCTTTCTCTTATCTTCACAGCTATTCTCAGGTAGATAATTTCCAAGCTTTAGACAAAAAAAATTGTAGTGCTTCTTTAGCAACGCCATCCTTAATAAATAGCCAACTCTAGAAGCAGCTTATGCATCCGTCAGCAAATGAATGGTGACAGGAAGTGCGGTATTCGTACTCAGTGGAACACCTGGCCGCCATCATGGAGAACAAACTTGAGCCATTTGTAGAAAATTAATGCAACTCGAGGCCATAATGTTCATCAGACACATGAGTTGAGATGTCATTTATCTTAATGAGAAAGCCAAAATATAAGTGAAGCAAAATAAAGCATAAATAATAGGAAGGGGGAGAGAGTAGTTTTGCTAAACGAAAGAGAACCAAGAAAGGGAGGGAGGGAGGGAGGGAGGGAGGGAGGGAGGAGTGAGGGAGAGGGTGTGAGAAAGTAATTAAGATGTGCTCTATGCACTTACCACCTTCTCACAGGGGGTGTAACTACTATGGACCACAAACGTATACTTTAAAAAAAAAAAAAAAAAAAAAACTCAAGAAAACTTCCGTTAGAAAAGATGAATTTTTAAAAGTAATTTTTCTCTGAAGTTGGATACTAGGAAATGAATGAAGGCTGTGATGGGCGGGGGAGTTAGCTCAGCAGACTGAGCACCTGCATAGGCAAGTGCAGGGACCAGGGCTCGATCCCAGGTCTCCCATGTAGCACTGGCCCTGTCCCCAGGTGCACTGAGCCAGCCACTAGGACTGGGTGTGGTGTCACTTGCCTGTTATCCCCGTGCTGGGGAGGCTGAAAAACAGGAGGACCACTAAGAGCCTGAGCTGAGTAGTATGACCCTGTACCAAGTACATGAAATTTTAAAAACAATAATAATAATAAATAAAATGTTAGAAATAATTTTGCAGTCATAAAATTAGCATTATTAAGAGTAGTAAAGGGAAAAAACATAGAGCTTTTGGTGGAAGATGAAAAAAAGTGATGTGTTTTAAACACATACCAACTCCCCACGATAATGGAATCATCATATACTACAAACAGATTCAAGTAAAAAATTTAAAAGAAGTAAAAAATAACTGAATTGGAAATTTTTCCCAGACCATAGTTTTCCTATAGACAATACAGACTCAAATACATTGATGGAAGCTGTCAGTCTAGGCCTAAACCAAAGCCAGCTACTTCGCCCATCCATAAAGACCATCAGTCTCGAGGCCACGACTGCCTGAACAGTGTTACTTGCAACCCGCCAGCCTGAAACCACAGGCTGGTTGTGTGACTCTTCTGTGCCTATGTATTGGTAGCACTTGCATTCGGGGAATTTGGCCAAGGACCTGCTTTCCTTTTAGTATGTCTGGGTAATTCCATGTGGAAGCAAAGTCATAGAGCCCCTAGGTACCGCTAATAGGATGACTAATACAAAAGGACTTGGCATGGATTAATCATCTGAATTGGCTAAGGCTAGTTCACAAAAAATAAGAGATTGGATCACATACACATACACACACAGGCATGCTCTCAAATACACATGCACACACATGTGCGTTCTGGTCTTACCTGCAGTGAAAATGAGGCCAGTGATCTACAATTTGTACACTAAGGAACGCTAGATTGAACAATGGACACTTAGTTTCAAATGTATTTTTTTAAATTTCTTTTCTTTTTTTTTTTAATTAGGGAAGGGTCTATAGGGTATTCAGGATCTCACTACTAGATCGGACTCATAGTGATCTGCTTGTTTACAGCCTCACAACAGCTGAGGTTACAGGCGTGTGCCACCATACCCAGGCTCAATTGCCATCTCAGTGCTCCCCAGGGGTGGGGCTGGCAGGCAGGCCTGGGGAAGGAACACCCCCACACACTCCTCCACCCCTATCCCTGCCCCTGCTTGCAGGCACTTTAATCCAGCTATTTGGCTGGACTTCCAAATGTATTTCATAACTCTAGTTTTTGTTTAAAAAATTTCAGGTGCTGGCTGGGCGTGGTGGCGCACGCCTGTAATCCCAGCACTTGGGAGGCTGAGGCAGGAGGATCGGTGAGAGTTCGAGACCAGCCTGGGCTACAAAAGTGAGCTCAAGGCCAGCCTGAACTGCATACTGAGACCCTGACTCAAAAAGACAAAAAAAAAATAATAATAATAATAAAAAAATAAAAAATAAAAAATTTCAGGTGCTAATGAAGTTAGGAGAATCAGCACAAATACTTTAATCATGAGATAATTTTGTACACAGATTCCCCTCGAAAAGATGAATGAAAGACAATATGACAAAATCACTGACATATCTGGCCTTCACCTCCCTTAGCATTTACACTTCAGAACTTATCTCCTTCTCTTACATTTAGTTTAATCTGTGTCAAGCAAATATCCGTTATGCAATTATTTGGATTTCAGGGCATATGCAATTCCTTTAACTATATTATATAATCATCTATTTACCTGAGAGTTAAATATTCAACTATTTAATTTTGAGGCTTAATATGATCACTTTGTATAGCTGTCTTTTTAGGGTTTACAAAGTATTGTGTATGTCCTCTTTTTATTTATTTTTTTAATAATTTATTTTATTTTTTTCTTGTTTCAGAACTTTTGCTTGTTTGTTTATTCATTTTCATGGCTGGCTCAGCCTGCCCTGAGGGCAGGGCTGGTGCAGCATGTGGTGCTGGGGATCCAACCGTGGTCCCTGCAGTGGCCCAAGCTTTCCTAAGCAGGCGCTTTAGACCACTGAGCCATCCTGCCGGGCCCCTATGTCCTCTTTTTAGACAAATATGTTATTCAGCAAAGTTATTGTTATAAAGAGTGCACTCATTCCCCAGCTACTCATACAGACTAAGACACAAATAGCCTCTCTATAGTATTCTTGCTTTGTTCTTTTAATTTTAAGACTTAGCCCTGCTAAGTACTCCAGAGAGGGCCTGTATTTATGATCCTCTGGTGTCTCAAGTAGCTAGTACTACAAAATATAAATACATACATACATACATACATACATAAAATTAATTTATCAGTTTTAAAAATAAATATAAAAGGATGATTCATTTAACCTTTCCAGGTTGGCCATTCATGCAACAGAACAGATTCCTATTAATTTAAAACTTAACAAACCCATCTTGTCAGAATATGTAGTGTGTCTTTCCAACTGGTAACTTCAATAAAGCATGGCAGCCAACTAGATATATTTAAAGCTTTCACAAACAAAAAGCTGTCAGTCACTGTATGTTCCTCAATGTATGGATTAAAATACTTCTATAGAGTTGACTTAATAGAAGACATTAGTAAATTTGAAAATTCTCTCAAACGAAATGTTCCAAAACAAAAAATATAAGATTGAAAAATTTATTTCTTTGTAGTAATAAAAACCATAAAAGTCATGTAGTTTTAAGATTTCTGTGTCAAGAGTTCAAGTCTTTTGTGGAGTTAAATTTTGACACTTATAAAGTGGCAAAAAATTTTCATGCTTCCAAGGACCAAGTTCTCACTCTCCTGACAATGACTGACAGATGCAGTTGTTCTTGTCACTCTCCTGTGAATAGAACTACAAAGGGAAAGATTCTTTCTCCTTAGTCCAAATAAGATCAACCTCATTCACACACCCACACATCAGGGTGTCATACATTCCTGAGATTAGATAGCGCATTTGATTGGGCACAGTCTCCAGTGAATATTCTGCTCTAAGACTTCATAAAAGTAAAATGAATTTAAAAATGATCATTTAATTGTTCTCTCATTTATTGAGTACCACTGCTTTGTAGGCAAGTTATAATGAGGAGAGTACAGTGAAAAAAATGGTCAATATCCTAAAATCATAAAGGTGTGACCTTAGAGATGATTATAGGTAGTAAGCAACTAAGCAAAGGAAATACATGTTTAATGTCTCTTATCTAAAATGCTCAGGATCAGAAGTACCTTGGACTTTAGAGTGTTTCAAATTTTGAAATATTTGCATAAATCTCACCAGTTAAGCATGCCTAATCTGAAATCCAAAATGGTCTGATCTCTTAAATTTTAAATGGAATTCTATAAGTTCAAAGCACAAAACAATTTCAGGATGCAACAAAATCTATGGAAGAAAACTGAATGATGTAATAGAGTGCCAGGGAGGAAGAGGACTATGTTGGGTTTGGAAGTCAGGAAAATTTAGGTGGTGACATTTCTTTTTTTTTTTTTTTTTTCTTTTTTTTTTTTTCTTGCAGGACCAGGGTTCGAACTCACAACCTTGCAATTGCCAGGCAGGCACTTGTGCCACAGAGCTATCTCCCCAGCCCCTAGGTGGTGACATTTCAACTTGTGCAAAAAAACTGTGTATAGGTGGGCCTGGGAGATAGCTCAGTGGAATAAGCGCTTGCCTGGCAAGTTTAGGTTCCTGAGTTCAATCCCCGGTACCAGAAAAAACAACAAATCTGCAAATAGGGCAATTCAGAGAGTAGAACAGCAAGCATGATGTTCCTAAACTGGGGACAAACTTGGAATCAATGTAGACAGATAACCACTGGAGAAAAATAAGCTTAGTGCCACATCTTATTTTAAGAGATAATACAAGTTAGGAGTAAAATATAATATCTAAAAAACTATCCTGCCATTTAATTTCATCAATCAGAATTTTTAGATATTTTAATGTGAGAAAGTTCAGGCTAATGACATCATTTTCTATGGCTTACTTCTTCATGGCTTATTTTTCCAGAGCAGAATAAGGTCCATCTTGCCACACCAAATAATACTTTTTCTAAGAATAAAGAATGTAAGTACCAATGTTAAATTAGTCAAAAATGTAATAGTGAAAAGTGAGACTTGATTTTCACAATAGATATTTCCTCATTGTAAGGGAAGTATGTGTTGAAGCTTGGATCTTGAATTTCTCCTTAAAGTCTGTGCATTAAAGATTTGATATCCAGGGTGGTGTTTTTGGAAGATGTTTTGGGACCACTATGAGAAGTCTTTAGGGACATGCCCTTGCAGGGACCTATGTGACTCCACTGGTCCTCTCACCTTCTCTGCTTCCAGGGTCATGAGGTGAGTGGTCCATTTCACTACCCATTCCCATGATGCACTGCCTCATCAGAGGCCAAACAGTGGGGACACTCAATCTTGGGCTGGAGCATCCAAGAGTTCCTTGATTTTTCCAGAACCAGGAGGCAAAACAAGCCTTCTTTAAGTTAATTATCTCCAGTATTTTGTTCTCCAGGCAGAAGCTGCCTAAGACAGTCTGAATTTCAGCAAAGTAACTTACTTTTATGGAACTATATGCACTGAAGAATAGCTATAGCCTTTTGGGGACTGGGCCACACCATAGCTAGGCATCAGATTCTTGACACTTATTCTTTCTCTACTAAAGAACTGTTTTTAATTGAAATTTAAATGTACAACTCATCATGATGGTTTGGCTCAGTGCACAGCTGTAATTAAGTTTTAAAATATCAAAATAAGAATCAAAGGATATCTGAGGAAATAGAAGAAAAAACTGTTAAAATAACAAACACTATAAGATCCTTAATAGCACTTAACATATGGTTTTAAAATCTGGTGAAAAAGAAAATTTTGCTCCCTTTTTGAAAATCGTGTTCAGGCTCTAAAATGTTCTTTAGCTAAAGCCACTTAGCGTTAATACAAAGAAATGTAATCAACTATTGGCTAACTGTAAGGAAAATGTCATAGTAAAGCTGATAATGGAAGTGTTATGATAGAATGAAAACAAACAAACAAAAAAAAGGATGGCATTCTAGGCTTCAAAGGTAACCAAAAGTTGATTCCAATCCTAATTCCACTCTTGAATTTTTCTGAGCCTTCGAGTTCTCCTTTGTAAAAGCTAACCCAACTCTGGGTCTGCTGAGAAAACTGGATTAGATAATTATTTTTACAGGACTCAGTAGACAGAAATCACTGACTGCACAGAAGTCTTTTCTAGAATACACTACTATAATCTGGCATTAATGCACCATGAAATAGTTCTCTTTGACATCAAGAACTTCTTTAGTGCTTGTGATATCTCTTGATGTTTAATAAGCAATTCTCTAACAAAAGTATCCATGCAGTTCTTTATTACATTTCTACAGATATAACTTTTCTATCAGCCTACTTACTCTAAGTTTCAAATACATATGTATTCATTCAAAATGGTCTTTCAGGTAGAACCATACTTCTTATGTATGTATTTAATTATTTAATGGAACAAATAAGCCATGTAGAAGAAGACAAGCTGTGTGAATTCAATACCTTCCTTATACAAAGAAGCCATTGAGATATCATAGCCTTGGAAAATTATACTGGCAGGAGTCCATAGGTTAAAGTGAAACAAATGCAGAATGTTTAATTTTGGCTTTAGCTTAGATATAAAGTCAAGAAAGGCAAAGTTTATTAGCATAAAAGGAAGAATAAAGGTAAATGAGGGAGGTTTAGAGATTAAATTATAGGTACTCATTAAATTTTACATCCTCTCTAATTTTTGCTTGTGAGGGTACTCAACCACACCCTGAGTACATAATAAAGAATCATAGAAGCTGGGGGTTAAAACAGTTTTGGACCTAAAACTTTACATGAATCACCATCTCACGTGGATGCTAAATCAGTCATGTGGTAACTCACCATGTAATCATATAATGAAAGTGGATTGTCTTTGTACAACTATGATAAACTTGTAGTACAATTTAAAGTTTAAAGAGCTTGGCCAAAAGGTACATAAGTGTACCTAGATAGGAAAATGCATCAAGGTGACAATATAGTGATCGCTTATGGTATTCTCAAAGTATAGACTGCCTTTGAAGTACTATTACCACAAAAATAACTATATGAACTAACATAATTATTAAGCACCTAGATTAAACCATCCCATAATGCATATATACTTCAAAACATAATGTTCTATTCAATTAGTATAAACAATGTCATCTAATTATTTTTTAAAAAAATTTAATGCATTAAAAGCTCCCTTTTATGGAAGATTTCCCTTACTTAAGAGAATCTCAATCTGTAGGATGAGGACTTAGGCCTCTTCTCACTCTGTGGCTACTCGTGACCCACTGCCCACTCTTCATATGAAGGCAGGGCAGTATCATTGGCCACAAAGGCCACAAAAGAACAACCCATCCGGTACCATGTCGGTTTTGCTAAATGCTACTCCTGCCTTTTGTATTCCTTCGGGGACTACAAGCAACTCAAACAATTATAGAGTGTTAACACAGGCATTTTTGAAACCTATGTTTCTGGATGTATTTCATTTCAGCACATGTGGAGCATTAAAATGAAGACCTAGCCAGAGTCTAACATGTCTTAATCATACCTTCCTGAAAAGTCTTGCGGAGCCTCTAAGCACTCAACAGCTGTCAAGGCTCCTCTTAGTGCAGACCATGAGCTGTGATCAAAGGAGATGGTGAATATTTAAATTTATAACAGTAAAAACACACTGCCATTATCCTCAAAATATTCATGACACCTCTAACATGCTTATTCTATTGTTCTTCTCACTTTATAAAGAAGTTCTGAAAGACCTCTGTCATGGCTGTCTTTTTGTGGTTGCTTCAGCATCCTCAATCAACTCAAAATATTTATTGCAATTTCTTGTCACATCAAAACATTATATTATGTCTTCAATACTAAGTGAATCTGGAATGGTGCAATTTCTGGATCTTCCCCAAAGACAAAATGATGAAAGGTGTTCACTTAATTCAAGATATTGTGGCAGCCATGACAGCCCAAGGAAAGACAACTTTCCAGAACTGCTTCAGAAAGTGGCCAAGCACAATGGATTAAGTGTATTTGATGGGATTATTTGAGAAGGATTAATGGAAACATCTCTTCATTTCAAATATTCATTGTATCTTGTGATAACATCTTGTAAATTGATATTGAGACACTAAGGGAATAGCAAAAGAGTTAGAAGATCTTCAACCGCAGAGCTCACCCAGTGCAGCAAAACAATTTTGAAACTTAAACTTCTCATGACTTACCATCCTATATGGATGTTAGAACATTCCTGTGCTGATTCGCCAGGCACAGGGAAGGAGGCAACTGAACTGATGGCTGAATTCTTGGTTTCTTGCTAGTTGTACTGAAATATCTCAACTCCAAAATGATAATTCTTTGTACACTCTGTGTATGTGAAACAAAAACAAAGTAATAAGTGATTTGTAAATTGTATAGACTTATAAATGAGAAGACTCTTAATCTAGTATACTTACTTGACATATAAAATATTAGGCCATGTTAAGTTCAATATTGATATTAAGTTCAACAGTAAGTTCCAAACTGATAAATCTTTAAGTTCAGTATTGATAAATCCCTGCCCCACAGGCACTTCCTCTCATTTTCTGGTCAGGGTTTCTTAGTATAACTTTCAATAAACACTGGTGTTTTTATCAAGTATAAAGTCTGTAATCATAATTTGTTGCTCAGAATAGACTAGTGTACATTTTGATGAATATTTCCTATGAATATTTCAATGTTTTGTTAAAAGAATAATTCATGAACTTGCAAACTATAGAATTTATGTGTCTATGAAATGTACCACTATTTATAATGCACATTATAAATAATTAGTGATTTTGTTATCTAATTATAAATTAATATTATGCTGCTAGTTCCAATCATCTGGCAAACATATAAATTTAATCTCTTTACAAATTACTCTTGCCAGCATTCTTTAATCATGTAGCAAAAGGAGAACTGGTTTGTAAATGTACTTTTAATTTAAGAAATATAAAGAATTTCATATGATAATATTCAATCGTATCTTCTGCTAACATGAAATGGGATTTTATTTGACAAAATCTATAATTCTGATATTTCTTTTTATAGTATAATAAAACAATTGGAACTCAACTAACTTTTGTAAACATTTTTATAATACCTTTTTTAGATAGATATACTTCCTGATATGCATACATGATGCAATAGTAGCCTGTGAAGGGCAGAGACATTTCTATAAAAACCCCAAACAGTAGAGTAGGGTATCTACTGCATGCACAGTTGCAGTTAGTTACTGCAGGTGTTACTTCTGTTTTCAGAAAAAGAAGACTAAATAGAAGATCATGGCAAGCTCACAGTGGGGATACGATGGCCCTAACGGTAAGAACATTTCTTTTCATATAGATCAAAATAGTAGCTGATTGCCTTTTCTGATACAAGACATGTTAAGTACCTGAAACAGTAAGATAGCCACAGTTTGATGGTTGAGATTGCCTGGTCTCAATAATTGTAAGAAATTTTAGCAGTTGGTCTTTGAGACATAAGTTTCAAAATGCATTCATTATATGTCTTATGAGTCTATTGCTCATGAAGTACTTATAGTCTACTCCTATGGGCTATATGTTTAGACCTATATTGCTGGTGCTGACAGATATACTGTTTTACAGTACAGTATAGAAAAAAAAGATTCTGAAGCACAGAGTTTCCAATTAACTCAGTGTCGTTTGAGATACTTGGTTAATCCATAGTCTAACAAGCAAGTAAGTAGAGTCCTAGAACTTGGACTGAAGTAGTCAATGAAGTTTTGATTATATGTGTTCATTTGTCCTGGTAGGTCCTGATCAATGGAGCAAGCTGTACCCCATCGCCAATGGAAACAACCAGTCTCCCGTTGACATTAAAACTAGTGAGGTCAAACATGACTCCTCTCTAAAGCCCTTCAGTGTCTCTTACAACCCAGCTGGAGCCAAGGAAATTATCAATGTGGGCCATTCCTTCCATGTGACTTTTGAGGACAATAATTCAGGTGAGGTCAAAGACAGTTCTGGTATTTTTTCCTAAAAATCTGCTGAGGAAACTGAAATAATGAAGCAGAGAGTACACCACCAGCCATCTTGAATATTTTGTGCTGCTAGCCAGTGAAGCAGTATGGGCTTCTGGGAAGTGTCCAAATGATAAAGAGTTTCATAATCCCTAGCTTTGTCTTTTTTCGGTACTTACACTATTTAATAATACTTCTGCATCTCTTCCTTATGTTAGGTTCTTTATACTTGCTTACTTCTCTCTATAAATAGCCAAAAAGGCCTAGTGAGTAAATCATTATGAAGATAAAAACTTAAAGGGTAAATACATTCGAGTTGACATGAAAGTGGGTGAGCACAGTCGGAAACAGACAGAAGGATGACTGCTAGGCCCACGCCTCAGAGCCAGGCACATTGCCTGCCATGTAGTCAACTTCTCACCCATTAGCACTGAATCAGTCATTACAGGACAATTTCTGAGCCTAAATCTTAGGTGCATCTGGAGCTCAGTCTTCCATTAATGCTAAATTAAGTCTGCTATGTGTGTTTACATAATCGTATGATTAGACAGACTTCCAAAACAGCAGATCACAAGGTATTAAACTTTTAACACTGACTCTACCCCACAGGTACTTTCTCTCACTCCCTGGTCAAGGTTTCTCAGTGTAACTATTAAGAAACACCGATTTTCATTAAGTGTAAAGTCTGTAATGCATAATTTGTTGCTCAGAATAAACTACAATAGATTCTGAGGAATATTACCTATGCAGTTTTATTGAAAGATAATGAATAAATTTGACAACTATAGAACTTCAAAGGAAGTTCTGTAGTCATATAATTTACTCACCTTGCAATATGTTTTATTGGTACTATTGTGGATCAGGTGCTGGGAATTGTACATATTTTGTGCATTGTCTTATCAGCCTCACAATCAGGACTGTATCATACAGAAGCGTGCTGTCATCTTAGGTAGAGGGGGACAAAAACAAGATAAAAAAAATTTAGCTCTCCTGTTGGTTTTCCTTTTAAATCAACATAATTTACAGTTGGTTTATGCAAAGAAAAGCAGGAGTTTATGATCTTTAGACTAACAGTAGTTCCCGTTTGTTCCAGTGCTGAAAGGTGGCCCTCTCTCTGACAGCTATAGGCTGACGCAGTTCCATTTTCACTGGGGCAGTACAGATGACTATGGTTCTGAGCACCTTGTGGATGGACAAAAGTACTCAGCAGAGGTAATGTAATTTAGCAGCTAGAAGATAATCAGCCTGGCAGTGCCCCCAAAGCAGTTCCATTGTCATGGAAGCCACTCTTATAAGGACTCCAAAAAAAAAAACCGACAACATTCTGGTTTTTTTGAGGAACTCCCTGACTCCACTAACATCAAACACACATACCCTATGATTGTCAATAGCAGGACATTTTTCATGTAGAAGGAAAGTGAACTTGGACCTGAACTCTGGAATTCAAACTTAGCTTTTTTCCTAAAAATATATCAAATTTTTACCTTGACATGCTTCTGGCTTCTAAGGGACGCCACCACTCTCTTTTAGAGTTCTGACCCTAAAATGCAGGTGCTCCTATTCTAATTTTACTTAAATTTCAAATTGTGGCACACCAAGTCACTCCATGGGTATGATCAGAGACACAGAGATACTTCAGTAAGACCCTGGGAAGGGCTCAAGTATAATCAAAGCTATGATTGCCGGGAGGTGATACATGTAGGTCAGAGTTTAAAGCTCCCCACTGCAGACCACCACTCTGCTCCTTCTTGTTCACCCCTCTCATGAAAATCTGCAATCTATATTGAGACATTTTCTGTATATCTAAAGAAAAACGCATGCACATCAAACTCGATGGAAGATTGTGAAGAAACTTTATACGTATGACTACACAGTGCATGTTTGCCCACACAAGCAGACTGACTTTTTAATATTACATGTATAAAATGAATTTTATAATATATAGTTTCAAAAATTACTGTTTCTCTATCAGTTTATCATGACTATTTTTTTTTCAAATCAAGAGGTTTAATTCCATCTTTTCTAATGTTTGTATGGGATTCCAAATAAGTCATAATTTATTTAATCACTTCTCATTAATAATTATAATGCCATCTGATTTTTATTCCACTGTGAGCTTTGCTTTTGCAAATATATATATATATATATATATATATATATATACATATATATATATATATGTATATGTATGTATGTATTTGTGAAAATATTTGAGCAAAATATTTTCTCAAAAGTATTCACAGGGCTGGCAAGATAGCTCAATGGACTAAGTGCTTGCTTAGGTAAGTGTAGGGACAGAGTTCGATCCCTGGCACTACATGCCATCCTGTTCCCACCTCCAGTGCCACACAGAGATCCAGCATGGTGGCGCATGCCTGTAATCCCAGAGCTAGGCGGCCTAAAAAGAGCAGGACCACTACAAACTCGGGCTGCCAGTGAGACCCTGTACCAAATACATTTTTTAAAAAGAGTTTATAAAATATGTGCATTTTTTATTCTGGTGGATGATTTGGGAATTATATGCAAATATCACACATTTTATATTATAAATTTTAGATAATATCTTTCAACACTGCAGAAATATATTAAATGTTTATTCCACAATTCTTTCATATGAAATTAAAGGTAAGTAGAGTGAAATTAAATGTGCAATGAGCCTACATTAGTATCATGTTTTTGAAAGGATACTTGGGGTATCCAGGAAACTGAAACTAGTGATTCAGCTAAATTGACAACAATCACAATAATTGTGCTGTAGTTTAGTAACACTATATGCAGTGCATACCATGTACTGGGTTGAATGGCAGTGCAGTGACTAAGAATGCAGGCTCCTCGTCTCACTGTCAAAGTTTATAAAACACCTGCCACTTTCTGGCCATGTAAGTTTGAGCAAAATCGTTCTTTGTCCTAATGTTCTCATCAATATTACTATTTTACCTCAAACAACTGTTGACAAAATGAAATGTGCACACTCCTATGAGGCACTTAGACCTGTTCTTCTCACGTTGTAAATAGTTGATTACATTTCTATAGTTAGGACACAGGCAAAACCTCCTCAAGCAGAAAAGATTGTGATCACATAGATACAGTAGCAAATGATAACAAGAACATTCATAAAGCACCATGGCGATATAGATGTAGGAATAATCAATGAAGAGTAAGGACAGATTTGAGACTGCTATGCACACAGGATATTACAGTGAATGACATTTGTACTGCAAGTGATCTCTTGAAATTGTTTTGCAATCATTTTTTTTTCGCTCAGCAAATCTTTACTAAGAACTCGCAATAAGCTAGGTACTGTTTATAGGGAAATTTGCTCTCAGAACTTGAATTTGATAAGTAAAAGAAAACCTAAGGAAGGAAGCAAAGAGGAAAGAAAGATGGAAGAAAGGAAAGGAGGAAAAAGGAATGAAAGAGTAAATTATGAAGGCAGAGAAGGGAAAGGAAAGAGAAAGGGAGGGATGGAAGTAAAAAGAAAATTGGAGAGCTGGGGGGATAGCTCAGCACCATAGCACCTGCCTGTCAGCCAAGCATGATGTCCTGAGTGAGATTCTTGGTACCAAAAGAAAAAGAAAATTGGATAAGTGATACTGAAAGATTTCATTTAATCTAGGGTGGCCATTTTATAATAGGTGATCAAGTAAAAAATCTTGGAAGAGTAGTACCTGAGTTAAACCTAACAGCAGACAAAGGTCTGCTATTCAAAGATTATGGAGAAGGAAATTCCAGAGAAAATCAGTACTTAATGCAAACACTGAACATTTTGAACAAGTGAGTTATAGTTGCTGAAAGTAACTGAAGACAACTATGGAACTACTTTTTGATTGAGTAATTAAATGCATAATGTTATCTTCTCCTGAAAAAAAAAAACGAAATAGGTTTTGAGGTATAAACCCACTGTTTTATTTTGCCTGTGTCAAGTTTGAGACAGCCATGTGGAATATCAAAAGAAAATAAAAAAGATACTCTGACATCCTTGGATATGCAAGTCTAGAGTTTCGCAGACCATTCAAGCTACAGGTTTTGGTTTGAGAGATGCCTGAGAAGGGCTCTCCTATGCCTCAGGCTCCCGGGAAGTCCAGGAGCCCCTTCCTGGAGGGGGGTGACTTACCTCAAGAGGCAGAAAATCATTTTGGATTTTTTCCTAAAGACAATCACTCAGATTTCCTGATATTTTAATACCAGAAAAGATATCATTAAAGGAATGATATCAAATAATTCATGGCACCTGAGGAAAGGAAATTTTATTTGCTGCTTTTAGGGGCGTTATCTGCTTACAGATCTCCTGTTCTAAGAATGGAACATAGACATCTCCATAAGTTAACACATTACTGTTATTTGTCTTTTATTCCTATCATAAAAATAACTAACTATATTATCTTTTTCAGCTTCATATAGTTCACTGGAACTCAGCGAAGTACTCCAGTGTGGCTGATGCCATCTCAAAGCCTGATGGGATGGCAATTATCGGTGTTTTGATGAAGGTGAGTTACAGATCCCTATGGAGGACAGCGAAAGTGACTGCTTAGCAATCTGACCTCAAATTAACATAATGTAAGACAAAAGGCATTGGACTTTTCTCTTTGGAAAATATCCATCCTATTTATGGTCCGATACTTTCTTTATGCCTATAGATAGCTTTTCTTTACACTTTGCTGCCTTGCTTTTATTCTACGATTTTCCCTCCAGAAAACAAGTTTTCAAGTTGGAGTAGAATAAAAAGTTGTTGCAGGGAAAAAGGAACTTCTATTTTCCAGGTTTTTCAAATTTCCTTTGCTCTAAATTTCTTACCTCAGACTCAGGAGTTTACAAATTTAATATTTCATCAGGAAGGAAAAATTAAGAGATCTTCCTCATAAAGTTTAATTAATTTTTTAAATGATAGATGGTGCTTAAATCCTCTACCAAAGGGTCAGGGAGCTAGCTTAGGGGCACAAATGCCACCTGGCAAGTGCAAGGTCCTGAGTTCAATCCTAGTTTCTACAAAAAAAAAAAATCCTTTACCAAAGAGTCCTTGAAAAGTTATTAAATGGAGTATGATTGTATGTGCAAATATTGTATTGCCTCTTTAGTGTGAGAACTGGACAGAGAAAATGCAATCTGAAAAGTGCAATAGATACTAGGGGGGGAAAGAGAAACAAATAGACTGGGAACAGGCAGTGAACTTATACAAAAGAAAAGAGCTACTGAGTTAAGAAGGACAGGAAAGGGATGTATACAAGCAGGATGGTTTGGACTGTGGATTTCTGCTAGTCTATGGAAAGGAGCAGATGATAATTTGTTTTGTCTTCTTTTTTAATTTGTTTGTACTTTCTTCTTAATTTCTTACACATTTACATTTGTTCTCCCAATTTCATGCACATATATCTGATAATATAAATAACTGGAAGATAACACTATGTATTGCAACAAATACTGTGAAATTCATATTACTTTGTTAAGCAAAATTCTGTATCACTTGTAATGTTTTCTGTTTAATTCTAATTTGTACACTATCTTTCAAAAATAAAAATAAATTGAGTATGATTGAGCAATTAAATCACTTTTAGAATTATAGGTATTCATATAGATTTTATTGAATACTTGGAATATGACAAAACGTGCTAATTATAAGTACTAGAAAAGACTAAAGAGAAGTGCTTTGGCTAACTTATACATTTGTCTTATATATCTTTGAACATCTTGTTTATAATTAAATTTCAGCCAAGAATTTTGTTAATTTATCCATGGTAATCTTATAAGCAATGAGACTATAAGAGCCTACAAAAACACACACCTAAAATTCTTTTCCCAGAGTAGTATCTTATGTCTTCTCAGTTATTGTTGTTAATTTTAAAAACCTAAAATGTAGCTTAGTACTAATATGTATTTAACAGTATTATTTTTTAATCTCCAGGTTGGTCAGGCCAACTCAAAGCTGCAGAAAGTACTTGATGCCCTAAGTGAAGTTAAAACTAAGGTAAATGAACTAAACAAGGTAGTTTAATTCTAAGAACAATAATCCATAGCAGAATGAAAATCACTCAACTACATGTTTGAAGTGGGGAGCACTCAGGATGGTTGTAAAACTGATCTACCTAAAAAAAATCAATGTACCATACAGACATTGCCTGTGTCTGAGAAACTCTCAGGTTCAGGAATTTGTTTTGAGTTCATTTTTTTTTTTATTATTATTTTGTAAGTACAAAAGGAAGTTACTTAGTCATTAAACCTTATTTCAAAACTGCATCCAACTAAAGTGTGAAAGCACCAATTGAAAACTTCCCTTAAATTTAATGAAATTTAATTCCAAAATCATGTAAGAATACCACAAAAAGAAAAGTGTAGATCATTCTCTCTTATGAATATAGCTAAAGGAAATCTTAAGATTAATTACAGTAAATCAACTTCATTAGTGTATTAAGATGTTTCTGAACTTGCAGACCTTAGTCCATAAGTATGAGGAAAATCCATAATAGAATATCTAGTGTAATTCATTATATTTAGCATAATACAATTCATAAAAATTAACATAAAAGAAAAACCATATCATTTAAATGATCATTAAATGGTTGAATTGTTAAATGATTATAAAACATTTGAGAAAATTCAATACTCATTCTTGAAGGTAAAACAAAATGAAAGAAAGAAATGAAAACTCCCATTTGATGAGAGATACTACCTAGAAACTTAAACATGAAAAACTTCATAGTAAAATAACTGTAGCAATCTTATTTTATTCAAAAACTGTGACCATCACAACTCAGTATTGCAATAGAAGGTCTAAGAAATGCAGTACAGTGCAGAAATAATACAGCTGTATCTTAGGATAAATATTGGAGAACCTAAGAAGAAAACTATGGTTCAAATAATATAATATCTGACATCTACCTGAAATAAATCACACTCACATTTGTAAATGTTGTACTGTCGCCTTAGTGTCAGAACCTGAAATAAATAAAATCTGAAAGGTATAATTGCATGGCAAAACAGAAAGAAAGTGAACATAAGGAATAAATAATGAAGATGAGGGAAAAGAGAAAAGATAGGAAAGAAAGGCAGAAAAATTATGCAAGTAGATATATGGATGGCTGAGATGATGGTACTCATAATTTCCATAAGTTTTTTGAAAATAGCAGTTAATGATTAGAACTTTCACTTTGACTAATGCTGAATGCTGCTATCTGTGATCTGAGCAACTACATTGAGGACAACAATGTGTAATACAAGACCCACCTTTGAATGCCTCTTATCTTTTTCTGCTAAATGAGTACACTTTCTAATGTCTTATCAATTATTACTATATTCTCTTTAAAATAATTTTTTTAAAAATAAAAAATACAAGAAAAAATTGAGGTTTATTGAAAGCAAGTGTTAATTTTTAATTATTGATATTTTTATTTTCTCAGGACAAAAAAGCCCCATTCAAAAACTTTGACCCCTCCACTCTCCTTCCCTCATCCCTGGATTACTACAGCTATTTTGGCTCTCTGACTCACCCTCCTCTCCATGAGAGTGTAACCTGGATCATCTGTAAAGAAAGCATCAGTGTCAGCAAAGAACAGGTACAGGGGCTAAGGAATGAGATTTGGGACTGCAATACAGGATCATTACCTTATCTGGTAGAATCAGTAGGAAATATCATCACCTCAAGTAGATTTTTGAGACACTTTCTTTTCCGCTTTCCAACTATAGGAGACTAGGGCCTGGCAGGATGGCTCCGTGGTCTAAAGCTCCTGCTTAGAAAAGCTTAGGGGGCTGCATGGATGGCGGTTCGATCCCTGGCACCATGTGCTGCACCAGCCCTGCCCTCAGGGCAGGCTGAGCCGGCCATAAAAATAAATAAATAAATAAATAAATAAACAAACAAACAAACAAACCAACTATAGGAGACTCTTTCCTGGCCCAAATCTATTGAGGTATGCCCAAAAGAGTGTTGTGTAACACTGTTTATTTTTTACACAAAAGCTAAAAGCATAGAACCAGGCATGGTGACACATATGTGTAATCCCAGCACTCTGGTAGGGAAGAAAATGGCAAATTCCAGCCCAGCCTGGGAAATTTATTGACTTGGTGAGACTCTATCTCAAAATTTAAAATTAAAGGGTGGCTGGTGATGTACATCAGTTAGTTTCAAGGTTTAATCCATAGTACTGAAGAAAAAAAACAGAAAAAAAAAAAAAAAAAAAAAGGAAAGGAAGAAAAAGAATACAAGAAAATAAAAAACATGAGAATTATAACTCCCACTGCTGTCTTTAATAAGGAAGAGCCTAACCTTGTTAACTGTTTCCTTAGGAATTGGAAAAACTGTCCTTGATAAATTCATTATAGAAATGGAACTCTCAGTGGGCAAACCCTATAGATGGGTGCTTTGTTTCAAATGTAAATGTTTAACTCTACATCAAAATATAAGATTATTCTTTATAGTGATGACAATAATTACCATTGATCAAATTACTACCTCTGTTAGGCATCTTGCCATGTTTTGTCAGACAGTTCTCCTAACATGCAGGGCAAACTCTGAGGCCCTTGGGTAAGTGACACTAAGCAAACATTGTGTATTAGCACATTTACATTTCGTATTTCAATGAAGTAAAAAGGGAGGCACGAGCCTTGTCATTACTTGCCCGAAGCAATCCCACTGAAAAGTGATAAAAATAGCATTTTAGCCCAGTTAATCATTAATAAATATTTAATAAATAAGCAAAACCCTTAATTCAGAGGAATGTGATGGATCCTTCCTATCAGTGAAGCCAACTCAATCTTCTACTCTTCTACAGTTTTCTTTCTTTTTTATTTATTTATTTATTTATTTATTTATTTATTTATTTTCTTGTTTCAGAACATTTGTTTGTTTGTTTATTTATTTTTATGGCTGGCTCAGCCTGCCCTGAGGACAGGGCTGGCACAGCATGTGGTGCCGGGGATCGAACCGCGATCCCTGCAGCCACCTGCAGGCACTTTAGACCACTGAGCCATCCTGCCGGGCCCCCATCTTCTACAGTTGTCTAACTATCAGTGCATTAATTATACTGGAACTGCAGTGTTTTATGGAACTTTAATAGTTCTTAATTCTTCAAATATTACATCCTTCCAGCTGGCACAGTTCCGAAGTCTTCTCTCAAGTGCCGAAGGTGACACAGCTGTCCCCATACTGCACAACAACCGACCACCACAGCCTTTGAAGGGCAGAGTGGTGAAGGCCTCATTCTAATAGGGCCAGGAAGGAGCTCACCCCAAGAACCCGGCCATGCCTCACACGACACAGATGATTGTTATGAGAAAGCTTATTTCTCTTCTAGCAAGACAGCGAACTCATAAATTTAGACTGGAGAGGTAGAAAAACAATTAATTTAGTTCTCAGTGCATGATTAATAATCTATAAGCTTGCAAATACTGATCTATATGCATAAGTTTATGATGATTTCAACTTTTTTGTGGAATTTTTCATAATCACAGCTAAGTGATTTGTATCTTTTCTTATAGCTAATTCAATAAAATAATTTCATCTGCTTCTTGTCTATTCTGTAGAGGACTTTTTTATCTTTTTATCAACCAAATTTAATTGGTATACTTTAGGTATACACGATGTTCATATTCATTACAGAGAATTCCTAACTGTATATTTTATAGTCTATAAACACCATTAAGTTCTATTCTATTTACAATTTTAAAAATTAAATACCTTGCTTAAAGGAGTGTTTTGCCTCAAAAGCAACTTGAGCTGAAATATCAAGAAAGTCATTTGCTTACCTCTAAAAATGAATATGCAATATCATGCGTCATTTGAGTTTAATATTGCTATGCTGGCCCTACATCGCTACCATTTGTGTTCTCCATAAGAATGATACCTTTTAGAGTGGAAGTCGCCTCTAAATACTGCTTCCATTTTTTTCTCCTCACATTTTTAAGGGCACTGTTGTTCTAACATTATTATGGCTAATTAGTATGCATGATGCTAATACTTAAATTTGCATCTGCTACTTAAATTTGCAACAAAAAAATCGTAAGAGAATAACATATAAAAAACGCTGAAGGCCGGGCATGGTGGCGCACGCCTGCAATCCCAGCACTTGGGAGGCTGAGGCAGGAGGATCGGTGCGAGTTCGAGACCAGCCTGGGCTACAAAAGTGAGCTCAAGGCCAGCCTGAACTGCATAGCGAGACCCTGTCTCAAAAAAAAACCACGCTGAAGGATAGTGTGGCATAAAAGCACAGAGAATTTTGCATATCTTTTATGCATTTAATCTGAAACCAATTTTCCCTGAAGCCACACCTACACTCAGAACTTTGCAATCATGTATCCAATAGCAAGTCCTACGATTTACTTTAGTTCGTTTACCTAAAACATCATATTAGAGACCAAAGCTTGTTCCAGTGCTTTCTAGTTTACCTACTGTCACAGGATCAGGCAAAACCTCCAAATAAGTGTCACCAAAGTTAGAAAGACAAACCAAGCACATTCCTCTTTGTATTGAGGAGCTCTTCCATGGAGGTAGAATTTATTTTTGATGTAACAACCATCCTGCTAGTTCACACTAATCACATCTACTAACATTTAATTTTACATTTGTCAAAGGTTACCATGACAGCCAAAGAAGTAGATACTTCAGGTTAGGTTTAGAAACACAACTACAAAGGATGCTCAACACCTACAGAATACTTGAAATTTTTTCTGAATGCATGAACAGTTTAGAAATAAATTTCATGGGAAAGACCTTTTTAAATACCCTGATAACTCATATATTTTAAGAAGGTTGAAACGGATTCTGGGATTGATTGGTAAGTCTATCAGTCCCTTCATAGAAAGGGTAAACATGTGACAGGAGACAAATGATGGTCGTCAAACTTTATCTCTAAGCCAAATGCCAGGTGAAGAGCATGTTTCTCCTTCCTGCTTCTGCCAGAATGTCATCAATTTGGCACAACCTCTATGTGCATTATAGGGGCTTTCCATCTTCTCTGAAGAAGCCGATAAAAACAGCTGTTTAGAGAATATATGTGTATAAGCACTAGGTCATCTGAGACTTCAACTCATACATTTCAATGACTCATCCTACATCCTCCTCTTTCATTGGTTTAGGCATGTAGAGGATTTGGACATTGTGCCAGGACCCTGTTTTCCATGACGTTTGTCAATAGACTTTCCTTATGTCAGACATGCTGGGCTTCTCAGCATCCAGAGTGACAGTGCCAGCTGATGAGGCCCAGCCTAGGTGCCAGGGTACAGGGGTGCTCCTCACTGGTCTCTGCCTTCTCCTCCTCCTCAGAAAGATCGTGCAGAACACTTATAGCAGGGCTCTACTGATTTGCAAGTCCCAGGAGCTCAAAATCTATCCTAAATTGTTCATGTTTGGAAGTTTAAACAAAAACCCTAAAAGAATTGTTTGTCAAAAGGAGAAGTATGCCAAAGAAAGTAAGTAAAAGAAGCACTTTATTCCTTACAGTATGCAAAAGACCACCTGTCTATGTCTTATAACTCTAGCTACTCCATGGTTGTGGCTCTTTACTATCTTGTAGTTACAGATACCTTAAACATGTGACTAAAGTTATGAAACTTTTCTTTCCCTCTGCATTCCAAAGCAAATTATACAATTAAATCTAACCATATTTTGTACTGTAATTTTTCTCTTGTAATTCTAATTTGTAATCTCTTTAACAATTCAATTTTTTAAAAAAGATAAAATGAAACAAAATTTAAATATCAGTGAATTTTTTATCAGTGGGTCAAATAACAAAAGGGCTACAAAGAAAGTTTTAAAAAGACATAAAAGAAGAGGCTCAATTAAAAAAATACATCATCAGGTTAATAATGAGCCAAAATAATTCTGACTAATGTCAAATGCTCCATATTTAACACCAAATAAACATAAGGAAATACTTTACGTGCATTGTCTTCATGACTTCTATGAACTCAAAATGCCTGTGTTCCCTGAGGCACACTGTGCAGGGATTTTCTTACTATTACTAGATTTATTAGATTTAGCTGTTTTCTTTTATTCAGTACCTTGTGCTTGCCAGGCAGGCATTTATTCTACTGAATTATCTCCCTGGTCCTAGATTTAGCTATTTTTAATCTCAGGCAAAACACAAAAAGATAGAGAGGCAGGCATAGCTATGAATAAAAGAAAAATTGCATTTACTTCAAGGCTCTTGTACTTTGGCAAAACAGAACCATAGCAAGGATGCTTAACATATTGTAAGACAATAGCTGGTACTCTATTCCTACACTTATATGAACACAGTTACAAAGGTAAGGGAACATGCATAAGATGACAAATACTTTACAAGAAGGAATCAGAGTGTCCTTGTCTGCAGTTCTTACTTTTACCAAGACATAGTTCATAAGGAACAACTCAGAATGTTAAAAACATTTGCTTGGTTTTATCCTGTACAAAAGTGGAACTAGAAGGCAAAGGGGTCACATTTGTGGACATCAGATACACCACTGAGCCCACAAGTTCACTTACTGTAAGTTTGTTTCAGTGGTCTCTGAAATGCCGATCCTCTTATTATGAGAGGGTAGAAAGAACGCTTACAACACAGAAGAATATAGTTAAGGGATTCTACTTTGTGTCCGCAAAGATCACAGCATACACACTTTTCAAATCCTCAATAAATGGTTCATTCACTTTTATATACTTTAAGCCATTTAGGTATGTTAGTTTTCTATCATGTTATTAGTTGACCTGAATTACCAGCAATGACAAACATGGTACTTAAAAAAGTAACTAAAACAGAACTTTATCTCATCCTATATCAAAATAAATCCAAGATGTATGACATTTTTCAATGAAATCTTTAATATACTTTAAAATAAGCAGGTACTTAAATAGTATGCGGTTGGAGAACTTTATTCTATGTGCCAAAGTGTGAAAGGGAAAATATGCTATAATTAATGAAACTGTGAAAATTTAAAATGCATAGACCAGGGGCCCGGCAGGATGGCTCAGTGGTCTAAAGCACCTGCTTAGGAAAGCTTAGGCGGCTGCAGGGACCACAGTTTGATCCCAGGCACCACATGCTGCACCAGCCCTGCCCTCAGGGCAGGCTGAGCTGGCCATAAAAATAAATAAACAAACAAAAGTTCTGAAACAAGAAAAAAACAATTAAAAAATGCATACACCAAAGCAGCAGCAATAAAAAATTTTCATGATAAGGAAAATAACCAAAAAAAAAAAAACTTTGAAACACAATTGACATACACAGCACTGAAGGTCACACTATATAAAAAGGTTTCATGAGTTATTAATATAAACATTGAATTATCCAGTATCCAGAGAAAATAGCAAAAAGTTATAAAAATGTGATTCAGTAAGAAGAAATACAAATGACCAATATTTACATAAAACTGCTAAATATTTGTAATCAAAGAAATGTAGATTACAACAATGTTCCATCATTCTTTTTTTTCTTTTTTTTTTGGTGGGACCAGGGTTCGAACTCACGACCTTGCACTTGCCCAGCAGGCACTTGTGCCTCGGAGCTATCTCCCCAGCCCCCTATCATTCTTTACCTATAAAATTAACTAAGATTTTATAAATAATGTGCTAAGAATGATGCAAAGAAATAAAGCTTCCATATACTTCTGGGAAGAAAGTAAATGGGCATATTGTGTTCACTTCTATCATAAAATTCATATTCTGAAAGAAATTCAGTGCTGGCCTGATAACTCAGTGGGCTAAAGTTCCTGCTTAAGCAGAGTGCAGTGACTGGGGTTTGATTCCCAGTGGCCCTGCCTATGGGGCATGCTGAGATGAGCATTGAGACTGGGCATGGTGGCACATGCCTGCAATCCCAGCACTTTGGGAAACTGAAAACAGGAGAATCACTAGGAGTCTGGTCTACGTAGTAAGACCCTGTAGACCAGTGGTTCTCAACCTTTCTAATGCTGTGACCCCACAATACAGTTCCTCATGTTGCGGTGACCCCAAACCAAACCATAATTTTGGTGGCTACTTCAAAACTGTAATTCCAAATAAATAACATTTTCCAATGGCTTTAAGTGACCCCTGTGTTTTGGTCATTCAACCCCCGCCAGGGTCGAGACCCACAGGTTGAGAACTGCTGCAAGACCCTCTACCCTGTAGACCTTGTCCAAAATACAAAAACAAAACAAGCAAAAAACAGAAAAAAAGGAAAGAAAAAAATCCAAAAATCATATAATGAAATCTAGGGGCTCAGTGTACGAATAAAAGAAACACAATATAACTTTAGACTTGCTGTACTGAGGTTACCTTATCCATTGCCCTGACTTCAAAGGCTGTGTAAATTCTGTTATGTTTATGCTCTGTAAATCTATATTTTCGTTAATTTATATTAAGAGTTTCAAATAGTACATGGTCCCAACAGATAGCATCCCTGGACTCAGAGTGAGCCTCATGGCTGTAGCCTTTCAAGCATTACCTTTCCCACATCGCTGTCCTCCTCCTTTTTCCATCATCAAGAGTGGATAGCTCGGGGCCCAGCGGGATGGCTCAGTGGTCTAAAGCCCCTGCTTGGGGAAGTTTGGGCGGCTTCAGGGACTGCGGTTCGATCCCCGGCACCACATGCTGCGCCAGCCC